>OX030950.1:64716826-65316826 GCA_943735915.1 Pherbina coryleti
ACGGTATGTCACGTGGCGGTCTGGTTCAAACAGTTCACGTACAGCATCGATGTTTTCACGACCTTAACGAAATTCGTCTTGGAATAAACGACGACCACGTTTCAACTCATTGAACCAGCGTTCTACAGTCTCTAGATGTAGTGCTTCATCGCCAAAAATCGAACTAAATTGATTGGTGCATTTTTCTCTTTAGAATCCACTTCCTAAATCATACAAAATTATCACCCGAAAATTTTTACGTGTTCATTCCATTTTTTTGCAGACATACAATTTTCAAACCACTATAAACAACACAATGGGTACACATACACCAAAACGTTGTGAGTACTTTTATGCTATAGAATGTCAAATTTTTTAATGCACCTGTCAAAATTCATCTGGCAATGCTTAGTGTTGTCGAGGCTTAAGACTAAAAAGGTATCCTTAGTATCTCCAAGTCGTTATCTATTCAAGTAAAAATTATTTTCTTCAGTTCTTGAAGGCTCTCTTTTTTTTAATTTGAGCCCAATCTGTGGAATTTTTCAAAATTTCGGCACATTTGGGTGTATTCAAAATTTGTTTTGGTACATGTCACAAAATTTCACTAATATACAAATTATTTCGATACAGATGGTCTCCGTACTTATAAAGGATTTAAAACATCTTTAAGAAGATTTGTTTAGTTTGTAAAACAGCGATGAAAGAAATTTCCTCTTGAGCTACTGCTCACAATTCAAGCCAGTTAATTTGTTAATGCTGGTGCTACAATCGGAAAGCACGAAAGTTCATATGAATTCGTGATTTTTTATCTAATATTATACTCTTCCATTGCAACATCGCAAAGTTTGGCAGCCCTGCTTAATAATCTAAACATTTTGGAAACGACAACGACATAACGCAATATCTACGTAGCCATGTCATCGATGACTTTATTTTCAACGCGACAGTGGCTAGAGGCAACGCTTCCAAAATGTAAGCAAACCTTGAGAAAATGATTTGATTTCATATGTGTAGTTAAATTAAATTAGAACTAAATCCATACCGATGACAGCAATATTGTCATAATGAAGCTATGTCGCTGCAACATTACTATAAATGAGAAATCTCTCCATATGAAATCCATGTTAGAAGAAATTCTACAGATGTCATTATGTTGGTGTCGTCACTACTGCACTAAGTCTATAAAACAGTGGTGGTCACTACATGCTTTCCCATAGCCCGCGGGCATCGTGTGTCGTTGAGCTTTTGCACACGAAGTAGCAATCAGCTTGCTGTGTTTTTACACTGCGTAAAAGTTTGTTTTTTCTTAAGAATGATAGAAACAAGATTAGGCGTTCCGAAGTCCCGTTATCTGATGCTCTCTTTCTCAACTGGGTGCATGACGTCACACAGTACTTTTGCTTGACAAAAACGTATGCAAATGTGCGATCGCTTGGCAAATTGACGAAATTGAAACTAAATTCTTTCGGAAAAGTAAAGTTAAAATATCTACTCTTCTGTATAAAAATATGAATATTTGCGTATACGAAAAATATGACATTTTTTAAATTTTAAGATTTTTATCTCCTTAACCATTCGAGACCGACAAAATTTTTATTGCATCAATAGGTTTAGGAGGTCCTTATAAAAATATTAGGAGGTCCTTTTTTACTTATAAAAATAAGTAAAAAAAATATTTAGGCGTGGGCCCCAAAGTAAAATTATTCCAAATTCTTACAAAATCGCTATGACGTCATGCTCTCTTTCATTTGCGGAACACGTAATCTTGTTTCTATTATTCTTGGTTTTTTCTGCTATACTTTAAATTTCAAGTCAGTATGCTTTGAGCATTCATGTGGAATGGGAGTCACTCGCTGTTTTATTTATAAATGTACGTAAATATTTTGCAATGTTTCAGGAAAAACATTAAAAAAAAATTTAATAAGTTTTATTCTCCACTTTTACCTTTATTTTATGTGTTATCTGTTAAAATAGCGAAAAACAAACACAAAAATAAAAAAGAAACGATTATATTGAAAATCCAACACTCGACAAGATTTCCTTGCACTCAAGGTATATTCAACAAGGTAGTGTTAGGTTAGTTGTTGAAATTCTCTCTTGTGGTGGCTGCAGCACCTTTCAAAATCGACTTTTAACGAATAAAAGCACAGTTTTCTATACGCTATTTTTTTTTTCTTTTTTATATTCTTCTTGTGTTTGACAGCTGCTGTACCCACCACTCCGACACGAGACTACCTTGTTAAATATGCCTTGCCTGCACTCAGTGTTGCCAGAGAGATGAACTGAAATTTACCACTATTTGGGAAAAAATTAGCACTTTCGGAGAAAATTTACCTTTTCCCAAAATAAAAAATTTTAAAATTTTTAAATAATTAACAACCGTTATAATTTTTTTGTTATTATGCATATATTCTCATCAACAATCTAACCGACAACTCTTGACGTGTATAAACCGGAACTTACCGCCTATTTTTTTTCGATATTTTTGATTTTAATAATCCCTTTTACATTAGTTCTCTTTTGAACCCAAAAAGTTGACGATACAACACAAGTAAAGAGTGATTTTTTAAGTGCCTGATAACTTTTTTTTTTAAAAAAACGCATAAAATTTGCAAAATCTCATCGGTTCTTTATTTGAAACGTTAGATTGGTCCATGACATTTACTTTTTGAAGATAATTTCATTTAAATGTTGACCGCGGCTGCGTCTTAGGTGGTCCATTCGGAAAGTCCAATTTTGGGCAACTTTTTCGAGCATTTCGGCCGGAATAGCCCGAATTTCTTCGGAAATGTTGTCTTCCAAAGCTGGAATAGTTGCTGGCTTATTTCTGTAGACTTTAGACTTGACGTAGCCCCACAAAAAATAGTCTAAAGGCGTCAAATCGCATGATCTTGGTGGCCAACTTACCGGTCCATTTCTTGAGATTAATTGTTCTCCGAAGTTTTCCCTCAAAATGGCCATAGAATCGCGAGATGTGTGGCATGTAGCGCTATCTTGTTGAAACCACATGTCAACCAAGTTCAGTTCTTCCATTTTTGGCAACAAAAAGTTTGTTAGCATCGAACGATAGCGATCACCATTCACCGTAACGTTGCGTCCAACAGCATCTTTGAAAAAATACGGTCCAATGATTCCACCAGCGTACAAACCACACCAAACAGTGCATTTTTCGGGATGCATGGCCAGTTCTTGAACGGCTTCTGGTTGCTCTTCACTCCAAATGCGGCAATTTTGCTTATTTACGTAGCCATTCAACCAGAAATGAGCCTCATCGCTGAACAAAATTTGTCGATAAAACACATTTCGAACCGAACACTGATTTTGGTAATAAAATTCAATGATTTGCAAGCGTTGCTCGTTAGTAAGTCTATTCATGATGAAATGTCAAAGCATACTGAGCATCTTTCTCTTTGACACCATGTCTGAAATCCCACGTGATCTGTCAAATACTAATGCATGAAAATCATAACCTCAAAAAAATCACCCTTTATTATACAGTACTGCCAATAACTCGAAAAATTAACAAGTCTATAAAACAAGTCTATAACAAGTCTATAGAACAGTTCTGTATAAAAGCACATGAAAAAGAACTTCGGCAAGAGTGGCGTAGCAATGACACAAACCACTGCAAGCCCAAAGACAAAGTATGGGGTGTATCAACAAAAAATGTAGTATTTATTTTCTGAATAAAACGAGCAATGTGACTTTAATTTTAATTGAATTATAAAGTAAATACATGGAAATTATGTAAATGGTAAATTATATTTCAAAACTATTAAGTGACTAGCCATTAAAAAATATGCCTTTGCAACCCAACATCTCTTGTTGATGCCATACAACCTTTATAACAGAAAAGCACACCAACGATGAGCAAGAGACGAGAAACAAATTTTGCTGATAGGAAAACTCATTTTACAGTTAAATTCATTCAACTTAAAACAAGTTAAAATAAATCTCAACTTTCTTGCAATACTATGTTACTTGTCAAAACGATTTATCAGCAGTTGATCAAATTACTCGGAAAATAGCTCAATTACTAAATTGAAAGTACTTTCCTTTTCAGAAAAATAATCAAAATATTTGTACCATATTTTGACGTAGAATACGTCATTCTCGGAGGTAAGTACGGTAAGGTGGTTGATAGTGATCAGGTGTCGGTATTTATATAACTTTTTGAGCCTTTGGTGGGCCTAAAGTACTGATCGTACAATGTTGATGTTAGCAGTTGTTGGTCTGCTTGATCCTCAATGCGACAAACATTCATGTAAGAACTCTCTAACTTATATAAATTTTACACAATTACATGAAATATAAAGCCAACATTTGATGTTTTTGTTTGCTTAAACTTGCTACCTATTTATCGACAGTTTCCGGTTTTATCGACAAAACCATAAAATTTGTATGGAAGCCCCCCCTAAGGAGTAGTCGGAGGGAATAGGTGTCAAAGGCAAAAATGTTCCTTTTGCAAAAGTAATGGGGGTCGGTGATACATATTAACCCTTTCCGGCACTCTTTTTAAGGTCATATGCTCAGGTGTATGGAATAAATAAACAAAAACCATAAAATTTGTATGGGAGCCCCCCTAAGGAGTGTTCGGAGGGAAAAGGTGTCAAAGGCAAAAATGTTGCTTTTACAAAAGTAATGGGGGTCGGTCATATATATTAACCCTCTCCGGCACTCCCTTGAAGGTCATATGCTCAGGTGTATGGAATAAATATACAAAAACCATAATATTTGTGAGGGAGCCCCTCTAAGGAGTGGTCGGAGGGAATAGGTGTCAAAGGCAAAAATGTTCCTTTTGCAAAAGTAATGGGGGTCGGTGATACATATTAACCCTCTCCGGCACTCTTTTAAAGGTCATATGGTCAAGTGTATGGAATAAATATACAAAAACCATAATATTTGTGAGGGAGCCCCCTTAAGGAGTGGTCGGAGGGAATAGGTGTTAAAGGAAAAAATGCTCCCTTTGCAAAAGTAATGGGGGTCAGTGATACATATTAACCCTTTCCGGCACAAAAACCATAAAATTTGTATGGGAGCCCCCCTAAGGAGTGGTCGGAGGGAATAGGTGTCAAAGGCAAAAATATTCCTTTTGCAAAAGTAATGGGGGTCGGTGATACATATTAACCCTTTCCGGCACTCTTTTTAAGGTCATATGCTCAGGTGTATGGAATAAATAAACAAAAACCATAAAATTTGTATGGGAGCCCCCCTAAGGAGTGGTCGGAGGGAATAGGTGTCAAAGGAAAAAATGCTCCTTTTGCAAAAGTAATGGGGGTCAGTGATACATATTAACCCTTTCCGGCACAAAAACCATAAAATTTGTATGGGAGCCCCCCTAAGGAGTGGTCGGAGGGAATAGGTGTCAAAGGCAAAAATATTCCTTTTGCAAAAGTAATGGGGGTCAGTCATACCAATGACCCTTTTCGGCACTCTCTTAAAGGTCATATGCTCAGGTGTATGGAATAAATATACAAAAAACATAATATTTGTAAGGGAGCCCCCCTAAGGAGTGGTCGGAAGGAATAGAAGTCAAACGCAAAAATTTTCCTTTTGCAAAAGTAATGGGGGTCGGTGATACATATTAACCCTTTCCGGCACTCTTTTTAAGGTCATATGCTCAGGTGTATGGAATAAATAAACAAAAACCATAAAATTTGTATGGGAGCCCCCCTAAGGAGTGGTCGGAGGGAATAGGTGTCAAAGGATTAGGATTAGGCGCCTCGGTAGTCGAGTTGTTAGCGTGCTCGACTGCCACCCCAGAGGTCCCGGGTTCGATTCCCGGCCAGGCCATGGTCCTTCGCTTTAAAAAAAAAAAAACCTTTCTAAATTTTCTCTCCTCATTTCTAATCAACTGAAATTTAAAATTCATCAATATTTACGACTTGAAGTTGTAGTTGGTGGTAGAGAAGTTTGTGGATGAGATTGCCTTATAACTTGAATTGACTGAGGTAAAGGCATAACACTTACCTCTGATTCAAATTCACATGTTTCTTTGGCTTTCCACCACGCTTAGAACATTCTACACATGTTTCACTTGATTGCCCTTTCCTTCCCACTAAACTATCACCCTATTTCGAACCAAGGCAGACTTGACTGAATAGGTATTCCACCTGAAAATCCTTGGTTCAAAGCTAAAAAAAAAAAAAAAAAAAAGGCAAAAATATTCCTTTTGCAAAAGTAATGGGGGTCAGTCATACCAATGACCCTTTCCGGCACTCTCTTAAAGGTCATATGCGCAGGTGTATGGAATAAATATACAAAAAACATAATATTTGTAAGGGAGCCCCCCTAAGGAGTGGTCGGAGGGAATAGGTGTCAAAGGCAAAAATGTTCCTTTTGCAAAAGTAATGGGGGTCTTCCATGCCTATGAACCCTTTCCGGCAATCTCTTAAAGGTCATATGCTCAGGTGTATGGAATAAATATACAAAAACCATAATATTTGTAAGGGAGCCCCCCCAAGGAGTGGTCGGAGGGAATAGGTGTCAAAGGCAAAAATGTTCCAAGGGCAAAACTAAAGGCAGGTGTATGGAATAAATATTTTGCTAAATAGTTTTTAAAAAAGATGCCATCAAAAGCGAATCGACTAATTCTACGTCTTGTGTTACGACATAGTCGAAACTACTGTATCTTTTTTGTAAATAGCTCTACTCGTAAGCTCATAAATTTTGACTTCATATTTAAGGAGTTTAAAAGCAAAGCCTAAAAGCAACATTCGAATAAATTTATTAAGTCTCACTTCTAGGTAAAATAATTTAATCATTATTTAGATAACTTTTACATTATATGCGTGTAAATTGAATAGCTTCATTCAAAAGTATAAAAGAGGATTAGACGCTTCAGAGATTCGTTGAGAAAAAAACATAAGGTTAACTAAAAACTCATTAGCTTGTAAAGACTTTTGGGCAAACTATAAGTTATATTTTCGGCGTAATTTTTCACTTCAACAATTTTTTTTGGAATTTTTACCAAGTATTAGTTATTTTGCGTGTTCTATTATTTTCATTTTCTGTTCTACTACTCATTATTTGTGTCTTCTAATATAATTTCAATCCTTATGTTATGCTCCTTTCGATTGCTTACCTGTACTCGGTGGTTTTCTTTGTCACACACATAGATAAAGCCGAGCGCATCAGTGGTCACGCCCCATGGATAATTGAATTTACCATCTGCCGTACCCTGTGAACCGAAGGCACGCAGGAAACGTCCTTGCGGATCGAGCACTTGAATGCGATGATTATATCTGAGAATGAAAGAATTCAGACAAATTCAATGGCTATTAATTAAAATGTTAGTCAATGAATAGAACGTGGCATTGCCATAGATATAAAAGGCTAAAATAAATGATAATGGTAAAATAAAGTCATGGCTAACACAGTTTGTAATGCCATGCAAGGTGCTAAGTCGTCGAAACCCTATAAAACAAACTAAACAAAGCAAAGCCAAAGCAAAACGAATTGAAATGTTACAAACAAAAAAAATTAATTAATGAAAAACTTTTTGGCCGCCACTTTCGGCCCAGGCCACCAGTTTGCTTTAAGCCTGCTTCGGATTTGTACTTAACTTTTCTGTTCATACAGCTACTTAACAACTTGTTTCATATATTTCTTTTTAAAGGCTTGGGCTTACTTTTACTTTGTAATTATATTTTATACCCAGACCTCTTACTTTAGCCATTCATATCGTGCCGCTGGCATCAGCTTACAGCATCCAAGCCGCTTATCGCACCTAATTAAATTTCTTTTTCAATGGCCGATTAGCGTCTGAATTGATTTATTTGCTTTTGTGCCACGTTAATTAAATGGTGCTTCAAGCTAGCCAAAGGGCGCCACTTTAGCTCGTGCAATGCGAGGCAGGCAATGCTTTGATTTGAATTAATACGCCCACACTCACCTGTCCGCTATGATGTACTGTCCGATACGATTTACCGCCACTCCGGCCAAACAATCGAATTCACCCTCTCCGTTGCCATACTCGCCGAACTCTTTGACAAATATGCCATTCGAGTCGAACACCTGGACTCGATGATTGGATGAGTCTGCTACGACGATGCTATTGTCGGGGCCGACGGCTAGGCCGCGCGGCCATGTAAAGGATCCGGGCTCGCTCCCCCGGCCCCCCAATTGGAACAGCTGTTGACGCTTTCGCAGGTACAATTGCCTAGGGGAAGTACCTGCTACTCCTGTTATACCGGCTGCTACCGTAGGGGAGGTAGGGGAGCCTAGCCCGTTTTTTGAACCATCATCATCGGACGATCCAATTTCGTTGGCCTGCCGCAAAGGCAGTCCCAGGCTAAGGCGTCGCGAAACATCAGATGCTGTGCGACTGCTGCTGGCTGCCGACGTTGATGGCAGGGCGGCAGATGAAGTGCCGAGACCATCACGGCTGCTGGTTGCATCCTTGGCTGTCTTGTTGCCGTATTTGTTCTTCAGATAGCGTGCCCAAGAGCTGAGCGCTTCGCCATCCTTGTTGTCGGCAGTGCTGGTTGTACCGCTGGCACGTGTCGAAATGGCACTGCGATCGGTGATCGGTGAGTTGTCGCGCGACTTGAGTGCATGCGAGGAACGGCTACGCGCTAGATCGGAGGCGCCATAAGAAGACCCATATCTGAAAAAATATAGATATATTGAGCGAGTGCATTCTCAGAAAGAGTCAAATTGCTTAAACTACTAGGGGCGGGGAGAAACGTTCGGCAGTTTCGATGCAGGCAGCTCTGGTCTTGATATGAGTGAGATTGCTTGTGAGCAGTTTCATGTGCGAGCAAACACATGACTCATGATATCAGAAGTTAAGAGATTTAAAATGGTCTACTGAATTCCTTATTTTAAGAATGTCACTTATTTTTCAGGTTTCATGAGAGGAGGGAGAGTTAGAGAGAGGGAAAGAGAAAAAGAGATAAAAAGAAATGCACGCAAGGATGAATTTTATAAAATTTAATCATTTTTTGTTTTCATCTTGTGTGGTATCGTACAGAATTCCTGTCACAAGGACTTTCAATTTGCAGTGCTTCAATGAAGCAAGATTGATGGAAAAAAAAGCGCCCCGCTTGTTAAGAATGAATAAATTAAAACGACAGCAGTCAACTCGATATTACTATATGGAATTGTAAAGAGAGGAGTTCCTAATGCACAAATTTTTAATGGACTAATTCCTAATAGACTAATTCCTAATGCATCTTAGTGCCTAAATAGCAAACAGTGAAAAATTAGAAACAGAGTCAATGATAGACATTCTCTAAAAAAAAGTTGTTGAAATAAAATTAAATTCTTAACACAAGGAATAATTCTTAGAGCTTTAATAGCAAGTAAGAAAAAATGACAGAAATAAGCAAAATAAATGGAATAATTAAAAGCAAAAGTGACGGTAAATATAAAATGTTTAGTATGAGTAATTTTTAGAATCGTACCACTTAGGGAGGAATTCCTAACACGAGGAGTTTTAAGAGCGTTAATATTGTCAAAGTGATTGGGACTGAGAGAGTAGACACAGATAGAATAAATTATGTGAGAGTATGAGAAGTACTGAAATAATACATAATTCTTTACGCAAGGAATTCTTGGTGTGTCTATACCAAAGGAGTGATAGCGAGTGATGAGGCGGAAATAAGAAACTAACTTAATAATAAAAAATTATAAACCGGATATAAGAAGAATAAGAAACGCGATCTAACTAACGAGGAAGGAATTCCTTACGCGAGGAGTTTAAAGTGCATTAATATTGCCAAAGTGATTGGAACTGAGAAAGTAGGCATAGGGAGAATAACATATATAATAGTATGAGTAGTTCTACACAAATACATAATTCTGTACACTAGGAATTCTTCATGTGTCTATGGCGATAGAGTAATGGCGAGTTATAAAGCGAAAATATAGTGAATAAATGTACATATATGAAGAGAAAGTATTGAAGCATTCAGGGAATTCTTTTAGAATTTTAAATTCATCTTTGGTGCAAATGTCGCGGAGATAGTTTCGTATAAAATTTAGGCAGAAAAAGTAAAACTCCCTCATAATTTAGCATGCATCATAATAACCAGACTTTCGGAAAGAAGCAGGTAAAAAGAGAATAAAGGAAATAATGAGAAGAGAAAGTTTAAAAAAATACTGAACTTTTCAATAAGGTACTTGCATCAAATGTGCCAAAATTATAAAGATTATGAAAGCAAAAACAACTCCGATGATAATAATTAAGAATATGAGAAGTAAAATACTGCGTTCCTCATAAGAGGAATTCTTAGCTTCCTGACAGTTTTACCGAATATGCACGGCTTTTCGATATAAACATAAGCATAGGTGAAAACATAAGCGTAGCTCTTTTATGAGTGAAATTAATTTTTTAACGAAAAGGTTTATAGGCTAAGATTATATTAAAAGGGGTATTCACGATGCAATGTAGTTGCAATAAAGGTATTTATCAAAAATATCTCATATCAATTTTAGACACATCCGCAAAAAAATATATTTGAAATTTCTTTTGTATTTTTTTTTTATAATAGAGTGTATTAATATATTTTTATTTTTTATGTATTTATTGCTTTATTTTTTCTTAATATGTTAAAGGGTGTATCAGCAAGAAGTGCACTTAGCAGTTTTTAAAAAATATTCTATTTCATACATAATCTTCATGTGTTTACTTAATAATTCAATAAAAAGTTGAGAGACATCCAAATAATTGTTCATTTGATTCAAAATACAAATCTCTCACCTCTTGTTAATACTGCCTTCAGATAAAATCTTGCATTTTAAACTTAATGTGTTGTATTTTTGTAAATGTCAAAAAGTTCACATCATGAATACCCGTTTTAATATTTTTCAATATCTCTTTTATATCTCTTGATGAAATAGAAAAGTGAAACCAAGGTGAGAATAAAATTTTTGACTTTTTATGGAGCCTTCCTTTCTGTAAAGTAACACAAAATTCCTGTTGTTAGGAATTCCTTCAATATAAGCGGCAAACCAAAAGTGATCTGAGGGAACACTTACTTCCGTTAATTTTATGTATGTTTAATATTAAATAAATTGATATAAAATTTTTAAATAACACATGTATACATAATACATCTTCAGTTGACTTCGTCTATTAGTCGGTGTTAGAAGTGTTTGGTGAAGTGTAACGATTGCGTTTGTTTTTTTTTTGTAAATATTCAGTGTTATATTTAATCTAATTTCAGTAATTTTTCTATTGAAAATATTGCTGCTTGTTCCCTAAACGAGCTATGCAAAAGCCAGAATATTTTGAACCCAATGTTCAGTTGTTCTGGCCCATGTGAGCGAATGTTTCATTGGAGATGTGCGGGTATTTCCAAATCGTGTTTAGACGATTTAATGTCTGTCTGGTCTGGTCTTCGCTGGTACTGTGCTTCGTGCAGGGCCCTTTCGCCTGATGAGCTTTATTCTAAAATTTAGCTTTTTGGTGAAAGTCTCAACTTGCTTAATAACAATTTTGAGGAAATTGTTACATTTTTTAGTGAAGTTAGTGCCGCACCCAGTATCAGCGTCTACGATGAATGTTCTTCACCGGAAAAAATTTCGCCTTCTTTGTCTCAGACAATCTCTTCCGGGACGCAAACAAACATTCAGTCTGAAGAAGACCAGAATATTTCTAAAAAGAAGAGGAAGAATAAAAATAAAAATAAAAATAATAAGCGTCGAATGACGTCTTCAAACCCTCCTCAGGCTAAGCAGCCCTCAGCTATGCCTTCAATAAGCAATAATACAATTATTTCTTCACCTCCTTCTTATACTCCTCCATTGGCTAATAGTCCTAATGTGATTTCAACCGAGCCCAATAACCCAATAATTAATTTAAGGGCAGTGTCGAGGCGAAAACTCTTATTCATTTCACGTCTTCAGCCCGACCAACAACTGAAAATGTATTGACGTTTGTCAAACGAAATATATTATTTAGGCAAAATGCTTTCTGTTCATGCAAAAAAATTGGTAACAAGCCTTCCCACGCCTCCTTTATTCTAACGGTTGCAGCTGAAGAGTTTGCATCTGTTCTTAACTCTATGTGGGCCGATAATATTCTCGTTTCTGAGTTTACGCCTAAAAATAAGTCTAGAAGGTCGAATAAAATCGCCCATCAGACCCAAAAAAACTAAGTAGATTATCCCTTTACTATCAAAATGTAAGGGGATTACGTTCTAAAACACGTGACATATTTTTGGCGTCCCAGAATTTCTCTGAGGATATTATCGCGTTAACAGAAACATGGCTGAATGGAAGCATCATTGACTTGGAATTGTTTGACAATAGTTTTCAAGTTTTTAGAAAGGACAGACACACTGACAATATTTCTGCTGTTGGTGGTGGTGTCCTTTTAGCTGTAAGGAATTCCTTTGTCAGTTCCTTAATTGATATTCCCTGCTCTTCTAATATCGAACTTATATGCGTTAAGGTGTTGCATTGTAATTCCAATGTATATGTTATTAATGCATATGTTCCCCCAAAGAGCAGTGCAGAAGTCTATGCAAGCCTTGCGGATTGCATAGAACATATAATAAATCTACTTGACGTTAATGACGACATTTTACTGTTGGGCGATTTCAATCTGCCTGACTTAAAATGGCATTCTTCCAACGATGATACATATTTTTGTTCATCAAATTCGAAGACTCGCCAAGAGCATATATTTGTTGACAATATATGTTCTGACTTACAACAAGTTAATTGTATTTATAACAGTCTTGAAAGACTTCTTGACCTGGTCTTAACTACAGACAGTAACAATGTGATTGTTAAGAGGTCCTTCCAAGCTCTGACTATTGTAGATGAATACCATCCACCATTGAGCATTTGGTATAAATCGGACAGGGAGAGCATAGTAAATTCGAGTTCAATCGATAAGGTCTATGAATTCAATTTTAAAAAAGCTGACTTTTTGAAGTTGAATCATTTACTTCATAACAAACTAAATGTTATTTTAGAGTACTTCAATGGAAATAACCTTGATGATTCCATACATTTTTTTTATATGGAGCTCTTTACTGTGTTTTCTCAGTCCGTACCATATAGCCTCAAATTTGCGAAAAACTGTGCGTACCCTTGGTACACAAAGGATTTAAAAACTCTTCGCAACAACAGGAATAGGGCATGGAAGAAATATGTCTGTAGTTTAGACTCAAATGACCTGGAAACCTACAAACGTTTGTTTCTGGAATTTGAAAATAGCTCAGCTGCATTATATAATGAATATTTAGACAATATAAAGCTGAGAATACTGTCTGATCCAAAGAAGTTTTGGGGATTCATAAATACAAAGAAAAAATCCGATGGATTCCCTTCATCATTCAAAACTGTTGATGGAATTACTGACGATCCCGTCATTATTTGTGGTTTATTTGCAAATCTTTTTAAAGAATCATTTTGTTCGGATTCTTTTGATCCTGATGAGGGGTATTTTGAATATATGAATTCTACACCCAGAGTTTCTTTGGACTCTTTATCCTTTACCTCAGAGGATATTTTAAAATATATTAGTTCGATCGATGAAGATTTCAGCACTGGACCTGATGGAATTCCTGCCGCAGTGTTAACTCAATGCGGTTAAATTTTGTGTCAACCACTTTCTTTGTTATTTAATAAATCTATAAACGAAAGTTATTTTCCACTGTTTTGGAAAAAATCATTTATTAGTCCTATCTATAAAAAAGGTTGCAGGAATGATATTATTAACTACAGGCCCATTGCTAAACTGTCATCGATTCCAAAACTTTTTGAGCGAATCGTGTATGATCGAGTAAAAATTCGCTGTCGTGAAGTCATAACAACTCGTCAGCATGGTTTTGTTAATGGCAGATCTACGGTATCTAGTCTGCTCAATTTTACAACCTTTTGCTTAAACACCATTCAATCTGGTTGCCAGGTCGACTGCATCTACACTGATTTTAACAAGGCATTTGATAAGTTACCACACAATTTAATTCTATTTAAACTTAAGTCCATTGGATTTCCACAATATTTTGTAAATTGGATTAAATCGTATTTGTCAGACCGATCTTATCAAATACGATTCCGAGGGGTTTTGTCCTAGGTCCACTTCTGTTTTTTTTAGCCATTAATGATGTGACCCATATCATTAAAAACTCTCATCTGCTTATTTATGCGGATGATACGAAAATATACAGAAAAATAAATTCTCAAGACAATTTAGCCCTACTCCAGTCCGATCTGAAATCTTTTGAAGTTTGGTGTTCTAAAAATAATATGTTTCTTAATCCAGATAAATGCCAAACTATGACCTTTTCGCGAAAAATGAATAATCTAGTTTTAGATTATAAGATAAAAGATACTGCTTTATGTCGTGTGGATATCGTTAAAGATCTGGGAATATGTATGGATTCTAAGCTTTCCTTTAACATTAATATTGTATAAACGCTGGGCCAAAGAATTCAATAGCATGATTACGACTACAACGCTGTATTATGCAATAGTGCGTCCTCACTTGGAGTACGCAAGTCAAGTTTGGTCTCCAAGTTACAATGTGCATGTTGATCGAATAGAGAGAATCCAAAAATCCTTTGTTCGGTTTGCCCTAAGAGGCTTAAGTGGATTTGACATTTTAAACCTTCCTCCTTATGAGGATCGCTTGAAACTTTTAAAAATGCAATCATTGAGTGAGCGAAGGAAGTCTGCAGATATCGTCTATTTGCACCAACTCATCACCGGTGTATTCGATTCTCCAGAACTTCTTTCTCTTTTAAATTTTAACTCTAATCGTAGAAGCAGTAGAAATGCTAACGATTTCATTTACTTGCCATTTAGTAGAACAAAATATATGTTAACTGCTCCTTTAAACCGTATGAGTAAATTAGTTAACAATTGTAGCTTTTTTTATGTTAACTTGTCTAAAGGTCAACTCAAGAGTAGATTAAAAACTATTGTGTAATTCCATGGTTATGTTTTTGCATGGTTAGTCGTGATGTCTTGTGTTGTCCTTGAGCCCAACCATATTTTGGTGGGTAAATTTTTCTCACATAAGCTTATTTTGAGCCACTTGTATTGATATCGTTGATAATTTCAAAGATATTGGGATTGTGACTTTAAATGTGTTAATGATGAGAATGTGCGAAAAAGCTGTAGTAGCTAAACTCGATTGTTATTGCATGTAAAAAAAATGTGGAATATACTGAATTCCTCATGCAAGTAAATTTCTACCGATGCAACTGTACTAAACAAAATACTAAATACTAAATGTATCTTTTAATAAAACACGAAAGTCAAACGATGTTGATGATGTGAGAATGAAATTATTGCTATTCTCTCTTGATAACAACAAAAAACTCCTGACGTTAGGAATTCCTAAAATATAGGCAGCAAAGCAAATATTAACTCAGGGAAAACTAAAATACTCGATTCTTATATATTTTTATCTAACTTCATTAACATACTGGACACACTGAATTCATTATGCAAGTAAATTGCTTCCATTTTTATTTGAATTCGATATAAGGATCAAGTAGGTATGGAAAATTCATATTAATGGTTTAGATATTGGATTATTTTTCACAAAATTACTTATAATCTTCTTATATATAAAAATCAAATGCGTGTGCGTTAGTCTTGCTAAGGCTTGGCCGATTTCAATAATTCTTTTTTTGTGTTGTTTGCCTTAATACAGATGTGGTTTAGGAAAAAAGAAAATTGCAAAAAATTCGAAGGAACAAGGGAAAAATCAAAAAAATCGAAATTGGTAATTTTGTATGGGAATTGCCACATCAGACTACTTTAAGTAGCCAACAAATCTTAACGGCTGGACGGATTTAACTCAAATTTTGCACACACATTACTTGAAGCCTAGATTAGGTTATGGCATACTTAGTTTTGACCACGTCTCTTCCGCCCCTTTACAAGAAACGCAAATTATCCTACTAGCGTACTGTTATTAGCGAAACTGTTCGTCTAATTAATTTAAAGAAAATTCTTCACAAAAGAAAACTTCACAAAATTTTAGTACAGCGTCTTTTTCTAATAACATCGTTTCCTTGGAATAACAAAAAACTATCATTTAATTTCTTTTCGTTGATAAATTCAATTTAAGCACTTAATAAACCCTATTTGAGGAAAACTACAACATATTTACTTTTTACTCCAAAAAGAACACAAAAGCTGTCACTTCAATAAATAAAAAAATTAAAAAAAAATTATTTATTTGCCCATTGTGAGGATCGATCTTAAACCACCTCATGGCTTCAAAACTGACGGTTGAGTTGACTATTTTGAGTTGACTATTCAAATTAAAATGTACTACAAAAATTTCCTAATAGAATTTGCAATAAAATGATATGACAGCACAATCTTCTCAATTCGAATTATAGCAGCCTATTATATTTTTCTTAGACAAAAACCAATCGAGTGTTTCATCTTATTCTTATCTTCTATCTTCTGAATATATAAATATCAATTGCCGTTAATATCGAGACTAACGGTCTTGCTAAAACTCGGAAATGGGAAGAAACGGAAGTATAGGAAAAAAGAAAATAAGGAAGAACTCAAAGTGAAGGAATCGAAAGAACTGAAATTAGTAATTTTTCGTGTCGTACAGTGTTCATTACAACTCCAAGGAGAGGACGAGCCTGACATAGGTCTACGAAATCAAATGCGCGGCGAGCTAACGTGGAAGCCACACTGACCAGCGAGCGACGGATAATGAAAACAGTCACATTATCATGTCCGAATAAGTGTCATATATAAACAAAACAGAGTGACATACATAAGAACGCTCATAACTCGAAAACGGATCGTCCGATTCGAGCTGTCTTTTTATTTTTTTTATTTTGTGTTCGTCTCCGTCTTAAAAGCAAAAAAATTGGAATTTTCTCGGAAAATCGATATTTCATACATTTTGAATGGAAAAATAAAAAATAAATAAAAAATTGATTTGAATTTCATAATTCAAAATGCAATTCCTGGACAATTATATTCGTTCAAATTACTAGATTGTGTCCAAATGAAGGAACCAATTATCGAACAGTGTTTCTGAATTCATTGATTTGCAAGGATTACCACCACATAATTTACCACTGAAGGTTTGATCTATTATCATCATGCTTCGGAGCCTCAATCAATCGAAATTGTACAAGGAAACAAAATTGGTGAAGCAACTCCAGAATAATGCAAATTCAAGGGCGAGGAAATGCTCAGTCCAAGAATTCCATTGATTCTAACCGGTTTATCTTTCGAGTTCAAAAACGTTCAATTTTAATTCAGTTCGACTTGCATTGCCATGACAATCAATGAATCACAAGACCAATCTTTGGAATTAATAATGGGACTGTGTGCTGGATTAAATCAAATGTAAACTGATTTTATACCTTAAGAATAAAGAGAACATACGAGTTATAACATAATATATAATTTATATAAAGATAATGGAGCGCAAAGCAGTGCGATCATATAAAGAGAAATTCATCTTTGTTTACTTTTGCTAACGTTGTCTTTCAAAAAGCATTGAATTGATCTGACATGTGATTCCCTCAACCTCCTTACATTCCGTGTAAATAAGGGATATTAGAGTGTTTCATTCAATCAATAATTGAAGTTCGATTGGTACCATTTGTTATCGATCGTGAATGTTCGATAAAAAATTCATTTTGGGTGGAATCGTGATTGCTCGAAATATTTCAATAAAAAAATTAATTTAGGGCGGGACGAAGTTTGCCGGGCCCTCTAGTTTTATATAAACCTGAATTTGTTTCCAGCTATAACTAATAAAATATCAACAAATTGTTTTCGAAGTTTTATTTTTGGGTATTGCTGTTCAAATATCGGTTACTTTTTTATATCTTTAAGCAGTAATAAAACTAATAAGCACGCAAGTAAATTATTAATGACTGAATTCCTCATTGAAGGAGATTTTTTTGAAAAGAATTCCTGGTGTAAAGAGAAGCTTATGTAAGATATGTTGAGAGGTATGGAAGAAGTCATACATATTCGAAAGAGCTATGTAACGATATCCTTATATTATTTTGTTGCTTATGTAAGAAGTTCCCAATGCTGAGAGTTCCTTATGTCAGCAATTCCTTATGCCTAAAAAGTGACAGATTTAAATTTCACTAGATGCTTGCTTTAGAACAATGCAATAAATGTATCAATTACTGCAATTTGATCTATATCTGAGCACAAATTTGGAAAATATTCTAAAGTCCTTTTGTAAGGAAATCTTGTCTTTGAAAAAGAAGTTGTTATGAAGTGAGCTTGGTATAAATAACTTCTTGATATTAATATATCTATTTTACTTATATCTTAGCTAATTTCAAAAATGTACAGAATTTTTTATACGAGGAAATCCTTCCGTCAAAAAAGATGTGGAAATAAATTCATCAAAATTTGAATTAAAAAAAAAAATTAAAAAATAAAAACTCCTTTCTAATACGAGTAATGTATCTTTTGGAAAACTTGATAAATTCCTTGCATATGGAATTCTTTATATCGAAAAGGTGGCAGACATAAATTAAGCGAGCAAACTTTTTAAAATACTTTGAATTTGAACTTAAAATGCATTAGCATTTAAATAAAAACTTATGCGCATTATGTTTTTTGTATGTATGTGTGTTTGGCTTAGTATTAGATTTAAAATAAATAAACTATTTCTTAAAAAATAACGTTTTTTTTTTTGCCATTTTGAGAATTTTTTTTTTAAATATTTAACCCGCATCCATCGGAAATTTCGTTACACGAAAAGTACGTTATCAATTTGATGCAGATACAAAAAGACAATATTATTCATTGGAATATTTTCAATTTATTAACTATTCTAGCGCGATAAGTATAAGACTATCTCTAACTGTAGAACTGGTCACTTGTTTATTTTGATATTTTAGGAAGGTAGCCAAAATTCTGAATTCAAATATGCATATTTGTTTTTAATATATGAATGTGTTTCAAGAATTTGCATCAATTTGATGCAAACAATGGATGCGGGTTAAGGTGAAAAATCGTCTTCTATGGCGTTTTTTTATAAAAGTATCAATTTTTTTTTATAATGATGTTCTACAAAGTTATTTACAATATAGTGAAAATTTTGTTTGTATAAGAAATGAAAGTGATATCTTCCATAGTTTTGGAGATATAACACTTTTTTTAATTTTGGGGGTTTTTGACCTCCGTGTGTGAATATTAGGGGAAATAATGTTTCCCAATTTTAAAGGACATTCAATTTTCAAGAACTTTACTCAAGGTCTGATATCAAGATTTTGCTTAGTTTAGGAGTAAAAGTAAATTAACTACGCCCCCATAGTATAAAATGTGACCTTGAAAAAATTGGTTATTTGAGCTAACCCAGAAAATCCCTTGGACGATGTGTTCTATAGACCAATGGCTATCAGAAACCAACGGAGTTTTTTCAGTTATTTTGTGTTATCGCACGATAGGTAACACTTTCATAATAATATTTTTTAAGAAATTCCGAAAAACATGTAGAATTCCATGTGCAAGTAATTCCTTATGAAATAATATGCAGAGAAATCTGAGTGAAAATAAATTCAAACGTCATTACGACAGACTTAAAGTATATGGTAAGTACAGTACAGGTTTATACAGTACAGTCAACAGACGGTCAAGCTTTCTCAATGTCTTCTCCACTCTCTCCCTCACCTCTCTCTTCCTCTCTATCTACCTACATGCTATTATAATGTTTGTACCACAACTTACCGGAGCTTTACCGAAACTGTCGAACGTTTTTCACTCAATATTCGTTGTTGTTTTTTTGTTGTTACATTTTGGAGGTTTTTTTTTTTTTAAGTTTACAAATTATTTTGAAATTTTTGATGATATGATAGAAAAATGCTTGCAAATGGAGAAATTTTTTCAGTTCAGCAAAGCAGGAAGTTAATTTATTTTTCTTTTCAGTGTACATAAGCAAATTTCCAACTCAACAGACTACAGTTAATATTTGGCTTTTATTAATTTTTGAAACTCAATTAATAGAAATTAGTTTTTGTTAATTTTCGAAATATTAATGTGTTTATTATAGGAACCAACAGTTAAGAACGCGCATTTACAACTATTAAAAGAGGACAAAATACGAGAGGAAGAAGAAAATTTACCAATTTAAGCAAATATTAAAAAAAAATTACACTTGAAAAAATTGGTGCAAATAAACGCTTAGATGAGCGACAAATAACTAAACGATATACAACGCAATTAAATGGAACGTAAATTAATTCGATAGACTTAATTTAAAAAAAAAAAATAGAAACATATAACAAAATATGATAATATTACAACAAAAATCTATAACAACAACATTATCGCTGAATGAAATTGTACATTTTGATGAAACAATGAATGCACCTCTAGACTTTACTTAGTTTGCGGAACTTGAAAATTTATAGGCAACACATTCTGCATTTATGTTATTAATCAAATATTTTGTTTTTTTTTTTTTATATATATTTTAATAATAAATAACTTATGATTTTCTTACGAGCATTTCTGATAAAATTTGTTTTTGTGTATTTTTAATTAAATCGCACCTTGAAGCTAAATAAGCGGATGGTGAAGCAGTCGTCGGCGAGACGGGCTCATCGAGATCATCGTCTTCGTTGCCGAGAGCGTGCGACGAACGACTCCTATTCAAACGATTCCGTCGCTCTTTCATGGCTAAATAACGTGAGCGTCCGGTGCCATAACGTGAGTCTGAATCATCTCCGGTTCCATTGGCATCATCATCAAAGGAGGCGCTGGGTGTGGACAGTGATGGCTGGGAGACTATAGCGCTGCTCTTACTTTTGTTTAGAAAGCGGCTTGTATAGCTGGAAAATTATCGATATCGATTTCGATGGTTTTTGTTTTTTTTTTTTGCGAATTTGAATAAGCATTTATTTCATAGAAAACAAGCCAATTTATTTTTTAATATTTTAAGTTATTAAGTGGTTAAGTTAGAAGCAACAAGGATTTTATTTTTTAGTTATAAGCTTTTATTATTTTGGTTTTTATCGACTCGTATCAAGGAGAATTAGCTCAGATTTGGATGTAGCAATGAAATTAAAAGCAAATCACGTAAACGATAAACAAATAACGAACCAATAGCCAATTGTGATACATGAACAACAATAACAATAATTTTATCTCGTATTGAACAATTTAGGGGAAAAATCTAAATTTAAAAAAAAAAATTATATCGATAACTCATTCTTGGCACAGTTATAGACAATTTGAAGAGCTCTTTCGTATTTAATAATTTTTAACTAAATTTTCACTTTAATTCCTTACATAAATAAAAAATAAATTGAAATATAACAGTAAAATATGAAAACTAAAAATTAGTTATCGATATTTGAATTTATTTATATAATGTTGAAAGAAGTAAAATATCCGGTTTTACAAAACTAAAAAAATATACAAATGCCAATTGTGTAAACCATGCAAAAATAGATAAAAATATAATTAGTACTTAAATTTTTTAAGCTGTTTGAGAAATAAAAATTAATTTGTTTGTGTTTGTATTTGAATTTGTTCCTTTCTTTATAATTTCTCTCAATGCAGTCGAAACTATTGATAATAAATCTCTTGACGCAGAAATTATTTGACAATTTTTGAATTGTTGTCGTTGTCGTTTTTATTATCTTTATCATTATCTTTATCATTATCATTATCGTTATCGTTATCGTTATCGTTATTGTTATAGTTATCGTTATCGTTATCGTTATCGTTATCGTTATCATCATTGCTATCGTTATCTTTATCGTTATTGTTATCATCATTGCTATCGTTATCTTTATAGTTATTGTTATCGTTATCGTTATCGTTGTCGTTATCGTTATCGTTATCGTTGTCGTTATCGTTATCGTTATCGTTATTGTTATCGTTATCATTATCATTATCATTATCATTGTCGTTATCGTTATCATTATCGTTATCGTTATCATTATCATTATCGTTATCATTATCGTTATCGTTATTATTATCGTTATCGTTTTCGTTTTCATTATCGTTATCATTATCGTTATCGCTGACGTTGTCGTGGTTGATGAGTGTTGTCGCTGTCGTTGTAGTTGTAGTTGTTTTGTCGATTTAATTGTTGTCAATTTCGTTGTCTTTTCCGCTGTCATTTTTTCATCTTTTGAAGAGAAAACCAATTTTTTAAATAATCAAGTTGGTCAGTGCATGTGTTTGTGTAAAATTGTATTCATGCAATGATGCACAAAATCGTTTTCTTTAACTAGTCTTAGGATTTTTTCAAATCAACCAAGAACAATAAAATAACTAATGAGCGCTCAATTCAATCATAAATAACTCTTCAAATCAAAACAAAAACAAAGAGGTAACCATCGAACGCAAACTCAGCAGTCTACAAATTTACTCGAATGACCATAAAAAAAAGGCATAATAGTAAATAAGTGCAAATAAATTAGAATGAAGACTGTAAGAGAAGATTAGAAAAAAGTAACTGTTAATTATTTTATTAAAATCTCCTTCAAAGTGTGTGAATGATTGTGTCTAACTAGGTGCAAACCTATTTAGACGAGTGTTGAGCATAGGTACTTGAACCAATACACAACTGATGTTTTGATGGGCAAAATACAGGCACTTAAACCAATATTTTGCTTGATGAATCAATCTGATGTTTTAAAAAATGTAGACAATGTAAATAATGTTTATATGTACATTTATTCAAAACGACTGAATAACAATTAACAAAAAGTAAGAGTATTTAAAGGAAAATACTTAGACTAAAATATAAATAAATATGAAATTGACAAATATAAAATTGCTGCATTGCACTATAAGAACGAAGTTCATGACCGCAGGTTATTGCACTTATTTTTGTGACCCAATTTTCCAATATTGTTTTGGTTACAATTCAGCTGACTAACGCAATAACGAATTGCATGTCGTTGGCCTAGAATTATGCTGGTGTCAACAAACTGCGTTCTTATGTGCAAATTGTTTTGATTGCATAGTGTATTTTTGTTTATATATTATGAATTAATATTGTATCGTGTATGTATGTTTTGTGTGTTTGTTACTTTATGTTTGTTTGTATGAACATTCTCCCCCCCGTTGAGTGTCTAACTCAACTCAAGTTATCTCAATTTCAAATGCTGATTTGTGCTGACGTGGCATCGGTTGAGGAGATGTGCTAGCCTTCGTTGCGGATCTTCGTTGGTAGTGTGTTCTTATCTTGCAAACACTGTAGGTTGTGATAAAAAACATCGCCAAAATTAACGCTGAATAACTGACCACATGATGATGGATTTTATTGGATTTGAGCTGGTTTGGTAACTGGTCAAAATCTTCTCTTGATAGTTTTGTCTGAAGATCAGTGAGTTGTTCCAGTTTTGTCTCAAAATGTTCGAAGTTTTGTGTTAATAAACCCTTTAATGCGTTAGGTTGACTGATGGACGAGATATTTCCAATACCAGCAAATGATGTGTATACACGACTGGATGATTCAACATAACCTCGGATCTGGACGTCATCATTTTTTAAGCTGCAGTGTTGGTCAATCGCAAGTATTCCTGACCCTGTAAGTGTTAGTTGAATGGTTTCGTGATTACATACTGCTGTAATTTCAGTTGGAACTGTAGAAGCGTAAATCCATTTATTAGCAAGATGTAATGGTGTAAATGTTAACTGATCAGAGCACTTTGTTAGGTCACATATTTGGGACGTCTTGTTGTTAAAAAGTTGAATCTCGCAAGCAAGTTTCTTTGATTGTCTTCCAATGGTAGCTTGCTTCCTACTTATTAAATAAATGTCATCACTAGTCAACGTTGCTGCTTCAACCTCGGCTCGGTTTAGTGCAATGTATTGATCCCGATGGCCGCTAACTGCTAGTATTTCGGTGGTGGGTTTAATCGCCACAAGAGTGTTGTTTACTGTTATTGGAATCGGGTGTATAAGAAATAGGTCTAGTTTATTATGATCAACTAGTGGTACAGCTAATTCAAAGATGACGTGATTTTTTGTTAATCCAGATTTAACATCCATAATGGTATAAAGTTCCAGTAGGTTGTTGTCTTCGACTGGAAGGGCCCAACTAGTGGGTAAGTGTCCTTTGATAGTCAAGATTTCCTTCGCAAGTTGTTTTGGTGTAAGGATCTGTGGACTTATTTTTCCATGTTTAGTGTTCGTTAAGATGTTTATTAAATCTGCTTGTGTATGCTGCAATTCTGTGCTAACCATAGAGAGTTGAGTGATTAAAACTGCCAGTTGCTGAGTCAAACGTAGTTGAGCAGCTGTGTCTTCAATTTTGTTTATGTCCACGTTGATCAAACGCTGTATTTCAATCAAACGTGAGGATGTATCTGATTCATCTTGTTTTATAATGTTGATTGTGGAATCAATAATTGACGTTTGATTCTTCAACAGTTTTAAAAGATGTTCTTCGTTGAATTTGACTTCATTTATGGTGTTTGACATGTGTTCGGCATAGTCTGAGTCGAGAACACCAAACAAAGTGTGGGCCACGTTTCCGATGATATTAAACGCACCTCTTTTAGGACGATTTGATGACAATAAGGTTTCCTCCTGGTGCAGATTGTTGACAGTAACTTGAAAATAATCAATGAGTGAACTGCATGAGATGTCTGATGTTGGGTGTAAGCAGAGCTTCCTGAGTGTTGTGATTCCATCTGATAGCGAATTTATTTGGTAATGAAACGGTGCAAGGTCATAGTATACGATGATTTTCCAGATACCTGTTGATAGCCGTGCAGCACCTATTCCTTCGAAGTAAATGCCAGGCTTGTTGCGAAATCTTGATGTACTAATTGGAGAGGTCATTGCTAATGGCAACATCAGTAATGCAACCAGCATTACTGAGAGAGCAAGACCCTTTGATGCTGACTTGTTTTTTGGGGTATCTTCATGTGGATGTGACCTTTTTCGCTTGTGATTATTTGTCAGTACTGTTGCAGGTTCTATTTTTTCTGTTTCTTCTTCAGTGAATAATGGAGCTAATTCATGTATAGGTCGTTTGGATATGCCCGAAGCTGTCTTGACGTCAACTACCCGAATAAAACCATCATCTCCTTTATAGGTTCGGATAATTCGACCAAGGGGCCATTGAAGGACTGGAACGTTATCCTTTTTTATGATGACCAATGTGCCTTCCTTTACATTTGGTGTTGGATGCTTCCATTTAGACCTTTGTTGGAGCTCGTGCAGGTATTCGTGGTGCCATCTTGTCCAGAATCTATGTTTTATATCTGACACATACTTCCAATTTGTTTTAAGTGATCTTCTTGTTTCTGATGTCCTTGAGTCAACTGGTGTGGTGAGTGGCTCTCCTATGATGAAATGACCTGGTGTTAGTGCTCCTATATCATTTGGGTCTGAAGACAACGGGGTGAGAGGCCTAGAGTTTAGAATTGCCTCTATTTCAACTACAACAGTCTCTAGTTCTTCATATGTAAGAGAAGCAGTAGAGACACTGCGATACAAATGATGCTTCGCAGATTTGACTGCAGCTTCCCAGAGTCCACCAAAATGTGGAGCTTTAGGTGGAATGAACTTAAATTCGATGCCCTTGTCACTGCAGGATTTGATAATTTCCTCTTGAGCGGAATTAGAGAAAACAGCTTGTTGCAATTCATTTAATTGATTTTTTGCACCCACAAAATTTGTTGCATTATCAGAGTACAATGTGTGGCACCTTCCACGGCGGCTGATAAACCGTTTTTGTGCTCCAATAAAGGCTTCAGTAGTGAGGTCCGAAACAATTTCCATATGTACTGCCTTCGTGACAAAACAACAAAACACTGCTATATAAGCCTTTTGAGGTCGTTTTCCACGGATTTTGTAATGGATCCATATTGGACCGCAGTAATCTACACCAGCTGTTAGAAATGGCCGTGATTCAGTTACTCTATCCGCTGGTAGATTCCCCATGATTTGGCTGTAGAGCTTTGGTTTTGCTTTGACGCAACGCACACAGTTTTGTACAATATTACGTGCCATTGTTTTTCCTCTTACAATCCAGAATTTTTGCCTCGAGGCTGCCAATAAGGCCTTCGGGCCGCAATGTTTGTTGTCTTGATGAACCATGGTAAGTAATAATTTTACTATTGAATCATTGTATGGCACTAAAATTGGATGTTTTTCGTCAAAGGGTAATGATGATGCTTCTAATCGGCCTCCCACACGCATTACATTTTGATCGTCTAAGAACGGACATAGGCTTACAAGTTGTGCCTTCCTTTACATTTGGTGTTGGATGCTTCCATTTAGACCTTTGTTGGAGCTCGTGCAGGTATTCGTGGTGCCATCTTGTCCAGAATCTATGTTTTATATCTGACACATACTTCCAATTTGTTTTAAGTGATCTTCTTGTTTCTGATGTCCTTGAGTCAACTGGTGTGGTGAGTGGCTCTCCTATGATGAAATGACCTGGTGTTAGTGCTCCTATATCATTTGGGTCTGAAGACAACGGGGTGAGAGGCCTAGAGTTTAGAATTGCCTCTATTTCAACTACAACAGTCTCTAGTTCTTCATATGTAAGAGAAGCAGTAGAGACACTGCGATACAAATGATGCTTCGCAGATTTGACTGCAGCTTCCCAGAGTCCACCAAAATGTGGAGCTTTAGGTGGAATGAACTTAAATTCGATGCCCTTGTCACTGCAGGATTTGATAATTTCCTCTTGAGCGGAATTAGAGAAAACAGCTTGTTGCAATTCATTTAATTGATTTTTTGCACCCACAAAATTTGTTGCATTATCAGAGTACAATGTGTGGCACCTTCCACGGCGGCTGATAAACCGTTTTTGTGCTCCAATAAAGGCTTCAGTAGTGAGGTCCGAAACAATTTCCATATGTACTGCCTTCGTGACAAAACAACAAAACACTGCTATATAAGCCTTTTGAGGTCGTTTTCCACGGATTTTGTAATGGATCCATATTGGACCGCAGTAATCTACACCAGCTGTTAGAAATGGCCGTGATTCAGTTACTCTATCCGCTGGTAGATTCCCCATGATTTGGCTGTAGAGCTTTGGTTTTGCTTTGACGCAACGCACACAGTTTTGTACAATATTACGTGCCATTGTTTTTCCTCTTACAATCCAGAATTTTTGCCTCGAGGCTGCCAATAAGGCCTTCGGGCCGCAATGTTTGTTGTCTTGATGAACCATGGTAAGTAATAATTTTACTATTGAATCATTGTATGGCACTAAAATTGGATGTTTTTCGTCAAAGGGTAATGATGATGCTTCTAATCGGCCTCCCACACGCATTACATTTTGATCGTCTAAGAACGGACATAGGCTTACAAGTTGATTTGAATTTCTCACTTGCTTGTATTTTTGCAATTCTTTAATTTCATCTTTAAAATCTGCCATTTGAATAGTCCTGATTATAACTACTAAGGACTTATTCATTTCTGATGCACATATGGATAGATGATTTGGCCGAGCTGTTGTCTGTATCTTTAGATTTTCAATAAAACGTAGCATGTAGGCAACTGTGCGTTGCAAAGTTCGAAATGAATTTTTGTGGTTGATTCCATAAATAAGCGCCTCCAATGATGCTGACGAAGAAGCTATTATCGATGCAGTGGTCGTTTTTCTTCTTTCGATGTCATTGGGTGTATCGGCAGGTTTTGGTGTTGGTTTAAGCCATGACTCTTGGCTGCCATGTAGAACTAAGGGTCCGAAAAACCACGCAGTACACGAGGTGAATTTTTCAGGGTTAATCCCCCTTGAAATTATGTCAGCTGGATTATCTTTTGATGAGACATGATGCCATTGATTGATGTGTGATATTTCTTGAATCCTGCTTACTCGGTTGGCGACGAAAGTGTGTAATGAAGTTGCTGATGATTTAATCCATGACAAAACTATTTCTGAGTCTGACCAAAAAAATGCTGGGACATCTTGATATTTTAGATCCTGCTTCACTCGTTCTGTAAGCTCAACTCCTAAAACAGCTGCACACAATTCCAATCGAGGAAGCGTTTGTAGTTTTAGGGGTGCTATCCTTGATTTTGCGCATAGCAAGTTCGATGTTATGGTTCGATCCTTGTATGTTGTTCGCACATAAACAGCTGCTCCGTACGCTCGTTCTGAGGCATCGGCAAAGGTGTGTAGCTGAACCTTTACTTGAGGTTTTGAATGAAATATGTGTCGGGGTACCTTTGAGTTATTGAGTTCCAATATATTTTCTCTGAAGTGATGCCATTCTTGTTGAATTTGATGTGGTAGCCTTTCATCCCATTCATATTCTTGCTTCCATAGTTTTTGCATGAATATTTTTGCGGATACGATTACAGGTCCAAAGATTCCTAATGGGTCGAAGATTCGTGCTAAGTCTGAAGCTACTACGCGTTTTGTAATCTGTTCAACTGGTGATAAGTAGGCTCGTCCGCAAAGTTGATCTGTTTTTGGTAGCCAAATGAGACCTAATGTTTTTGTAGCCTTATCATCCAGATCCAGGTTAACTTCTTGATCCTCTACAGGTATGTTTGCAAGTAATCTTGAGTTGTTAGAGCACCATTTCCGGAGTTTGAAGCCAGCTTCTTGAAGAATTTGTGTAAGTTGGGTTTGAGATTCTAAAGCTGATGCGATATCATTGGCACCACTGAGACAATCGTCCACATAAAAATCTTCAAGCAATGTTCGTGCACCTTGTGGGTATTTACCCATGTTCTGTTTTGCCAGATATTGCAGACATTTGGTAGCAAGATATGGTGCTGATGTTGTTCCATACGTCACTGTTTTAAGCCGGTAGTATTGAATAACTTCACTTGGGTCCTTCCGCCACACAATGAGCTGTTGAGCTGTATCTTCCTCATGCATGCCAATCTGTCGATACATCTTTTCAATATCAGCTGTAAACACGTATCTGTATGTTCTAAAGCGCAGCAGCATTGAAAATAAATCACTTTGAACAATAGGGCCCTTATGCAATATATCGTTTAAAGCCTGGCCACTTGACGTTTTGGCTGATGCGTCAAATACGACCCTAAGCTTTGTGGTACTGCTATCTGGCTTTAGTACGTAATGATGAGGAATAAAATAATGAACATCGGGAACATCTTTCGGCCATATTTTTTCCATATGATTCAACGACTCGTACTCATCCCTAAACTTAACGTATTGTGCTTGTATGGTCGGATCTCTGTGTAATCTTTTTTCGAGAGATAAAAACCTGTTTATAGCCATATCCCTTGATTTTCCGAGAGCCGTTGGACTTTCAGAAAAGAGTAAACGGGTAATGAAACGACCATCATTATCTCTTCTTATATTATTAGTAAAATGATTTTCACACCAATTTTCAACAGGGGTCATGGCCTGACTGACTGTGTTCAAATCATCGATTCGCCAAAATCTTTCAAGAATAGAGTCCAAATTTTCATCTTCTATAGTAGCTACGGCGCATGCTGCAATTGCTTCTGTCGACACTTTAGTTTTTCCAATGACAATCCATCCAAAAACTGTGTTTTGTAGGAGTGGTAAACTTCTTTTCAATGTAAGCTGCTCTGGGTGGATTAGGCTATGGTAGAGCTCAGCACCAATAATCATGTCAATTCTTCCAGACTTAAAGAACTCGGGATCGGCCAGGCGTAGATGAGTTGGAAGATTCCAATTTGTCACTTCTAGGTCCCTTGTTGGTTGTGAAGAAATAAGTTTTGGCATGACATAGGCTTCTACTCTTGTTGAAAAGCCTTCTGTTCGTGAATGAATTGCAACGTTGACTCTTGAAGTTGAAGTTCCTGTTTGTTGTCCGATTCCTTCAATAGAAAGCTGTGACCTTGTAGTGGTTAATGATAACTTGTTGACGAGCCGCTGTGTCACCATGTTTATTTGTGAACCAGAATCAAGTAATGCACGTACTTCACAGGCCTGTCCATTGTTTGCGACAACTTTAATTTTTGCTGTTGCTAACAGTACATATTTGTTATTTTTCATTGCATGATTAGTTGTTACCACAGTTGCTGGTGAATTTTCCTTAACTTCATTCTTTATCCCCTGTAATGATGATTCTTGTTGCTGAAGATGAAGTAGTGAATTGTGTTTTTTCGAACACTTGGGACAGTGTCGCCATGCACATTGTCCTGCTGCGTGACCTGATTTTAGACAATTCAGGCATAATTTGTGTTTTTGTACAAATTTTATACGATCCTGCACCTTGAGGTTTAGGAAGTTATCGCATGTGAACAGCGGATGGAGTTTCTTTCCACATAGCAAACAGAGTTTGATGTCCATTTGTGCGGCTGATGATGTGAAGACCTTTATTGGCGCCTTTGGTTTTTCTCGTTGTCCAATACTTTCCATGGTTTGGAATTGTAATTCGAGGAATGCCAACAATTCTGATATTTTGGGAATTTCTTTAGGCCTCACAATTGATTGTTCATATAGAACGTATGTGCTTCGATCCAATTTTTTTATGAGAATGTGAATCAGCAATGGATCCCATGAATCAGTTTGGATGCCTAAATTATTTAAAGCCAGTAGACATTCCCTTGTTGTGTCATGCAGGTGTTTGACTGCTGCTATATTCGAAGTTCCGGATGGTTGATCTACCAATTTCTTTATAAGTGTTGACGTCAATACTCTTTTGTTGTTGTAGCGCTCTTCTAGTAGCTTCCATGCTGCGACATAGTTTTCATCAGTAGTAGCCAGGTGACTGATTAAGCCTGATGCTTCTCCTGTAAGCTGTGTTTTTAGATGCCACATTTTTTCTACGTTTGATAATGGTTGTTTATGGATTATTTCAGTAAACAAGTCGTGGAATTGGCTCCATTTTAAGTAGTCCCCATCAAATTTCGGAATTTGCACCTTTGAAATTGGTATAGTGCTCTTTGATGGGTGGGACTCGTGCTGATGAATGGGTTGGTTAAGCATTAATGTGATTTCTGTTATTTTCAGATGCACTGCTTGCTCAAGTGTCTGAAATTTCTCTGCATCATAGCCTAAAGCTACTGGATTGCAGTGTTGCTCCCAAATTTGTTCGTCAAATATGGCTATGTCGTGCCATAGTTGGTTCAAAAATTCCACCTTTAGGTCATAATATCGTGAAGATTGTCCTTCCAAGACCCCAATGGTAGAGAGCCTTGACTCTAGGAGATACATTTTTCTATGGGCCTTTCTAATCAGACCATTAGTTAGATTCTCCTTGTTTGAGATTTCTTCGCCTAATGCCCGTTGTTCCGGTCTCCGAACGTTGTCGTCAGCACTGTCTCCATCAATAGCTGTATCCAATATGTTGTTGATCTCTTGCTTAAAGTGCTTTACGTATTTTTCGCAAAGCACGGTCAGCTGCGTGTAGTAGTCCTTAGTAAAGTACTCGTGACTGCGATCCTTTACTTTATTAAGCTCTATATGATTTGCCTTGAATTTGGCATGTATGGCTTCAAGCTGGCTTAGCCGAAGTTTGTAATATTTTAGATCCCTCCGAACTTCTGGATCCTTTTTGTAGTTCCGGATGATCCTTTCGATTTCGTCTCCGAGCTGAGACTGTGCGACATATAACTCCTCCATCCCTAAGTTGATTTCTGGCTGCTGTATACAGGTAGAGAACTTGATTGGTGTCGTCTGGGTCACTTATGAATGGCCGTCTGTGTGTTTAGTGATCAATAGATTATTGGATACTTGGCACTTGAACCAGTTATCCTTCCGATCACGTCGGGGTCACCAATGAATGATTGTGTCTAACTAGGTGCAAACCTATTTAGACGAGTGTTGAGCATAGGTACTTGAACCAATACACAACTGATGTTTTGATGGGCAAAATACAGGCACTTAAACCAATATTTTGCTTGATGAATCAATCTGATGTTTTAAAAAATGTAGACAATGTAAATAATGTTTATATGTACATTTATTCAAAACGACTGAATAACAATTAACAAAAAGTAAGAGTATTTAAAGGAAAATACTTAGACTAAAATATAAATAAATATGAAATTGACAAATATAAAATTGCTGCATTGCACTATAAGAACGAAGTTCATGACCGCAGGTTATTGCACTTATTTTTGTGACCCAATTTTCCAATATTGTTTTGGTTACAATTCAGCTGACTAACGCAATAACGAATTGCATGTCGTTGGCCTAGAATTATGCTGGTGTCAACAAACTGCGTTCTTATGTGCAAATTGTTTTGATTGCATAGTGTATTTTTGTTTATATATTATGAATTAATATTGTATCGTGTATGTATGTTTTGTGTGTTTGTTACTTTATGTTTGTTTGTATGAACAGTGTGCTAAAGCCATAATTATATGACACCGTCATCAAAATTAAGAGGGGAAATACATAAAAACTTCAGACAAAATAAAAAGTTTTTATGAGTTGAATCTAGAACACTACAAAAAAAAATAATAAATAACAAAAAATGGCGGCAAAATCAAACCAATATAGAGCAATACAATAGAACACAAAAAATCTCATGCGCGCAAACAAGAGCCTTGAGAAAGGCTATCGTCAAACTCTTTTCTTTTTTTTTTTTTTTTGTTTTGTTTTTGACAATAAATTCGAGAATGTAATGAGTAAGAGTTATAAAAAAAGGTTCAGCTGTAAGCAACCCAAAAAGGATGAGGGCTGACAGAGTTGACTTCGGAGAAACTGCAGAGAGTTAGTCAAGTTTCAGAGATATTTTTATGCCTTTGATAATGATTTTCATTAAATCATAAAACCTTTGCTTGTTGTGGAGAAATTGACGAATAAAATCCGCTTCATGGGAATATTTTTTTATTATTTCAAGCATCACTTTTTTGTGGTAAATGTAAGGAAATGTTATACAAATAACGGTACAGAATATTTTGCACTTGTTTTTCTTTTAAAATGGGAATCGATAAAAATGTTTCTTCAGCAGAAAAATGAAAATATTTTTAAAACTTACTTTATTAAATCAATAAGGTCATTGTCATTTTCATTTTCATTTTCATTGTCATTGTCATTGTCATTATCATTGTCACTGTCATTGTCATTGTCATTGCCATTGTCATTGTCATTGTCATTATCATTGTCATTGTCATTATTATTGTCACTGTTATTGTCACTGTTATTGTAATTGTCATTGTCATTGTCATTCTCATTGTTACTGTCATTCTCATTGGCATTGCCATTTTCACTGTCATCACTGTCATTCTCAATGTCATTGTCACTGTCATTGCCATTGTCATTGTCACTACACTGTCATTGTCATTGTTACTGTCATTGTCATTGTTACTGTCATTGTCACTGTCATTGTCATTGTCATTGTCATTGTCATAATCATTTTCATTGCCATTTTCACTGTTATTGTCACTGTTATTTTTACTATCATTGTCATTTTCACTGTCACTGCCAAACTCATTGTCATTGTCATTGTCATTGTCACTGTCATTGTCATTGTCACTGTCATTGTCATTGTCATTGTCATTGTCATTGTCATTGTCATTGTTATTGTCAACGTCATTGTCATTGTCATTGTCATTGTCATTGTCATTGTCATTGTCATTATTATTGTCAACGTCATTGTCATTGCCATTGTCATTGTCATTGCCATTATCATTGTCATTGTCATTGTCATTGTCATTGTCATTGTCACTATCATTGTTACTGTCACTGTCAACGTCATTGTCATTTTCTTGTCATTATCATTGTCATTGTCATTGTCATTGTCATTGTCATTGTCATTGTCATTGTCATTGTCACTATCATTGTCATTGTCATTGTCATTTTCACTGTCATTGTCACTGTCACTGTCATTGTCATTGTCATTGTCATTGTCAGTGTCATAGTCACTGTCAATATCATTGTTATTGTCAACGTGATTGTCATTACCATTGTCACTGTCATTGTCATTATCAATGTCATTGTCATTGTAATTGTCACTCTCATAGCCATTGTCATTGTCATTGTCATTCTCATGGTCATTGTCATTGTCATTGTCATTGTCACTGTTATTGTCATTGTCATTGTCATTGTCACTGTCACTTTCATTGTCATTGTCACTGTTATTGTCATCGTCATTGTCATTATCAATGTCATTGTCATTGTAATTGTCATTGTCATTGTCACTGTTATTGTCATTGTCATTGTCATTGTCACTTTCGTTGTCATTGTTATTGTCACTGTCATTGTCATTGTCATTGTCATTTTCATTGTCATTTTCACTGTCATTGTCATTGTCATTGTCATTGTCACTGTCATGGTCATTGTCATTGTCATTGTCATTGTCATTGTCAATGTCATTGTCATTGTCATTGTCATTGTCATTGTCATTGTCATTGTCATTGTCATTTTGTTGTCTTTGTCATTGTCATTGTCATTGTTATTGTTGTTGTGTTTGTCCTTCTTATTGTATTGAATGAGTTTTTAAATATATTTTTGTTTCATTGATATCTTTGCAAACTTTTTCTATTGGGTTTGCAATTTCTATTGACTTGCTTATTAAGATTAATTAAAAAGCAACCAATTTTAAGAGTTTGGTAAAAAGTGTGTAAAAGTATCAAAGCCAAGTTCAAATTAGAACAAAAACAACCTCACCATAGCTCTTTATGTATCATTATGCGTCCACATAGCCAGACAGACAGATAGACAGACAGACAGTCAAAACGGAACACAAATACAAACGCCAAAAGTAGCCGTGATTAAAAACAAAGCAAAGTTTTATGCAACAAAAATAAATTAGCTACCGATTAAAAAAAAAAAAAAAACATAACTAAAAACACCGAAACTTGGCAAAGCAGCAGGCACCAAAACAAGGACAAAAAAAAAACACAAGCATTCGAAAGAACCAAAGCGCCAAAGAAGTGTAGGTTCTGGGAAAAAAGCTTTGGTTACCCGAATGAGCAGAGGTAAAGTCAAATAGCACCAAAAAGTTTTTGCCAAAAAAATTTCAAATAAACAACAACTACGGAAACAACGCCAAAAATCAGGTTAAATTAAAGGATGTAAAGGATGAAAAAGAAAAAAAAAAAAACTCAAAAAGTCACAATTTTGTTTTGTATGCCTTGGCGCGCTGGCATCTAAAAGTGAATGTGGTTGTGACTGTGAGTGGCTGTGTGTGAGTATAGTTGTGACCGGTGTATTTGTATTTGTGTTTGCTTTCCATTTGTTTTGTTTGTTTGCGTACTTCTTCTGTTTTAGGTGATTTTACAATCTCGTTTTTTTTTTGTCGTCAAGAAACTTGAATTAAATTTTAATTTCATTAACAATTTCTTCCGTCCTTCCATCAATGTTAAGGCTATCCTTTTTTTTATATTGTTTCTTTGGATGTCATTAGGTAAAGATGCCATTGATATTGGGGGGGGGGGGGGGGGAATATTAAGTTTTAAAGAATTTGTCAAGATGATTTTTTATGTGCTAAATTTATATAAAGTGGTAGTTTTTACACAAAACAAACGATATCGAAACTTGAATGGAGGCTATACAGGCCCGAATTGCTCCATTGAAAGTTGTAGGCAAAGTTTAAATTTAAAAATTTTATTTATTTCAAGACTTATAAAAATATTATAAAATTTAAAGTACGACAATTTTTTTTTCTTATCTGAATTTTTAAAATTTTATTAAAATAATACTCGAAAATTAACCATTTTATAAACCAAAAATTGGTAAATGTTTCATAACTTTCTTAAAAAATAGTTTATTAGGCAATGTTTAAATAAATTTTAACAAAAACAAAAAAAAAATACTAAAATGAATAACGATTTCTGGTGATTGTTTATACAATGAATGGGCTTTTATACAATGTCAGAGTGTTTTGTTCAGTGTAAGTCAGCGTATTAAAAATTAAGCTTTAAATACTTTTAATGAAGATAATCAATGTAAATCGAAAGGAAGTGAAAATCAACTAAAAAATTTTGTTTATTCGAAATAAACTCATTATAGAAAAGGTGTATCAACAAGATGTGTAGGGTTGCAAAAGCGTATTATTTAAAAGCTCGTAACTTAACAGTTTAAAAAATTTAATATCCAAATATCTATGTATTTTCTTTATAATGTCATTAAAAATTTGTGGCACATATAACCAAATGTTCATTTTATTTAAAAAACAAAACGTACACCTCTTGTTGATACACCCTTTTAGAACTTCAATTAAAAAAATATGAAAAATAAAAAATTAAATCATCATAAGAATACTTGAAATTAGAAATTAAAAACAGAGAAAGAAAAAATTATTCAACATAATTAGTGTCCAACAATAACAACTTTATTAATGCAACTGCAGAAACAAAAAAGGGATTAAAAATAATTTCGATAAACATAAAAAATTCCGGCTAAAGCCGCTTTCTATATCTTTTGATGTACGGTCTAATGATGGGGGAAAATCGAAGAAAGAAATTTTGTTTAGATAAAAATTTTATAAATTTGACACAAACATTTTTTAGAAAATAAAAAAAAAAGAAAAACATTTTCAGTTATTTGAGGCAGCAGTTTTGAACCATTATTTACCTAGCAGTTGGCAGTTATTTTGGCATTAGTTTTAACTTGGCTTGGATCTTTGGCAGTGTGTTGTCTAAGAATGTCATGAGAAGGTTAGAAATTTCGAAAGTACTCGCAAAACGACACGAATTAGAAAAAGTAGTGCCAACATATGCAGTCCTACATCGCGTACAAAAACAAATCTACACTTGAGCGAAGAGCACATGTTAAGGAGATCGGAAAAAGAGAGACAGAAAAAGAGAAAAACAATAATCACAAAGGACAAAAAATCATATAACAAATTCTTAGAATAGTTCTATGGAAACAAAAAAAACAAAAAAAAAACAGAGAAATAATTATTTTTTGATGGCAGTGAAAAAGGTAGCATTTTGAATTTTTATACTTTTTTGACAAGTTGTCAGTTTTAAACTTTTAGACTCACTTTAAGTTCAGAGCGATAATGAAACAGGTACGTTAAGAGCACCATATCTATCATAATAGCCTCATCAGACCATACCTTTAATATCAAATCTATCATTTCATACACAATATTTCCATCAGACCATACTTATCACTACCCTCCCCCCTCCCTTCTCATTATACCATAACCATCATAGTATATCCATCATACTTATCCCATCTTACCATACCGTTCATACCGCGCTCAGAATAATACACACATCATCAATATCTGTCATTTTATACCCATTATACGACATCCATCATCCATACCCAATATACCTACCCATAATATCATGTCATACTCATCGTAAGATATTCACCACGCTAAAGCGATCATACCGTACCTACTATAGCAAATTCATCAAATCATGCTTATCATACCCCACCCATCATACCAGAAACATTATACCAAATCCATTATACTTATCTCATCTTTCCTTTCCAATCATATCAAATCCATTGATCATTTGCCCCACCATATAATATCATACTCAACATATAATATATATCTTACCAAACCTCTCCCATCAGACCGTACCCATCATAGCACTCCTCTCAGACTATTTTTATCATAAATAGCCAGAATAACATACGAACCATAAGATATTCGTCATGACCCACCCACCATTCATACCTACCTAATCATAACCATCATAGTTATCATATCATGAAAAACCTGCCGTAAACATCATACTCATCATAAATGACAGCAACCATCGTACTGTAAAATTCGTATCTCACAATTACCATACCATCTCTTTTGGATGGGCATTTTAAATTTATTTTGACCTTTATCCTAGTTCAAACATACAAAATTTTCCCTTAAGTATCTATCATATCCGTCTGTCCGTCGTTACGATTATAACCGCAATTTTGAAGTTAGTGTAATAAAATTTAATATTTAAACCCTTTTTTAAAAAAAAAGAAGATTAAATTCAAAAATAAGCCAAATCGGATGAAAACCACGCCTACCTCCTAAACAAAGTGACGTCGTCGAACTGGTAAAAACTCCATAATAAATAATCTAAGGCTTGTGCTTATCAAGGTTTCAAATTTTAATTCTAAATATGCACTCTTCGTTGAAAATTTGTCAAGATCAAATAAAAGCCATGTCTACCTTCAATGCAAAGTGACGTAATCAAAATGGTAAAATCTCTACAACTGAACAAAAAGTTAATCTAAACACTTGAAATTTTGCACATGAGCTTTGATTTCTTAAACGCACTCAAAGTTTGAAATTTTTCCAAACCGGAGCCAAACAACACCTACCTCCCATACAAGGTGACGTCATCAAAAATAACAAAACCTTCATAAATTTCACAAATTTTATTGCATGAACTTGCTATTTTACACAAAACATTTTATATTTAAAACTAACAACGAGGTGTAAATTTATATGAATTGCATTAAAACCACGCCTATCCGCCTTACAAGCTGACGTCATCAAAATATAAAACTTTCATAACTTCGGATATAATAAGTAGGTTGCTACATTTATATCAGGAATTAATATAAAACCGATTTATTTTTTTATTTTGAAACAATAGACCACAAAATTTTTTTTCAATTTTTGTCACGGTACCACTTGAGACACGTAGAAAAAAAAGAAATATTCCGTGAAATAAGGAAAATAAACAAAGGCTGAAATACTATTCTTCATCAAGACAATGCGAGTTCCCACACAACAGCTCTAAGAAAGGCGTTTTGTGAGCACTTAAAACATCGAATAATTGGAACATCCACCGTACAGTCCTGATTTAACACCCAATGACTTATTTTTGTTCCTGCACAACAAGGATAAACTGCGTGGACATCGATTTTTGACGCCAGAAAAAGCAAAAAACTATGTTTTGGAGGTGTCTCAAGCGGAATGGGATAAAAGTTGTGACCAACGCATGCGAAATTCCCGATTTTTATATTTATTCCCGAAATATACTATGTAGGATCCGTAGAACAAAAAAAAACGAGGAACTATTTTTAACCGACTTCAAAGAGGAATTCTCAAGTTCATTGGTTTCATTTTTTTTTTTCATCGATAACTCCTAAAGCACTTGCCCGCTTTTCGTAATTTTTTTTGTCAACAGATAGATACCATGAACGCGGAGGTCCTTTTTTTAAAAAAGTGGGCGATATTCGCCAAAAGAGGCGTGTCACTATTAGAAAAACACTATATTTCAGCTAATAATAACCCAAGGGTACTGAAATGTACAGTAAAAATACAGAGGTAGGCACAATTATTACAATTTTCGGTCAATAAAGTGGGCGTTATTTGACAAAGAGGTGTGGCCATATAAGAAAAACACTGTATCTTGAATAGTATTGTCACTAGGGTATTGAAATTAAGTACAGGGGTAGGCGCAATTTTTATAAATTACTGTAAATAAAGTGGGCGTTATTGGACAAAGGGGTGTGACAATATTAGAAACACGCTGTATTTCAAATAATATTGACACTAGGGTATTGAAATTAAGTACATGGGTAGGCACAGTTATTACAAATTACGGTCAATAAAGTGAGCGTTATTTGCCAATGGGGTGTGGCAATATTTGAAAAATACTTTATCTCAAATAATATATACTGACATTTTGTACAGAGGCAGGCAAAATTATTACAAATTACGGTCAATTAAGTGGGTGTTATCCAACAAAAGGGTGTTGCAATATTAGAAAAATACTGTATCTCAGTTAATATTGACACTAGGTTACTAATATTTGGTAGGTGGGTAGGTGGGTAAGTGGAATCATTACAAAAGTGGGCGGTATTGTACATAGGGTGTGGTACTTTAAGGAAAGCACTATATATCGGTTAATATTGATACTTGGAAACTGAAATTTGGCACAGGGCTAGGTAGAATCATTATACAGTACGATCAATAAAGTGGGCGGGATTATAAAAAGGGCGTGGCACTTTAATAAAAATTTTAAAGAGACAGAAATGGAACATACCCAACAAACTTTCAGGAATTAGTAAAATGAATTTTTTAAGAACGAAAGTTTTAAAATTCTAATTCTAAGGAATTAGTAAAATAAATTTAAAATTTCCCTTAGAAAATTTTACCATTACATTAAACTTTTCATATTCTCTAAAAAGGAAGAAATAAAAAATTCTTTACAAAAAAAAACCGACTTAAAAATCACTACAAAGTAAAAAATAATTTAAATAACTTTTCCCATTAATTTTTTGGTCAAATTTTAAAAGTTATTTATATATCGCACACCCTCTTCAAAAGAGACACAACTCGAAATTTTTCAATTTTGACTTTTTAATATAAATCAATTCGTAATGCACATCTCCATCGACTGTCCAAATTTTGTTTTAATCTGATTGCTAATTTTTAAAAAATCATTTTGTGTCCTTCTTTTGTATGAAGTTGCTTAAAAACGAAATAGTTTCTTGACTCTTCTGAAAATTTCAAAATTTTGAGTTGTGTCACTTTTGAAGAGGGTGTTCGATATATTGTAATATTGGAAATCTCATCATTTTCATTTTTCCTACATTGTTCTATTATTATCAATATATTAATTGCTTTATGAACATAAAAGCTTTGAATTCGGCGCTAATAGTATAGGTGGAGCCTTACAAATAGGCGATTCAGGCTCATTTCTGCCTCGATTTCTTAACCAACAACCGAGCCATTATAGGTTACACTTGAAAAAAATCTCATCTAAATGAGCTAAAGGTTAATATTCGACACTTAGCAAATATTTCCAATTTCCTCATGGTCTTTATACTTTATAATTTACCAAAAATTACAATCTGAACACTACAGCGATGACAATTTTGTCTCAATTACTTAAAATTCAACTCAATTACTTTTTCACTGCCATCAAATAGGATATTTTTTAAATTAATTCTTATCGTTTTTAAACCTTACAACAAACGCCATATTGAATTGAACGCTATCATAAGTTATTTTCATTTGTATTCGTGTAGTTTTTCATGTAGTATATTAGGTGCAAGTTGTAAGTATGTATGACTTAATGTGAGTCTGGGTGTAAATATTTGCAATTGTGGTGAATATAATACAGTAATTTCTACAGTTATATCTACACGTAAATAAAACTTAAGACATAACTGTTAATCGATGTTAGTAGCCTTCTACATATTAACGGTTCATAGTTAATTAAATCGTAGTTAATTTTGTGAGTGTAACGAAATCTTGAGTTTTAGTTGTTAATTTACAAAAATATTAATTTATAGGTTAAAATATGTTGTGTCTGTATTGGTTTCAGTGTAGGCAACTTTTTTAGTATTTTTGTCATGGTGTTTTTTAAGGCAAAATACACTTATTTTAAGAAATTATAGCAAAGTATTAAATTTTAATTTTAAATACATTTAAATTATAGGAAACATTTAAAACAGCAGAAGAATTGCTTTAAAATACTCACATGACTTTATTTAAAAAATGTTAAAATTAACTTTATGAAAAAATATTTTTCATAGCTAAAAATATTAAATTGAATTTTTCTCAGTGTATATGGATTGTCCATAACTTTTCACCATTGCTCTCTTTTCTCTCTATTTAAAAATAAACACAGACTATTTAACTCTTGACGAGTTAGAACTGAGTTAAAGTTCAGAATTTTGTTTTTAATATATTTTTAAATCTGCAAACGTTAAAATTTTATTTTAATTTAATAATATTTTAATTTTTTAGTTTTACTTATTTATTTTTTTTTTTTGTTTTTTTTTTTTTTGTAATGATCTCAAAAATTTTTAGCGGGCTTGAATTTTAAATGCTAGAAAATTCTTCCCACTTCTTTATTTAAAAAGATGCTTAGCTCAGTAACGAGCACTAAGTTAAAGGGAGAGAGAGAGAGTGAGAGTTAAAGCAAGTTGTATCCAAACTGATTAATTGTTTCCAATAATTTTTACTTCTGCTATTTAAAATATTATTGTTTTTACATGCAAGCTCTGTGGATATTGCAAAGTTCATTATTTTAAAATGTACCTGCTTCCGGTGCCGCTGCCATAACGATCGTCACTGTCATGATGTGGCGCTGGCACCGCTCTGGTGCGTGTCGATGCCGAACCATAACCGCTGGTGCCGCTGCTCGATGGTGTCGCATACGTTGACGAGGTTCTCGACGATGCATCATCGCGCGAATTGCGTCTCGCATCGAGACGATCGCGATACGACGAAGAGCTCGTCGCCGGTGTAGTAGCTGCTGCCGGCGCTGATCGCACAGTATTCGTTATGCTCGACTTGGGTGTCGGTTTCGTTTCGACCTCATCTTCGGACTCCTCGCTAGAAGTTTCCTCTTCACTGCTTGATTCCGTTTCGGGCTTCTTTTTCTCCACCACTGCGGCGGCGGTGCTGTGTTGCGGCAAGAAGCGACTCACAAATGGTTTCTTTTCGGGTACTGCTGGTGTTGCTGCGGCGGCCGTTGTTGATGTTGAGGGTCGTGAGCGTGCCGGACTCTCGCGTGCCGTCGAGTAACGTGATGTGGGAGCGCTCTTGCTGGTGGTACTCGTTGTACTGGTTGTGGATGGGGCGGTGGTAGCTGCTGCGGCTGCCGAACTGGCAGAGCTCTCACTGGAAGCGGTCGAATCACTGCTACCCGAGCGAGTCGTCTTCTTGATTGTGCTCACTGTAGCAGCTACTGGTGGTTTTGACTGTTGAGTAGGAGATGATGTATTTATAGATCCATCAGATTCTTCTTCAGAATCGCTGGCAGCCTAACATGTTTGATTGTTTGATGGATTGATTGAACGATTGATTGATTGTTAATGTTTGATTGTTTGATGGATAGATCGAACGATTATTTTATTTATTGTTTAATTCATTGATTGATTGATTGATTGATTCGACGATTATTTTATGGTATGATTATAACAGATCAGATGTTATGGCAAAGTGAGAGAAAGAGAGAAATAAACGTGTGAGTGAGTTCGTGCAAGTTGGAAAAAGCAAATGTTTTTTTAAGGAGGATAGGTCAAAAGTTGACAGAGTGGCGTAGAAGCAGAATGGATGTTGTTAAGGTTTGATTAACAAGTAGAGTAATCAGTGGAAATTTATATATGGGTAGGTTTCAGGTATTTCGAGTATGGGTAGGTTAACTTAAGAAAATATTTATATAAATTTAATGCCTCACAAAACACTTAAAAGGATTTTTTTAATAACGAAAACGGTACAAATAATTGGCTACACGTACAGCAACAACTTACTGCAAATCTTTTCTAAGAAGAACATTTATAGAAGGTAGTTGCTTAGGACATTCTCAATCTACCATTTAATCGCTCTTTTACAGTAGAACTGGGCTCTCGATGATTGGAGGGTATAAAACTTGGACGCAGAACTCAATTCAAATTTAGTTCAAGAAATAAAACACGCACTAAATGATATTCATTATTCCAGCATTAACTCTTCAACGATGTCAGTATTGAGATAAAACGAAGGATAACTCTTGCCAACAGGTGTTACTTTGGGCTGAGTAGGCAATTGAGAAGCAGAGCCCTCTCTCGACGAACAAAACTCACGCTCTATAAGTCACTAATCATGCCCGTTCTATTATATGCAGCACAAACCTGGACCTTGAGCAGTTCTGATGAAAAGACTTTGGGAGCCTTCGAGAGAAAGATTCTTTGTAAAATCTTCGGTCCAATCTGCGTCAATGGCGAGTACCGAATTCGATGGAACCACGAGCTGTATGAGCTGTACGCTGACATCGACATACTTAAGCGCATTAAAATCGAGCGGCTCCGCTGGCTAGATCATGTTGAGCAAAATGTTTTTGAAAATGGTAAAATGGGCTGCCAATTGAAGCAGTCAAACAAAAATATTCCCGCCGAGTCCCGCATACAGATTAACAAATATCGTAAGAACGTGATATTGTCTTACAGTATCTATAAAAAAATTCACAGAATTTTAACTTTTCTTTCTTCTATTTCACAGAAATTTTTTACTGGCATTGCATTCATCTGTAAAAGCATTAAAAATGTAAAAAATAAGAGAATATGAGAGAGTTTTTTCTTTAAATTTACGTGTAAAAAATTCACCGGCTTTTATTGATCGCTGAAAAAAATTTTAAATTTTCAAAATACAATTTCATGTATAAAATTAATATAGGTGCAAGGTCGATATCCCTAGGGTTTAACCGATTTCGACCATTTTTACCATCTTAAAAAATCTAACAAAATATTTTTTTTTTACATTCAGGCCGATTTTCTTTAAGATCGGTCAACTTTTGTATGTACCTCCCATATAAAATCATGAATATGATTAGTATAGGTCCAATGGGGGTACCTCTGGGGTATACTCTTTTAGACGGAGTTACGTCAAGATCAGTCAACTTTTGTATGTTCCTCCGATACAAAATCAAGAAAAAAATTAATTTAGGTCCAAGGCAGGTCCTCCGGAGGACTGACCGATTTCAACAATATTTGAAAACTTTCTCAAGAATCTTAAACTGACCAATTATTCCAAATTTCATTATCATAAGACTTGTCCTTCTACTTTTGTTGAACTTTTGTTCGACAAAACTGTGCGACGCCTTAATATCCGTGGGGATCTTTACGCATTGATTTGAGTTGATTGTCCCCATTATGATAGCGTCTTCAGACCAACAGGAAAGATGTTGACCCAAAAAAGGAAAGGAAGTTACCACAATATATATATATAAAACTTTTAACGTTAATAAATAAAAATGTCTTCTCAGGAAAAATTCTTTAAAAGTCCATATTTTTTGTCCTCCCGACTGCGTTAATTGCAATCATTAGCCGTGTTTTATTCGTACTGGTTTAACCAAAAATGTTCTAAATTACATGCAGAACACTAACAAAAAGATGAACCTGCTCAGTAGCTGGATCATCTTGTTAAACTTGTTTTCGTTCCGCTACTGCTCTATAGATGTCGTTGTTTACTTGTGTTTTCATTGATTTATAGTCACCTTTTGCTGTCAAAGGAAAGAGCTGTGCTTATTTCTTTGCAATAAGTAAATAAATATGGTTGCAAAAGAGCCGTAAGTTTATTGCTCCAAGCGGTCATTGCTCCAAGCTCCAATTCCCCAAGCGATCAAAGCCCCAAGATCCAATACCACAAGCGGTCAATGACCCAAGCTCCATTGCACAAAGCGGTCAAGAACAAAACTTCAAAAAGTTTAACTAGTGCGATCTATTCGTTCATCAGGTTAAACCAGAACGAATAAAACACGGCTATTGTATTCATTGTATGCTTCTGTACGCTTACGTACTTTTTACTTTTTACGAAATCAAGAAAAATGTTGCGTAAACGCTGCTTATTTGGCATACCTGCAAGCATGTTTGTCAGACATATTTATGATATTTTGAAAAAATTATGTTGTTGTAAATTAACACACAATAAAAACTTAAGCCATATGCACCACTTAGACATGAGGGTATGCGAAACAGTGCAAGTTAAGCCAGTAAACTCCTCATTTTCAAGATATTTACTCAATAAAAAAGACTAGAATATTATCCTTTAGAACCTAGAAAAATGCTAAGATAACGGCAAAATAAGCGAATTTTGAATCAAATTCATACAGCACTATAGGGTCCAAAATTTCTAAATTAATAGAAACATTTCACTCTAAAAATTAATTGAAAGAAAAGTTCGAATGTTCAGAAAACTTTCACTTCTGAACTCTGCTGAACACTTCTGAACATGTTAACGATATTTTTTCGAATCGAAAAAGGTATGGAACGAAAGCTATTCTAGTGTGCATAAAATATTTGTTTAGCCTGGACAATAGAATCTGCCAATAACAGTAGCTGCAGGCAGCAGCACTTAGCTTACACAACAAAAACTCACACTTACACTCACACATGGACACACATGCACCCATAAACATAAATACATTGTACATGCCTTTATTTCCGATTGAACTAACTTCTTTCTAATTTCGTTTGAAAAATATTAACATTTATGTTGGTTAGCAGAGTGGTTAGAAGACAGTGAAAAACACCGGGCGTTGCCAAACTTGCACACGACACGTAAGTAAAAAAATGTAAAAGTATTAATGATTTATATTTGTTTAACATAGATTTTGTTTGTATTTTCTTTATCTTTTTTTTTTATTTTTTTTTTTTTTTTGTCTTGTTTGCTTTACCACAACAAACAAATATATTAACATCATTTACAGAGCTCAGTTCGAATCACAATCAAAAAGAAACAAATGAGCAATCAATAAAATTGTTACCACAAATACAACCAAACATGATTGCTTACCAGTTAAACGCTTACAACAATAACAACAAAATCCATACAAGTTTGATGACAACAACAAAAATAACAATAACAAAAATAATAACAAAAATAACAACAACAAAATATTACAATATCAAAAACAATGTCCAAACATAAAAGCAATAAATACGAGTAGGTATGTATATTTGTTTTTGGGCGAAAAAAAAAAATTCGAAGTAAGCCGTTTATTAGTAAGCGGAAATGGGCGTCAATATTTTGGCTGACAAACGGAAATGTGCGTCAAAATAAATGATAGGTACAAAAAACAAATAAGCAAGAAAAGTAAAATTTTGAATTGAGTGATTGACAGTGTGAGTAGCAAGCAGCACATGCTCGACAAAGAGAGTGTGAGAGAGGGGGAGAGAGAGTTTAAAAACAATTTAGGGAATTTTTTTTAATCGATTCGAATTTCCAGCTTTTCTTTTAAGCATTGAACTTCATAAGTGAACTTAATTCTGTTAATATAAAGAGTGTAGCAACAAGAGGTGTAGGGCTACAAAAGGTGTATTATCGAACAGCTGTTTGGTTGGCAGTTTTGAAAATAAGTGTATGTAATACATAAGCTCCATAAGTCTACTTTATAATTTAAGGAAAGTTAAATGAGACAATCAATCAATTGTTCATAATATACAAAAAACAAATGGTAGACCTCTTGTTAGTACACCCCATAGAAGAACAAATATACATACACATAGATAATAGCGACAACAAGCGACATGACATTAACAGTTATTTCGTTAAGTAAAGCAAATTAACATCATCACTACCAAATCGTTCTCATAAATATAAAAATATCTCATAAATTATCTAAATTCTGTTATTAACAAACACTGCAGAAAAGAAAGACACTTATCCTCGATATTCAAGATGCATTTTTTTAAAGAAATCAAATCATTTTTTTTTTATATCTTTTTGTATTTTCGTAACAGTTTTTATTTCAAAAACAAAAGAATTTTTGCAGATACACTTTTTGGTTGACAAAAAATATTGGTAACGACTAGGTATGAGATGTTAAATGATTACCATCAGAAATAAACGTAGTTACAAAAGTAAACAATACAAACAATACAAAGAGGTTGATTGAAATAAGTTAGAATTATATTAAAAAAAAAAATTAAGAAATCAAAAATTATACATAATTAGTAGAGATTTATCATAGGAGTAACACATACATATGTAGATATATTATAGGTTTAACTTATATAGTTGTTGTTATTCTTAATTTTACAGAAGGCGTAGATATAGACGAAAAACTTTAGTTTCAACATTATTCATGGTTACCCAGAGGCTTTTTTTTTAATTATGCTTTAGGAAATTAGGTCCCAATATATAATGAAGAAAATATCAAAACTCAAAAATACAGAAATAGTATATCGTGCACTTTGACCTTTTGCACGATAAAAAAAAACATAAAATAAAAAAAAAATTAAAATAACTTTCTTATCTAGGCCTATTGTATCGTTTGCAGTGTTTTTTTCTTAAAAAAACCTGCATCCTAAAATACTTTTTGTCTGAATTTTGTCACAAATAACTATTCTTTTTGGTATCTTTTCTTTTTCTGTTTCTTTTTCTTTTTCGTTTTTTTTTTAATTTAATCCAAACAGTGATCGAAGTGGGTAAATTATTGGAAAAAACCTTTTTTGGGTCTTCGGGTAAAGTATTCTTTATTAAAAAATAAAGTTTGTCATAAAAAACAAGACTTATGAGAATACCTCACTTAAGAAAAATTAAATAAAATTTATATTTTAAGAGTATCTATAAAGAGAGTAGGAAATTTTAAGGACTTTGCTCTGTTATGAAATAACCTTTATTAAAGTGAATAGTATAAGTGAAATAACCTTTCTTGACTTGGCACTTGTATCCCTCTGGGAAATGAAAACATTCCCGAATATAAACAGAAAACATTTCATGGAATGAAGATGTTTTCGTTGGACACTCCATTTCTTATTTTTACACACTATGTCAGTGGTTGGAAACATTCCTCTCCGCTGCATTCAAAATAAATGTAGAAACATTCATCCCCGCTTGATTAAAAATTCATTTGAAAACATATTTTATTCCAAATATACGAAAAAATACCCATAAGTTTCCAAAAGATGCGATGAGGAATATTTCCCCATCACTACCATATGGAAGTCTGCAATTTTTCCTGGAGAGAACTATGGAACCTGGAGAACTATTTTTCTGAATTTTTATATTATTTTGCCAAACTTGTAAAAATAGTTGCTTTAAAATTTTGGGTTAAAATATTATACAATAAATGGTTCTTTCATGTTTCGATGATAAATTTCACGATTTTGAAATAACAGAAAAAACTGTTCTTGATGTCATATTTATCATCATCAAATATTTTGCTCACCAAAGATTATACTTAGTACCTACTCTCATATGTTTTGGAACATGACTGAACGTGCTCACTGTAATATCATGTTCAAACCGAGCATTTAATTATGTTAAACCAATTTAATGAAGTTAAATCGAAAAAAGAGTTCTCAAATTAAGTTCTAATGAAGTTACATGAATACAATTGTTGTTGGAAATTTAGCGTGTTAAATGCTTTAACACGTCTCGAAACTCGTTAAATCACTGGTTTGTGTTCTTGCTAACGTCAGAAAAGCTTTTTTGCTTTTTAAACGCAGCCGAATCTGAAAAGAGCTTTTTAATTTGAAGTTTTTAATGTAAACAAATAAATTCTTTGACAAATTTTTGAATTTTTTTGAATTTTTTGTTATTTTTTTTAATTTTTTTATATTTGTTAATAAACAATTTTTTTATTTCTTTCAAAATATAGACAAATAAGCTGACATTTTGAAACTAGTTAAAGCAGTATGACGATGATGTTCAAAAAAGTTTTTTCGAATAACGCGTTAAATGAAGTCGATTTGAACACGCTATAAGTGAACTACTGAACACACTCGCTTCGTTTTTATGCCTATTTGACATTTAGCATTTATGCTTCTTCTTTGCGTAAAAAGTTTTCGGCGGTAGTTTTTTAAAATCTTGGAATGGGGCTCGCTCGAAAATCGTGTTGTTATAGTTGATCTAAAAAAATGTGGCATGGAAAGATGCGAAATCTTTCGGAACTTGCAACCACTTGGGGTAGCTCGTAATTTTGTGTATTACACTGTGAAGTTTTTTGAGAAAACTGGTGAAATAATCAACTTTCCAAAATCCGCCCGTCCACGTGTTATAAGAACACCACGAGCCATCAAGGCGGTGAAGTCTCGAATCAAGCGAAAACCGCTGTGATCTTGTCGCGGGATATGAATATCTTGGCGCAAATCTATCTCTCGCATTCTTAAATATGAGTTGGCGCTCAGAGCATACAAAAGAATACAGCAGAACTCGTTCCGAAAGTTTATAGAAGTCACCACCCAGCTTCTATAATCTTTAGGTGGAGAGACGCCAATGATGGGGTCACCAAGCTCCATTTTTGTGAAAAAGGAGTCCAAACTTCGGCGAAAGTACATATGAATCGATGTTTTGGAATTGGTTGTGAAACCTCTTAACACGACATTATTAGCCTAAACAAGCCGTGGACCTTTCAACAATATTCTGCTCCGGCCCATAAGGCAGAACTTGACTCAAGAGTGGCCCAAAAACAATGTACCGGACTTAATTTAAACGGATCAGTGGCCAGCGGGTAAGCAGACCTGAACCCATTGGATAAGAAATTGTGTTTTATGTTAAAGGGTGTGGCTTGCTCTACGTGACACCAAACTATCGAGTCTGTAAAGCACGCTCTTGTCCGAGCAGTGGAGCAATTTCTTATGAATGTTGTGAGTGCTGCGATCGATCACTGGCCGGATGGACTTTACTCGTGCTGGAAAGCAAATGGTGCCCATTTTCGAATAAGTTGTTTTACAATTTGTAACTATTGAATGACTCGATAAATTGCTCTCTAAGCTCGGGTACTTATATGCACGGTAAGCTATAAAATGCTTGCTGATCTTAAATTGGATATCTATAGATTTGTGACTCACCTTGTTAGAAAGTTTATAGTTCACTTTACATTTTTCGATAAATAAATTTTTCACTGACCATGACTCAACTAAAAAAGTTCCTAAATTTTCGTAAAACACATTAGCATTATATAATTGGTGGAGTGTGGCAAGCACTTGTGTAAAAAAACTGTCGTAGGTTGAAGTCCTGACGATTTTTTTAATTCTTAAAAAATTTGTCAAAAACTATGTCTTATAAAATCGAACACCCGGATTTGAACCTGGGAAACTTGGGTCTTAAATGTAACGAGCGCTTACCACGCTCAACTGTCGGGTCTTATACAATGATATTATGTGTACTTTTTTTATTCACTGTATATATTTGTAACTTCCTTATATACATATGTATATATATTCACGATGAGATTATTATTGAATTCTTTAAAAAAAGTGCGTGTTTTCTGGTAGGCATCACTGTTATCGTCATAGATCTGTCATACATATGTACATAAGGATGGTTCACTAAAAAAAATGTTCGATAAACTCGGTCTAAAATGTATCTTTAGTCATTGTTGTACCCTCCACAAAACGATTTCACAATGTGTTAACCCTTAGGATACCTGGAATTTTTTTAAAAAAGGCCCTTTTTTGGTCAAAAGCCCACTTTTTGTATGGACAAGTTTTTTGTTTCGCTGTATTTTCAAAAACAAAAAAAAACCAAAATTAAATCTTTAATAATGATTACTATCTGCATAAAAAAATTTGACTTGAAATTTTTGTCCATAATTTTTTAAAATTTTTTTAAATTTTAACTTTGTTCAAAAATGAACATGTAAACCCCTGATATATTAAGGATATTTTATTACCTTTCCAACGTTGGCTAAGCGACATCATTCGGACGAGATATAGCGTAGTTATGAAGATTTAAATCAAAATCGCATCGAAATGTATTCAAAAAAGACTCAAAAAAAAAAAATACAGTACGAGCAAATTTCTCAAAATTTTTTATGCAGATAGTAATCATTTTTGAAGTTTTAATTTTGGTTTTTTCTTGTTTTTGAAAATACAGCGAAATTTTTTTTTGTATGGAGGCCGACCCGCCCTAATGTACATGCATGTGTCGTATGTGTCAGCAGCTATTTGTTTAAATTAAAAAAAAAATTAATTTTATTTTTTCTGCTCTTCTTTGGAAGTTGTACTTTAAGAGTGCATTTACACCATATTTTGCTCTTTTACTTCAAAAAAGGCAAAAAAGCAACTGAACCCAGACAAAAGTTAGTTTATGGCGAAAATTTTGTTAAGCGGTGAGGGGGGCGGGGAGGCAAGCAAAAACAGACATTAACTAGAAGAAGGTGAATGTTCTCAATAGGTCTGTTCCCGTACTTTTTGGGCTAAAAATGGTAAAACTGTCAAAAACGTGAGAGAAAGGAAAAATCTCTCAAAAATATTGAAAAACAGAAAAAAGTACGGGAACGCTTTTTGGACTAAAATTGCGTAAACTGTCAAATAAAATCGTTTGTTTGGTGTGTAGCATCGGCAGTACAGACGACATGCTAAAAATTTTGAATAGTATAAAAATTAATTCTCAAATAAACATTTATATTTAGTTTTTACACAATTTACCATGTTTTTGGTTTCCATTCCAACAGTTTTTATTGTTTCAAAGAACTTTTATCGTTTTGCAATTTCTTTGCTAACATGTAAACATATGATTTTAAGCAGTTTGACACTTTTACCATTTTTGGCAGAAGAAATTTCTCGGACTAAAACTTGCAGCTTTTGACAGGGAGGGGAAATTTTTTACTCTCTCGATTGCACTCTCTTTTACCATTTTTTCGAGTACGGGAACGCTTCTCGGACTAAAACCTGTAAAAATGGTAAATTGGACTAAAACTTTAGAGTACGGGAACAGACCTAATCTGTAAGGGATCTGTCTACTACGAGCTTCTCCCACCCATGATACAATTATACAAGGTAGGAGTGACAGTTTTTTCGTCTTGCGCTAACTGTCAAAAATAGTATAAATTGGAGAACGAAAAAAGAAGAAAAGAAAATAGAAAACAAAATATACAGGCAAATGACAGTCGCTGCAAGGTACTGGTGAGAAAAAAGCAAGTTGTCACTCCTACCTTGTATAATTGTATCATGCTCCCACCGAATAGAATCATAATTCTGAAGTCTACTGTGGGCAACTAGAGAAATTGAGTGATGTCATCCAATAGAAATGACTTCCCCCATGATAACAACAGAACTCATATGAATTTGGTGACTCCTCAAAAATTGCTCGAGTTCGGATAGGTTAATTAACACCATCTACCTTATAGTCTAGACCATGGTACAATACCAAAGTAGATGGAAGAGAGCAAGGGTGGTCTCAGAACTGTCAAATCGAAATTACCCAGTAGGAAAAGCAATCATCCCTAGATAGCTTTTTGGCACATCCTTTAAGACTCGGCAATCATACCCATTCACTACGAAATGCCATATCTTTTTTTGTATAGAGCTGCTACGTAAGGGCTAAACTCCTTCGAGTCACATCTTCGAGTACGTAAGAAGTGATTGGTCAAGAAACCGAGTAATTTCTTTTGGCAAAGAAGGAACGATATGGATGTTGATTTTTTTTTTTTTTTTTTGTTTTTTACTTTTGCATTTTTCGCATTTTCTTTCCATTTGCAGCTTTGCAACAAATTTTCGCTTTGCAGCTGCCGTGTTCATCTCCTAAGGTATTAGTGGCTTCTTCCAATATAAACAAAAATAAATAAACTGGCCATTTCAGCCCTTGAAAGGACCGAACTTCTTCGGATCAAATTGTGTTGTGCGTGTTATTAAATGTTTGAACACAATTGATCGAGAACTGGACCTACAAATTTTATGCCGACTCCGAACGGCTAATGTGCATGTTCTCGAGAAGCTTTACATGGCACTATTTACTCTCTGAAGTTTGCCATTGTCTCCAGAGAGGTGACGGCCGAACAGATTCAGAATTCAGTTAAAAAAACTTTCTGTGTCAGATGGAATTGAACCGGATTCTCTGGCGTATGGGCCACAATACTTGAGGCAATCAGAAAATATAGACCACTTTAGAGAGATGTTCGCCTACATTCCGACTGGGATTTCAATACGAATAATATCAATCGGTTTTTGTTTCTTTTGCTTTCTTTCGCTATTTTGACAGCAATGGTTAACAAAAAGAGAGCACAAGCAGTCCTGCATCTACCTTGTTAATTCTACAGTGGTCCAGATCTCTTGCCCTTGGATTAACATAGATTTCACTCCCTGCAAAACTCACTGAATGGTAAAACATTTCAAAATGAGCGCCTAAAACCTTGAGCGGTTCTTTGCAGGAAAAAGTTGATACTTCTACCTGCGCGGAATACTGAAGCTACCACAGAGATGGGAGAGGAGAAGTTGATCGAATAAAACGGCGAATATATAGTTGATTAATATTAATTTGATTTATAAAATAAAAGAGCCTAAAGTTTGAGTAGAAAATCGTACTGAAATTTTAAACAACCCATACTTTTAAATAATTCTCTATAATTGTTAATACTCCATATAGCTCCAAAAGGATATGAATAGCAGGTGTTTTGATGTTGACGAAAATCTTCTTGACCGATATTGTACAGTTGATAAGTTCTTAAAAAAATGTAAAGTATAGAATATAGGCCATCATTTCTTGGTTGAAAGTTATTTACCTCTTATATAAAAAAATTCTTCATTCCTAAATAATTTTGCCCCAATACCATCATATCCAAGGTTGAGGGCCTTGAATCAGGCCCATAGCCAGAGAAGAATTTTTGGTGGTGGAGAATGGTTGAAGGTTGTTTACTTCTTGTATAAAAATATTCTTCATTCCTAAACAATTTTGCCCCAATACCATCATATCCAAGATTGACGACCTTGAATCAGGTCCATATCCAAAGGGGAATTTTTTGCGTGACTTAGCTATATATTTTCGATATAAAAACCCCCACCTCCCAAGAAAAATCTTGGCTACGGGCCTTAAATTAAGTTTAATTTTGTCATTTTATTTTGTAATGGTTTAAACTGACAGAATATCTGAATATAAATGTATATTTATAAATTGAAAATAAAACTCAATTGTTTGTGTCTCGAGTTTAAAGGAGTTCTAAGATTAGAGGGGTATTCACTATCTAGACAATTCAAAGCCATGTTCCAAGGAACATAAAACATTATTTACTTCCTTTTTTGCGCTAGGTTGAAAGAAAATTATTGTTTATGTTTTAATTTCAAATTTCATCAGATATTTGAAAATTTAAGTCGGTAAACTTTTGTGGCTAAACCTGAACAATCCCAAAATACCTATCATATCAAAAAAAAAAAAACAAGAAAGCTATACTAGAACATTCGCGGTATTTGGTCTTTAAAAACTAAATCTCCAAAAATAAAAAAAAAAACTAATTCTTATCTAAACCTCTGAAGTAACTCTGAGAGATATTTAGGTTCACTTAGTTTATTTGATTGAAATTTCAAATTAAAGTTTGACCTTTTTAATTAAAAGAGCAAAAAATCAAAATCTCATCATCTTTTATGAAAATTTCTCAACGAAAAAACTTCTTAATATTAGGCTCGTCCTTTAAGTTTATCTACAGCGCTCAGCAAAAGGTCAAAACAAAAATATATGCAATAAATACCACGAATAATGTTGAAAAGGACATTTTATAAATAATATTGAAAAATTTAATTACGAAAACCAACAAAAAAAGAACTGAATTTTATTAAAGGAACAAAAAAATCAAAGGAAAAACAAAATATTATGGAACTTCATGTCCGGAATAGTGCTCAACAGCAACATAGAATGTGAGAACAGATGGCAGCATGACAAACTTTTTGGTCTTGTTTTCGATGTTATTATTGTTGTTTTTGTTGTTGTTTTTTTTTTTTTTTTTTTTTTGAGTAGTTGAATGATTTGTTAGATGCATGAATGAGGAAGTGTGAATGGAGTTTGTTTGTTAGAGCATTGAAAGAGGCAGGAACACGAGGATGAGGAGGAGTTTAGATAAGGTGGTGCATATTGTAAGAGAGGGAGAGAGAAATAACTTAATTCACAAGGTTTTTCTTAAAACTATTTCACATTTAGTCATTTTTTTCGTGAATCCATTGATCACTATCTACTCTTTTGACTACTTTATCATTATCAACCCATAGCTATACAGTCTAATCTACTTTATTCTAGTGATATTTTTATTCCCTTCTAGCTTCGGAGCAATACTATCTTTGTTAACAAATTTTTCTTAGCTTTTTCAACTTTTAATACCCATTTTTATTTCTGAGCTTTCTCGTTCTCATTGTCTTCTCTTTCCAACTTTCTTATTATTTCTAAACTCTTTGCCTAGTTAACTCTCATCGTTGTAATTATTCATCTTGTGCTTCTTCGTTGGTTTCCTCAGTTTCTGTTTCCGTTTCTGTTTCCGTTTCAGTTTCTGTCTCAGTTTCTTCTTCTTCTTCCTCCGTTAACTCCTCATATTCATCACATTCTTCCACTGCTGGTACTTGATTTTCCTTGACTTCTTCTAATTTACCGGCCAATGACTCTTCCCCAATAACTGCTCTCTTTCTTGCCCCACCGCCTAGTGGTGGAACATTTCTCTCTGTCGCTTTTATACCCTGCATGCTTTGTCTAACCGCTTCCACCCCATTCTCATCCTCATCACTTTCTTCATCATCATCATCATCATCATCATCTTCTTCCACTTCTTCTTCATCGTTCTCTTCATTTTCACCTTCATTTATTTCTGCCTCATTATTTTCATTCTCACCCCCCTCCACCTCAGCATCAACTTCATCCTCTTCTTCCTCGTCTAACTCCTCATCTTCCTGCTCTTCCTCATCCTCGTCCACCTCTTCCTCATCCTCATCTTCTTGATCATCATTATCATCCTCCTCAACCTCTTCATTCACACTCACCTCTGCTCGCGGTGGCGTACGTCGCACCGGCGATGTATGATTGGAGCTATCGCTCTCCTCGCTAGTTGCCTGTCCTCCGCCAGTGCTGCGTTTAAGTGCAGCCACCCGATCGACAGTTGGGCGATCGGGCTCTGCATGTGAACTGCTGCCACCTGATGTTGCTGCTGCGGCTACGGCGGTAGTTGTAGCTGACGATCCGGGCACATTCTTATTCTGTCGCTTAATGCGGCTGATCTCATCGTCTTCGGATATTTGTCGCTGCGTTACGGGCGCCTTTGTTGGACGCTGCATGGAAGCCTTTTGCGCCTGTATGGCTGCTTGTGCGGCCGCTTGTCCTGCTGCATCGGATTTCTTCTCCTTCTTCTCTTTGCCTATATCGGCCAGACGCTGTATGACACGCGCGCAGTCACTAAGCCGAATGATGCCACTCAGCTGACCACGTGACACATCCTCGCCATCCAACACACGATCCTTCTTTTTGTCAAGCTCCTGTCGTTGCACTTGCTGCTGTTCAGTATCGGAATCCTCGTTCTGATGCGAGCGCACAAAACGAGAGCGGAAACGTGATTTAGCTGCAGAGCGCGCCGGCTGCTCATTCTCGTAATCGTATTCGTTGTCATATTCGCGTCCATAACGACTGCCACTCGTTCCACCCTCACCATAGCGATCAGTGGCGCTGCGCACAGGGCGTTCGCCAAACTTACGGCCACCTAAGACGGGCTCATCGTTATAGCCGCTGCTGCGTTCTTCTTGCTGACGGAATTGCGTGGCCAGGCGATGATCGCTCTTGGAGCGCATCAGACCTGGCTGAAGAGCAGAAGGTGGTGCCAAGTGAGAGCTGCTGGCAGTGGTATTAGCCGAATGCGGCAAAATGTTGAGATCGCCAAAGGCGGCCAAATTCATAACCAGCTGATTGGGATCAATTGAAACCATAAAGCGCACACGTCGGCTATAATCGGCATTTTCATACTCAAAGTGACGCAGAAATTCAACAGTTTTCAAGAAGATCTCTTTAGTGTCCATCAATTCACAATCGTCCCATTCCACCGTTTCGTTCATGTATTTGTCAACGACGTCACAGTTGCTGACAATGTTCGTGATCTCCAGATCTAGATTCTCCTTGAGCGAGGTTAGATTACGCAGTTCGGTCGTAAGATAACGATCAATTTCGCCCTTAAGATGATCGGAGCGATCTTTGATGGCCTTTGTGACGCGTCTGTAGATCTCTTCGATCTCATCGGAAACGCTGACACAGTTTGTTTGCAGACTAACTGTGTTCTTCTCGATAACGGAGAGAGAATCCTGCAGACGATGCAAGCTGCGACGTATCTGTAATGGAAGAGATTTGTTGAGCTCTGAGCTACTGGAGAATATTTAGACAAATTTTACCTGACTATTGAATCTGGTTATTTCACGTCTTAGAATGTCCATGTGGGCACTTTTGCAATCCTCGCATATCTTCTTCTCACAGTGGGCACAGTGCGAAAGATATGCCTTTTCGGAGCACACACCGCAGCGTTCCATGATTTGACCTGTAAAGTATGCAGCGAATTATTTGTATGTACTTTGAGTAGATGCGAAGACCGATCGAATCGAATTTTATGCAGTCACTAGAGAGATTTTATGTTTTTATTTTGACATTTGAAATATATAAATTATATTGGCGCTCGTTAAACAAGTCAAAATTTGTATCGAGCAGTTGTTCAGAAACTCATGAATTTTATTTTTAACATATGCTTAATAATCAAGTAAATTTTCCCACTATTTATGAGGTGTGTCCATAAGTAACGAATATTTTGAAATTTTTGGGGGATGTGTTGGTCCGATTGGCATGATTTTATAAAAAATTAAAAATCTCCAACAGTGTGAAAACACGTCTTATTTCAACCAATATGGCTGAAAATTAATACGAGTAGATACTATCTAGACATGCTTGCTAACTCAAGAACAACAAAAAAGCGTGCCAATCGGACAAACGCGGCCTACTAAGTTTCAAAATTGCCGTTACTTTCTGAACACACCTCGTACATTGAAAACAATCGAAAAAATCAGGTTTATTCGAAGTGTTAAAGAGTTTATTTTGAGTTGGACCAAAACAAGTGACGTCTTTAACAGTTGAACTAAATTTTTCAATCTTGTTGTTTTGGCCGTATATTTCGTGAGTAGTTTAACAAATTCTTTTTATATTAATTTAAGTAGTAGTAGTAGTAGTAGTAGTAGTAGTAGTTTTATTATTAAACGAATGAAATTACAATTTGTATTACACATTATAATAAACATTAAAATAATTAAAAAAAATATAATTAAAAAAATGTAAATAATATTTCATTTTTGCTTTTTATGTTTTATGTAGGTTTTTTGCATTCAGAAGAAATGAAAAAAGTTTGTTCTGTGTGCGGTGAGAGTGAATAGTAAAATACAAGGTACAAATGGTGAGAGGAAAATTCATATATTTCGTTGTACTCTAAGCATTCAATAGTCCAAAACTAACTAAAAATGGTCCAGTATGTTTGAGCACCAAAAAGCAAAAAATTAACAAATTTCAATTAAAGATAAAAACAATGTTTTGGGGCACAGTTGCATTTTTGAGTGACAGCAACCTATTAGTTCAAATCATATAAAGACTAGGTGGTGGGACTAGTAATGGTTCATTAGGGAACTAGTTCAATTGGTTCAAGAACTGCAACATTAAGTATTCATCTTTTTCTTCAAAATGGTAAAACGAATGGTCTAAAAACCTACCGAAATGATTCTCAAATGGTGCAGAGATTGGAATTTATCATATCATCTTGAATGGCCGTTCATTAAATGTTGATTTCCATTTGAAGTTGATAGTTATTTTAGAGGAATAGATTAATCTTTCGTAATAATAAATGTTGAAATTGGTAGAAATGGGATAAAAATACATTGAGTTTGTCACTTCCTTGCAACGCCCATAAGGAGGCGTGGTAGGTGTAGAAAAATACTTATATTTATTCTTAATCAGCATCATCTCCTTATTCGATTAAGCGATATTTGTCAAAATCAGATGAGAGCCACGCCTACCTCCCACTCAAAGTGATTATATCTAAGTGGTAAAATCTCACAAAAATTCCACAATACTTAATATAAAAACTTGTTATATTGAACATAGGCATAACTACGCAAAGTTAGTTATAAATTTATCAAAATCGGATGAATACCAAAAAATCACTTCGTGCAATAAAATGTGACTTAGTGATTTTTTAAAAAGGGCGTTACAAATTTGATAATTACTACACAAATTGGCTCAAAGTCTGATGAAAATGGTAAAATCTATTGAAAACTTAAAGAAAAATTTGAATATGAGCTTATATTCCAAATACTAACTCCACATTTGAAATTTGTCAAAATCGGATGAAAACACCGTCTCCCATACAAAGTGACGTCATCAAAATGATGAAATCTTTACAAATTTCAAAAACAATTGGTCTTAACATTTAAATTGTATACATGAACTTTCTTTACAAATACGCATTCTACCTATGAAATTTATCAAAAGCGGATAATCACCATGCCTACCTCCGCACGTCATCAAAAAAATCTCTAAAGAATTCCAAAATAATTAATCTTAAAACTCTAAAATTTGCACAGGAGCTTTAATTTTAAATACGCACTCTACATTTGCAATTTGTGAAAATCGGATGAAAACCACGTCTACTTCCCATACGAAGTGACGTCATCGAAATAGTAAAATTTCTTAAATTCAACAAAAATTAATCTAAACCAAAATTCCAAATAAGCACTCTAAGCTTGATTTGTCAAAATCTAATGAAAATCACGTCTACCTTCCATACAAAGTGACGTCACCATAGAGTAGAATTTCTATTAATTCCACAGAAATTAATCTAAATCCTTGAAATTTCATCCATATGAACTTTGATTCCAAATACGCACTCTAAGTTTGATTTGCAAAAATCGAATGAAAATCACTTCTACCTCCTATACGAACTGACGTCATCAAAATGGTAAAATCTGTATAAAAATTCCACAAAAATTAATCTAAACTCTTTAAATTTTACGCAAAAGATTTGAATCTAAATACAAACTCAAAGTTTGACATCTGACAAATTCGAATGAAGAACATGCCTATTTCCTAAACAAAATGACGTCATCATATATAGTAAAATTTCTATAAATTTCACAATAATTAACATAAACACTTGAAATTTGATCCAGATTGACTTTGATTTCAAAAAGGGGCTCAACGTTTGAAACTCACACCTACCTCTCATACAAATTGAAGTCACCAAAATGGTAAAGTCTCTGCAAGTTCCACAAAAATTAATCTAAGCACTTTAAAGTTTGCTAAAAAGATTTGAATCCAAATACAAACTCAAAGTTTGACACTTGGTAAAATCGAATGAAAACACGCCTACCTCCTAACCAAAGTGACGTCACCAAAATTTTAAAATCTCTACAAATTCTACAGAAATTATTCTAAGCACTTGAAATTTCAGCCAGATGAATTTAGATTCCAAATACGCGCTCAAAGCTTGAAACTCACGCCTACTTGTCATACAAAGTGACGTCATCATATAGTCAACTTCCTATAAATTCCTCAAAAATTAATCTAAGAACTTTAAATTTTGCGCAATAGATTTGACTTCAAATACAAACACTTCGATTGACATTTGGCCAAATCTAATGAAAATCACGCCTACCTCTCATACAAAGTGACGTCACTAAAATGGTAAAATCTCTATAAATTCCACAAAAATTAATCTAAGAATTTTAAATTTTGCGCAAAAGATTTGACTTCAAATACAAACACTTAGATTTACATTTGGCAAAATCGAATGAAAATCACACCTACCTCCCATAAAAAGTGACGTCATCATATAGTCAACTTCCTTTAAATTCCTCAAAAATTAATCTAAGAACTTTTAATTTTGCGCAATATATTTGACTTCAAATACAAACGCTTAGATTGCCATTTGGCAAAATCGAATGAAAATCACACCTACCCCCCATACAAAGTGACGTCATCATATAGAAAAATTTCTATAAATTCCACAAAAATTAAACTAAGAACTTTAAATTTTGCGCAAAAGATTTTGAATCTAAATAAAAACTCAAAGTTTGACATTTGGCAAAATCTAATAAAAACCACCCATACAAAGTGACGTCATCAAAATGTAAATCTTTAAAAATTCCACAAAATCAAATGTCAACACTTGAAATTTTCCACACTATGTTTGAAATTTGCCAAATCAGATGAAAACCACAAAAAAATCATCGAAAACCTTGTAATTTTGCACATATGTTCTCTAGTTGTATTTGGTATCAAAGCAGATTCACTGAGAAACTTCTTGGAACTAGTTGGAACTAGTTGAAATTACTTAAAAGTCGCATGGTTTTTGAAATATTCTACAATATAAAACAAGAGACAAATTTGTCACAACTCGTAAAATAAATACTCTGCAGAAATGCAAGAGCATTCATTGTGCTGCTTACACATCGTACACAACTCCATTACGTTCGCCTCCGTCATGGCCAGTGAGTAACACATGTTATATATTAAGGTGGAAATGTGCACTGTTCCATGCATCAATCCGAGCAGTCAGACATAATAAACTCAGTTGCTTTATCGTCTTGTAACAAATTGCCAAACATATCCCATGGAAGACATACATTCCTCACACATTTCCACTTAGTAAACATTGAAAGAAATGTGCTACTTTCTTGAAAAAATACCCACTATTTCCTAGGTAAATATTTTCAAATCCACTTTTCCACATGATTTCAACAGTTGACAAAGACCAAAAATAGAAAAAAACACAAAAAATATATGGCCAAAATAAATATGCTTTGTACATTGCCTGGCATTGAAGTAAAAGAAGCAGAAGAAGAATGAAGTGCAAAGTTGCAATCCATTTTCATTTCTTCTTGCTACTTTTACTACTACTACCACTTGCAACTTTTGCAACTAACTATTCAATAATGCTTGTCAACATTTGGCGAAACGTGAATAAATATGCAGCGTCTAAATGGATATCTGTCTGTCGGCTAGAGCACATATATTACACAGTGCAACTTTGCATATGTTGTCAACAATATGTTGCCAGCAAACAAATGTGCTCTCTTAAAAATATGTACTAAAAATAGTAGTGTAAGAAGAGGAAACGAAAAAAGAAAAACAAAATAAAAGCTGACAGAAAATAATGCAAAAATAAAACTTCTTAAAGTGAAAAGTAATGCTGCTGAAGATGTAGCAAATAAATTTAAGAAGATTTTGTTGCTGTTGCTAATGCTAGTGCCGAAATGCAACAGCAAAAAAAAGAGTACTTTTACTTCCAAATCAAAGCGCAATTTGTGCATTTATTTTTTTTTTAAACGCATTTCAGAGCAACTGAAAAATAAATTCAATCTTTAGTTGTTATTGGAAATGGATTTTTATCACAGATTCAACAATTCGGCAATTAATTTGATCATCAATCACAGCTCAAGAGTTGTCAAGACGAATAAACAATTTAATGCTACCTTGAAGCACATGGCCAAGCAACTGGCCATCAGTTGTTCTATGGCAAGATGGGAAGGTTTTTCTTCGAATTTTTGATCATATCAATTTTCTTAAAAATAATCACCAATTAGTAAACCTATATAAATGCTTGAACATTAAATTAGTTAACAACAGTATTAAGAGCAATACTATTGAAAATATTAAAAAAAAAAATAATACTTATTGTCCACAGGAAGCTTGCAAATTGCTGCAAACCCTGCTACATTCCTTGCAACAGGGCAATTCCATGTTATTGTTGTTGCTGTTATAATTCTTCTTCTTGTTGTTGTTGTTGTTTTGTTGTATTTAATAACAACTACTACTATACAGCCAACGCTTGAAGTGAATTGCTTCTTTATGCTAATGGAAATGTCTCAATTAACAAGGAATGTAATTGAAACATAATTGAAATCGAATCTATTTGAGCCTGTCTACGTGGAATATTCGGTTTATGTAGTTCTGTTGTAGGTTTGTGTATGTAGCTATATTTGTGTGCGTCTGTGTGCGTTGAAGTAATTGTAGACATATTTTGTGCAAAGCTATATTTTAATTATGTCAGCTGTAAGAGGCGCTCCAAGTAAACCAACCGAAATACTTTTGAGTTGCTTATTTTCAACATTTTAATGTCATTTACACATGATGAAATGTGGTTGATACAACTGTAGAGCCAATTGGAAGCATTTCTGTAGAACTGTCAAAACTAAAATTGTAATTTAGTTACTTTCAAGCCTCAAGCAGTGAATGAAAAGTAATATCTATGCGGTTTAGTTAGTCGAATGGTAGCGCACTTGACTGGCACTCTAAGGAACCCGGGTTTGATTCCCGGCCAGGCCACGGTCCTACTGGGTGTCCAATGGAAAATTGATCAATATTAACGACGATAAAAAAAATTTTAAGTTGGTGGTAGGGAAGTTCGGATTTAAGATTGTCTTATAACTCAAATTGGCCGAGATGAAAGCATTACACTTGCCTTAGATTCTCATTTACATGTTCCTTAGATAACCCGCCACTCTTAGAACATACTATACATGTTCCACTTGATTGCTCCGTCTTTCACACTTATCTATCACCCCATTTCGAATTGCAGCAGACTTGACTGAATAGATGTAACACGTGAAATCCTTGGTTCAAAGCTACAAAAAAAAACCTACCTTTTTTTGTAAACAACCCTGTTAAAATAGTCCATTTATACTACTCCAAAACCATTTCATTAGTGACAAATGATGAAACCAGTAGTGCAAGTGGTAGTTAGCTCAATTGCAACCCAGGTTGAATCGAGTTCGAATCCTGTTCTTACCATTAATTCCTTTTTATACCCACACGATTTCTTACTGAATATATTCCAGTTTGTCACTCTTCAAACAGAGTCGCCCACGGGAGGCGTAGAAGTGTCGAAAAGAACATATATTCTTGAAAAACATTACCTCCCGAATCTAATCAACGATGTCTGTCTATGTGTCCGTGGTCACGATTACAGCCGTAACAACTATGAAGCTATCGAACTGAAATTTAACATTTTAGCTTTTTTTTTACGTTCCAGTTCGAAAAAGAGCCAAATCGGATGAAAACCACGCCCACCTCCCATACAAACTGACTATATCAAATTGGTTTAATCTCAAAAAATTCCGAAAAACCTAAATGAAATGTTGCAAATACGCTTTGATTCCAAATTGCATTCTATGAGTGAAATTTGCCAAAATCAAATTAAAACCACGCCCACCTTCCATATAAAGTGACTATATCAAATTGGTTTAATATCAAAAAATTCCACAAAACCTAAATTAAATGTTGCAGATACGCTTTGATTCCGAAATTTGCATTCTATGTGTGAAATTTGCCATAATAGAATGAAAACCACGCCTACCTCCCATACAAAATGTCGACATAAACTTTGTAAAATCCATACAAACTCCACAAAAGTTAATTTATATACTTGAAAGTTTGCACATAAGCTGCGATCTCAAATACGCACTCTGCATTCCAAATTTTTCAAAATCGTATTAAAACCACGCCTACCTCTGATGCAAGGTGTCTATGTCAAAATGGTATAACTTCTTTATATTCCACAAAACTTAATCTAAACACTTTAAAATTCAGCACATAAGCTTTTATTTCAAATATGCCCTCAAAGTTTGAAGTTCGCCAAAATCGAATGAAAATCACGTCAACCTCCTAAACGAAGTGACGTCATAGAAATGGAAATATCTCTAAAAATTCCACAAAAAGCACTTGAAATTCGGTAGATAAGTCTTGAAATCAAATAAATACTTGAATTTGAAATTTTTCAAAATCTAATCAGAACCACTCCCACTTTCCATACAAAATGACGTCATCAAAAAGCAAAACCCATGTTAATTCTACAAAATCTATGATAAGAACTTGATTTTTTGCGTATAAACTTAAATGTTTAATACGAGTTTGAATTTGAGTTTGAATTCAAGTTTGAAATTTCGTAAAATCAGATGAAACCACGCCCACCTTAGACACTAAGTGACTTTATCAAAACGATTAAATCTTTTCAAATTTTACAAAAACTAATCTAATAACTTGAAATTTGCCTGAAATCTGATTTCTAATAATTACTCTCAGTTTGAAATGTTTCAAAATCAAGAGAAAGCCACTTCGACCTCCCATACAAAGCGACTTAAGCGATCAATACTTTTAAATCTATTAAAATTTCACAAAAACTTGAAAATGAAAATTTGCGCATATGCTTTATTTTCTACTATGCATTCTATTTTTTAATTTTAAGAAATTTAATTAAAACTACGCCTACCTCTCATACAAAGTGACGTCATCAAAATAGGAAATTCTTCCAAAAATAAACAAAAATAAATCTATTGCCATGATATTTTACACATAAGCATCAATGTTTTAAACTTAGTCTGAGTTTAAAATTTGGAAAAATTGGACCGAGCCCAGACCTAGCTCCCATACAAAGTGACGTCATCAAAATTATAAAACCAGCCTAACTTCGAATTGTCGGGGTATTTTAACATCGGCCAACCTAAAGATTTTTGACATCTTCGTAACAAAGTTGTGGTCATTATAGGGGACTGGGAGAGGGAATAACATTTGAGCGGAGTGAAGGAAATAAAGGGAAACAACTGTGTCGAAAGCATCTGGAATTGAGCCCTAAATCCACAACATTTAATCAGCACGTTTTTCTTTCGATCAATTTGTATCTTAATCAAAAGGCATCGAAACAGAATTAATCATAAAATTATGTCAAATCACAAATACATAGAAAATCAATACAATCTTCTGTACTGCTCTTCTCGTTTTGTTATATGTAAGATGGTCTCAGGTTGATTTCAGCCAAGACATTCTTACACCAAGTCACTCTAGACAATCAATGAACTTTTGACATTGTTAATTTAATGCATACAAATTAATTCGAAATATATGGCAACCTTAACGCACAAATAAACACAATAAACCATGGAGAAATATCTTTCGAATGGACTTCATAGAATATCGAAGTCTACTGATTTGAGCCAAAACCACAGAATTAGCTCAAACGGAAAATCAATTTGAATAGTTTTAATTGATTTGTCACCGAGTTGACAAAGAACAAATGAACGAAGGTAAGACCCATCCAAGTAACGATTCAGCATAACAGGTAACAACAGTTACTCTAGCCAACCAGAAACCAAAAAGCAGTCGCCACACCGAATCTGCACGAACAGGACAATCTTCACTGCGTCAGTCAATCTCATCTTGGCAAATTTAGTTTTGAACTTTCTCAAACAAAATTGTAGCAAATTTCTTATTTTTTTCGGTTGTCTTCTTCTTCTTTTTTTTTTTTTTTTTTGTCTTTTCAATATCAACAAAATATTTGAACTTAGCAACGGCAACTCTGGGAAACCCAGTGAAATTAATTTCAAATTCAATTAAATTTTTTTTCCCGAATATTCTTCAGGCAAATAAGATGAAATGAGAATTTTAATTAATTTTAGCTCTGGTGCAGGTGAATGTTTTAATTATTTTTTTGGATTTTTTTTATTTTGGTTTTAGTTTATATTTATTTAAACATTTTTAGGGGATAAACTTATGGTGCACAGTGTAGGAGAACGGAATCATCAAGTGTATTAGGCGATAAAGAAAGTCTTAGAATGAAGTGATGATGGGAAATTAAATTTTAAGAAAGTTTTTTTCTTTTTTTGAAACTGTTTGTGGAGTGTACAATAGTTGGAGAAACCACCTAAACCTTTATTTTCGGAATTGTCCATTTTTGCAAATCAACTTTGAGCTTTGTCTTTTTTGATTTTGATTTTGATTTTGATTTTGATTTTGATTTTGATTTTGATTTTGATTTTGATTTTGATTTTGATTTTGATTTTGATTTTGATTTTGATTTTGATTTTGATTTTGATTTTGATTTTGATTTGGATTTTGATTTGGATTTGGATTTGGATTTGGATTTGGATTTGGATTTGGATTTGGATTTGGATTTGGATTTGGATTTGGATTTGGATTTAGATTTGGATTTGGATTTGGATTTGGATTTGAATTTGAATTTGGATTTGGATTTGGATTTGAATTTGAATTTGAATTTGGATTTGGGTTTGGATTTGGATTTGTATTTCGATTTGGATTTGGATTTGGATTTGGATTTGGATTTCGATTTGGATTTGGATTTGGATATGGTATTGATTGTGTTTTTGACTTTGACTTTGAAATTGATTTTGATACTAAGTTTAATTTATATTTTTATTTTTTGTATTTTTTAAGTATAGCAAGAACATTTTTTATGGATCATAAAATATGATCATTTTTCTCAGTATCATATCTGCAGGTTTTTTGGAGTCTGATGAAAATATTTGCTGCCAACATATTTATATCAAGCAGAAAACATATGCATTTCATTATTTTTTTTTTTATCTCTCTGTAGTGACCACAAGATTTAAAAGATTATCCGACTACTTACCAGATGTTGGATCCGGCAGCTCGCCAGTGATCTCGATGTGCAACTCCAGAAAACGCTGCAGTGTAACATTTGTCGGGAAGGCCTGCACACCCTGGTAAGGTATGCGATGTTCAGCACGGCATTCGGGGCACTTGACCTGAAATAAGATTGAAGTGTGAAAACATCATTAATTTCAAGACAATTACTACACAGCATAGTTCTCAAAATAAAGTTCAAAGTGTGTGCATACTTTTGTGCGCACATTCATAAGCCATCAAAAAATCACTCTTTGATGGTAACTTAAATGCGTTTTTTACTCATTCTGCGTCTCAAGTTAAGTGAAAATTCCAGAATATTTTGAAATTTTTGCATAAGTTTTTCGAGACACTTTTCTATAAATTAAATAGATACAAATATTTATTTTTTGTTTCCTACAAAACATATAAATAAATTTTTATTTTCAAGCAAACAAAATTTTATGTATTATTTTGTAGCTGCTGGCTATAGGCCAAAAATGCGCACAACCAGAATTATTCCCAAGAAATTGATTCAAATTAATTCTTTTCTCACAGTGTGTGTGGGTTAAGTTTTCGGTGTTTTTGTGTGAGTTTTGTTTGCTTTTGTGAAATGAGTCTTATTTCCATTTTAGTTTAATTTATTTACTGCTTTTATTGGTTTTTGCTTTTCGTTGACGTATTTTCGAAAATTCGAAGATTATGAATGAATTTTCGGTCTATTCTTATACGTATTTTATGTGGTTTTATTTTTGAGTGTTTTGTGCAAAATCTATATGCAAAGCAATCCGAAGGAATTATTTTTAATTTTAATAGTCTTCTAGAAATAAATATTAATTTAGTAGATAACCGCTCTTCAGACTTGTATAGTATATGTTAAAGATAAGTTAGTAAAGAATTATCTTCTACTTGACCGAAGTTAAAATAACCACACAGCTTTGTATGAAGGTCCTTTTGTTTTATGACGTCACTTTGTACTGTTTTTTTTTAGCTTTAAACCAAGGATTTCGAGTGTAATACCTCGAAATGGGGTGCTCGATTAGTAGGAAGGAAGAGTCAATCAATTAACACTTGTGTAGGATGTTCAAAGCGTGGTGGAAGCCGTGGAAACATGAGAATTATAATCTAAGGCAAATGCTATACCCTTACCTCAGTCAATTCAAGATATAAGGAAATCTTATTTCATACAGCCTTAAGTCGTTAATATTGATGATTTTTCAATATAGTTAATTAACATAGAAATGAGGAAATAGAATGTAGAAATGTTAAAGCGTAGAACCATGGCATGGCCGGGAATCGAACCCGGGACCTCTGGGATGGCAGTAGAGCACGCTACCTACCAGAGATCTGCATGCATGGATCCATTTGCTGTTTAAAGTTCCTTTAATTTTTCAACTCCCTGCAAGTCGAGACAGGCAAACACAAGTTTGGGCGAATCATAGGCAGCAAAAATCAAGTCGCCAAATGTAGAAAACTTGAAATGTAGAAACTTGAAATGTTGGGTAAAAGAAATTATTTTTCCTACAAATTGTTTATTTTCAAGTCTGTTTACGAAGTTCGTGGAGTTAACTTCGTGTCGTCAGTGCAAACTTCGATTCTCGAGTGGAGAAAACAGTATTGAAGCAGTGTCGACCACAGCAACAGCATTTGTCTCATTTACATTTTCGTGTACTACGCGGTCGACACTTCTTTAAAGCATTGGATTGAAATATGTTTGTTCGTTTTTTTGTTGTTTTTGTTTGTTTTTAATTTTGTCACTTTGTATAGAAAAGTATAAGTAAAATAAAGTAAAAACAAGTAAAAGTAGAAAAAGTAAAAGTAGACGCTCGTCAGTGGTTTTCTACGGCAGCGCAGTCGCATAGACTTGAAAACAGACTTGAAAAGTAGAAAGCGTTTTACTTTTTTTCTACCAATTAATGTTGGGTAGAAGCAAATTAGAATCAAGTCTGACTTATGATTCGTTTTTTAGAAGCAAGACGTAGCTTTAAGGGTAGAAACATATCAAGTTTCTGCAAAGCAAGTCTAAACATGATTTTTTTCAAGTTACTTGATTTTCAACTAACTTCTTGCAGATCTCTGCTACCTATTCGACTACCGAGGCTACCAAAGGTCTTATTATCTTTATGTCGACACTCTGTATGGATAATAGACCCCAACGCCGTGTTTAAAGTTATTTTTATTAAAGTTTTATTTTTTTGATGACGTCACTTGCCGTGGTTTTCTCAGAGTACATTCTTCATATAACAACTTATGTAAAAAATATTAAATACATTTTTTAATTTTTCTCTTAAATTTAAGAATGTTTTACTATTTTGATGACGTCACTTTGTATGGGAATTGGTAAAATTTTTATCGGACTCTAACTAAGCAATGAGCAAAATTTCAAGATTTTGGATTTAGTCTTTCGGGGAAGTCTTAGGATTAATTTCTGTTTGGATTTTGTTACTTTCTACGAGAAATAGTTTTAAGCTAATCAAGCAAATTTTTCTTACTTCAACTTGCATTGGCATACTTATAATTCGCAACTTGTTTACATGAAAACATGTTTAAGATGATGTGGATTGACAAACTATGGCATGGTTCGACGGCGCAGTATCTGTTAATTTTCTTGGAAACATGTTAGCGTCTACAAGATATTTTTAGTATAACTATTCGCGTAGTTTCTTATGATCGGTTATCCTACATCTTGCTGAAGAATTTTCATTATAATCAGAAAATTTAGTTTCTAATATCAAGCAAAACATTCTAGTATTAAGAAATTTTTTACTTGAATCAATCAAATCATTTTAGTTTACAGTAAATTTTTTACATGAATCAAGCAAATTGTTCTCAATTCAAGGAAGATCAATTTCTCAAGTCAAGCATATTATTCTAGTTTTCAGTAAATTTTTACTTGAATCAAGCAAATTGTACTCAATTCAAGGAAAAACAATTCCTCAAATCAAACAAATTATTCTAGTTTTCAGCAAATTGTTAATCTTGAATCAAGCAAATTTTTCTCACTTCAAGCAAATATTAGTCTTAAATATAGAAAAAATATTCTTGAGTTTTAAGAAAATTTTTCTTGAATTAAGCTTTTTTTTTTGTCTTGATATTAAACTTTTCAACTATTTCAGCCCTTGAAAGGACTTTGACCGAACTTCTTATGTTCAAATATTCTGTTGTGCGTGTTATTAAATGTTTGAATACAATTGATCGAGAACTAGACCTACTAATTTTATGCCGACTCCAAATGGCTAATGTGCATGTTTTCAAGAAGCTTTACATGGCATTATTTACTCTCTGAGGCTTGCCATTGTCTGAAGAGAGGTTACAGTCGAACAAAAATTCATTCAATTGAAAAAAGTTTCCGTGTCGAATGGAATTGAACCAGGGTTCCTTGGCGTATGGGTCACGCACTCTACTCACTGTGCCACGGCCGCCACTTTATATAATGTGTTTTAAGTTTGCTCAATTCTAGCAAATCAATGCTTAAATTGAGAGATTTATGCTTGAATTTAAACTGATAGCCTATTTGCTTGGTTTAAGCTTCGAATGCTTGATTTTGATCTCTCCGTGCATGACTTGACAGCTGTTTGTTTTTAATTGCTCAAGAGTGTGAGGTTTATGTACGTAAATAAGATCTTTTGCGTAGTTCCACAAAAAAAAAACCAGAGGCGGTAAATTGCACAATCTCGGAGGCCAATTGACATCGTGAAATCTCGAAATAAGTCATTCTGGCAATTTCAGTTGTAACAAAGCCCTAATTGGTGCATTTGTGGGGCCCCATCTTGTAGAAACCACATAACGTTCAGATCCACATCTTCAACTTCAGGAAAAAACAAACGGCTAACATACGGTCATAGTGCTCAGAATTAACTGCATCGGTTGCTACTTGATCGCTTTAAAAAAAAATACGGACCAATGACAACATCTGGCCTCAATAGTCGAGTAGGTAGCGTGCTCTACTACCATCCCTGAGGTGTCGGGTTCGAATCTCGGGCAAGCCATGGTACGCTTTAACCTTTCGCATTTGAAATTTTCTCTTCTCATTGCTAATCAACTGAAATTGAAAACTCATCAATATTTACGACTATAAGTCGGTGGTAGAGAAGTTTGAGGATTAAAAATAATAATTAATTAATTTTTGAAAATTAAGAAATTGATTTGATATTTTTCGCATAAGTTTTTATACTATGAATGCTCTCTGAGAAAACCAAGACAAGTGACGTCATTAAAAAAATAAAACCTTTCATAACTTCGAGTGTAGTTAAGCACGGCGTTGGGTTCTATTATCCATATAAAGTGACGTCATGAAGATAATAAAACTCTTGGTGGCCTCGATAGTCGAGTAGGTAGCATGCTCTACTACCATCCCAGAGGTTTCGGGTTCGAATCCCCGCCAAGCAATGGTTCTACGCTTTAACATTTCTACATTTTCTTTCCTCATTTCTAATTAACTGAAATTGGAAAACAATCAATATTAACGAATTTAAGTTGTTGTCGGTGGTAGAGAAGTTTATGGATGAGATTGCCTTATAACTTGAATTAACTGAGGTAAAGGCATAACACTTGCCTCAGATTCAAATTCATATGTTTCTGCGACTTTCCACCACGCTTAGAACATCCTACACATGTTTCACTTGATTGTCCCTTCCCTCCCACTAATCTATAACCCCATTTCGAACCAAGGCAGACTTGACTGAATAGGTATTACACCTAAAATCCTTGGTTCAAAGCTAAAAAAAAAAGAAAAATCAGCATTTTTTACAATTTTACAATTTTAACTCATTATTCAATGAGTGGTGGTAAAAGGTTCCATATTATGAAATGAGAAACCTTTATCTATACAAAATCCAGTTTGGATGATATAAACACTTGACAACTGCCAAATACCAGGGCACTTCCAAAACCCAAAATAGATAACCCACTTTCCAAAACCCAAAATAGATAATCTTAAACCCTACAACCCTAAATGGATAACCCTATTTAAACACAAATGGCATAAAATTATCTTTCTAATAAAACCAATTCTTAGTTTGAAAAGATGTGATCCCAGAATTTTATTTCAATTCAAAATTCTGAATTAAAAAAGAACAATTCTATATTCAAGGCACACGAGGTGTGTACCAAAAGTAACGGGAATTTTGAAATTTTGCTGAAATATATTTATTTATTTTCGAAACCAAACAAAAAATCAATATTTTCAAATCAATCAAAGTAAAAATGAACTCAACACACAACAAAAATGGTCTTATTTATCATAGATGGATCTCCCCTTCTAGATACAAATTCTTAGTACTTGTTCACTGACTTGTTTCATCCCATGGTGATGAAATAACGAAAATATCTGACACCTTTTGCTAAACATATCATTGAGTTTAATTTTATTTTTGCAGATGTATCTACGTACATTTCATTTAAAAAAAAAATACCCACTTGAAACCAATCAAATTAAGAACTTATAAAATTACACAGAGCTATAAGATAAACAAAAATAAATTGCTTCCATTTTGAGGCCATTTACCTGTCTTCGTACATAGTCCACTAAACCCTCCATGCAGGGTTCCATGCAAAACGAATGCTGACATGGCAAAAGCTTTGGGATGCGATACCGATCCAGGCACACGCAGCACGTTAAAAGTTGTTCAAACTGTTCCATAGCTCACTGAAAAATAAAAAAAAGAAGAAATCAGACATTAACATAATAGATCAATATGTGCATGTTTTAAGTAATAATGATTATTTTTATTATTATTATTATTTTTATTATTTGTTCACTTTAACATATAAATACATAGAAACCTATAGATATGTAGATACATCGAGCAGCTAGCAATCAAATCAAGCGGCTTATTTTTAATACATTCAACGAAATTGCAACATCTTGTCAACTTAACGAATCGTAATATCAGCTTTTGTCTACCCGCACACACTCTACCCCTCTGCTGCTTTAATTTCTATTAACTTGGCAAATACCGTTGCTGCTGCTTTTGCTGTTTCTAGTAGGCTTCATTAAACAAACATGGATTTTTGGTTTATTTTTGTTCTTTTTTTTGTCTTTTTTTGTGAAATTTTTTACATTTTTAATGCTCTTATCAAGAATACTGCATGCAAAGCCTTCGTTTCGAATCCCCAAAATATATACAATTACATTAGCTTATATTTACGCACATAAATATGCGAATTATTTATGAGCTGGCATTTACATCAATTTGTGTAAATCTCAATTTTTATTTTTTTTTTTTTTTGTAATAAAATAAGGTAAAATATAAAAATATACAAGCACATAAAAACTAAGCAGCAGCAGCAACACTGGCTTAATTCTACTCAAACAAAATGACCGTTTTTCAAAAGCATTTCCACCTTGCTACTAAATCAATCTTCATACTTTTTATTTTACTTATTTTTGACTGGCACTCACTCGGTGTTTGTATTTTGCTGCCAACTCTGTCTTCATGTTTGATCCTACTGCACTCATATACACACACATACACACACATTCACACATACACATATTATAGGTACACAAGCATTACTTTATAAAAGCGTTTTAGGTATAAAAAAAAATCACATTACCCTGTAACACAGAGAAATAATATGAAACCCACCAATTCCAATAACTAAGCAGATTTACCGTAGCTTGACGTCTGTGACGAAAAACTGACGACTTCTTTATATGCTGAGTACGCTACTTGTGAGGGCATTACTGTGACATATACAGTGAACGAAATGCTAGGAACTACAATTGACAAAGTCAGGTGTAAAAAGAGGGGAACCATAGCATCTTTATAGCTGGTGTACCTAGTGTCACTCGGTAACTTTTATTTAAAAAATTTTGTCATCCAGTAATCTTTTTGACGTAACAACGCTACGTTCTACCTCGCAGATTTCCAAAAAAGTTCAAAACAGGCATTTTTTCAAAATGCATCGGCATTGCATGGAATTGTTACTCGCTGAGTACGGGTGTTAAGAGATTAGTAATGGGACAACAGTTAAAGTTAGGTGTTTGATCTTATGACAAAAATAAAAAAAAATAAAAAATAAAGATGTCTTCGGAACACGGAGGGAGCTGCTTATGCAACGCAACTGCGAATTTATTGCATGGAATTATTACTTATACAAGAGTAAAGGCCGATTTCTAGCCCTCGTGAGAAAAATAGATCAAAAATTCATGAATGACGTCATGAGGCCCCGGAGAGAGTTTCTCCAAGATCGAAAATATAACAACCATGCAACGGCGTTTCATGGAATTATTACTTAGTCAGTATAGGCGCTATGGTAATGTTATGTCACCAAAAAAAAAACATAGACCAAAAATGCATGACGTTGTGAGTCCTTGGAGAGAGCTTCTCTAAGATCGAAAATGTAACCATCATGCAACAGCGTTGCATGGAATTATTACTTGGTGAGTATATGCGCTGTGATAAATGTTATATTACGAAAATAAATGATTTGTACTTGGTCTTACATCAAAAATAAAAAAATTAATTGAAACGTTGTCACGTTGCGGAGATAACAGCTTGTGCAACAAAACTGAAATATTGTTGCATGGAATTGTTACTCGCGCAATAGAGTTGCAAGCCGTTTTGTTTTACGACAGCAAAAATTAGTTTTTGACGTGACAACGTTACGTTTTACCACACCGGTTTCCAAAAAAGTTGAACAGGGCATTTTTTAAAAATGCATCGGCGTTGCATGGATTTGTTACTCGCTCAGTATGGGTGCTGAGATATCAAATAATGTTACGCCAGTAAAGGTTATTTTATTGACTTTATAACAAAAATAAAAATAAAAATAAAACTAAAGATGTCTTCGGGCCACAAAGGGAGCCACGTAACAACTAAAAATGTATTACATGGAATCAAAGGCATCCACAGGAATTTTTCAATAGGGGGCAATGGTATGCATTGGTGTGCACGTGTATGAAAATGATGATATGAAAATGTAACATATACACATAGGAAATAAAAATATATAAAATTTTATCAGTTCAGTTTCCACCCTGTGGAAACCCTTGCATGGAATTATAACATGCTATGTACAGATGCTCCGTTAAAAAGTATTATACGACAGTAGAGGCTGGTTTTTAGCCCTTACGACAAGAATAGACAAAAAAATGCACGTTGTTATAAGGATGCGGAGAAAGCCGCTACCAAAATTTTAAATGCAGCTATCATGCAATGGCATTGCATGGAATTATTACTCGGTGAGTGTATGCTTTATGTTATGAAACGCAATCGAAGAATTTGTACCAAGTCTTACGACAGATATTATATAAAAAAAGATGACATTGTCAGCTCACATAGGTAGCAACTTATGCAACAGAAATGCAATATTGTTGCATAGAATTTTTACTTGGTATGAATTTTAGAAGAGATACGAAAAATTTTATTTTACGCCATCAAAAAGTGATGCTTTGATCTCATAACAAAAACAAAAATAAAATATTTCTAGCCACGACACTACGCAGACAACCGCTAAATGCAGTTAAAATGCAACAAAAATGAAAAAACGTTGCATGGAATTATAGCTCGCTGACTATTGGCGTAGCGGTAAATTTTATGGAACGTCAGTAAAGCTTAGGTTTTCGGTCACATGATAAAAATAAAACAAAAAAAAAATTAATGGTGTCATGAACCCTCTCAGGGCCAACATTGGGAAAAGGACGAGGAATAGAATAAGAATCTGGACACACTAAGGACAAGATTTAGGACAAAGGTTGGGAGAAGGAATCAAACAAGGATTAGGAAAGAGATTCGAACAAGGTTCAGGTCAGGACTTTGGGCGTGAATTAAATCAAAAGTTTGTATAAATATAAAGATGAGGACAAGTTCTGGATCAAAGTAAGGAAAAGGGACAAGAATAAGTACAAGAATAAAGATGCATGGATACACGTCAAAACCTACGGGTGTATCTATTATACAGCCAACTTCTTTTTTGCCTCAAAAGTTAGAAAAAATAAAAATATAACATTTTTAGAGCCATCCAACCACGGTGGATCAATGCAGTAAAAATGCAACGACAAAGAAAAAAACGTTACATGGTATTATAACTCAGTGTCTATTGAAGGTATGGTTTGGATAAAAGTTGGAAATTTCAATTACATGACTAAAATAAGATAAGGATTTCGACACGGATTTGGACCAGGAAATATATAAGGATTAGAACAAAGACTTGTGAAGTGCTTAGAAAAAGAAAAGAACAGAGATTGCAACAAGGAATAGGACAAGAATTGGGACCAGGTTTACGAAAGAATTAGATCAAGATTAAAACTAAAATTTAGACACATGTAAACATAATGATAAGTGTAAGCACGAGGGAACGAAGGGAAATTAGAATAAGTTCAAGGATAAATATACGCAACGCATAGTTCAACGACAAAGCGTTGTCACGTGAAATACCTATGGATGAGTCGATGAAACAGACAACTTGATTTTTGTAAGTATGTAATAAAGTTGATCAAATCTGTTGCTTTTGGTCTGGACCGTTTTTAATACTTGCTGGGTTAAAATTTCAGGTCAAAGTCAAGAAGTCAAGAAAGGAGAAGGATTAATCATGTTATAAAATATACTTTTTTTTATTATAAATAATAAATTATTATAAATTTTGATCAATATTGGAAAAGTTTTATGATTAAGTGATAAAAGTGAATATAAATGTCGCTCTTTAAGAGTGTTAAAAGGTGAATATCTATCTATGCCAGTGGGGACCAAGACATTTTAAGCGCGGGCCAAAGCTTAAAAAAACTAAAAAGCAAACACAAAATGTTGCTCATCGTTGTTTTTGACAGAAAATCAAACAAAACAAAAAACAATTACAATGCAATAAAATCACCTGTAATAAAGTACACTGCCAATGCACTGTGGCAAGACTTAATTTCTATTACAATAACAATGCTTGCATGAAAAATTACGCGACACACAAGTAACGGGACAATCAGCATCGACATCATCGAGTGTGCGTTTTTTGTTTTGGCATATTATTTATGCATTTGTTTTTGTAAAGTTCGCTGGGAAATGTGCTGAACACTGAACGAGTGCGGTTTGTGTTGTTGTTTCTTGCAGGCGTTCTTTGCTTTTGGCTCATCGCAAAGACAAAATTAAGATAGAAAAAAATTTGTATGAAGGTCCACGCGGGCCATACGGGCCACTACGTGGGCATGTTTGATCGATACTATTTTATAAAATTCAAGTGAACATTTTTTGTTGCCGCTAAACTCCAAAAGTACTGATCCGATTTTTATGAAATGAGTTTTAAAATATCACATTTGTGCTGCAAAAGAATATTGGAGTATTTTCTTCACGAAATTTCAATAATAAGTATCATTAATTAAAGCATAAAGTGTTTTAAAAACTCATTCACAATGCCATGCATTGCTTAATCGTTAGCTTTTCATGCTTTTGTTCTGAGAGAGCTTCAATAAACTGCATGTTGCTCTCCACTCTATTCGCTCTTTATTTCTACTCTTTCAATGAGACTCAATACGACTTGATGTGTAGAATAATATATATGTTTGTATGTATGTATATTTGTTGCGCAGCATGCAACTTTTCTACACATGTTTTTATCGTGGTTTTCCTATACTTTATATACGAGCAAGAGAAACAAGCGACTGACGCTTAACTTTTATAAAAGTGGCATTGTGTGATTCAATAAGTTTTTTTATAAATTGATAACGATAAATTATTGATAAAGAGAAAACGTCCGTGACCTGCTAGTACCTTTACAAATTAATATGGAGGCAACATTTGAAAATGAAATTTTTATAAACTTTTGTTAAATTTTGGTATTTTTTATTATTTTCGTTTCATTTTATTCCATTCCATCATAAATTTATCATATTAATCACAAACATAGTTATATTTCCCAAGTTTTATTAAAAACACCATCGTATGAGATCTACTAAAATGTTAACTTCTCCAGTCGCATATCGATTTCCGTCACTGTCTTGCGTAGCCAGAAATACGTTTACATGTTAGAAATAAATGAATGAGAAAAACAATGCAAAAAATGTCCCAAAATCAAAACCTAGATTGACATTGTAAGTCATATTGTTCTAATAATCAAACAATCAATTTATATTTGCAAAAAAAAAATATATCTGAACTCTGAGTTGTCAATCCATGGAATATGTAAGCTGCTTGCTTCGAAGCAGCTGTCAAAAAATAGAACATTTTATGTCTTTCTTATACTTCATCATGCACACATGTAGGCAATGAATTAATTTTTCCCGTACAGCAAATGTAAAATAAGCCTTGATTAGTTTTTTTTTTATATCATTTCTGGGGAAATATTTTTGATCGGAAACTTCGTTGGAATCAAAATGAGCATAAAATGAATAAAATAATATTTAGAGATTCAATTATTTGGATATTTATTAAACATAATGAGCAAAATATCAGTGTTAAAAAAATAAGAATATGAAATCAGTTGGTGTTCTGTTTGTATAACCTGTCCTATCCAAAGACTTGCGAATACCTGCTCATTGGTTGCAATGTAATGCAGCACTGTAAGCAGCAATTGAGCAGAAAGGCTTGTATTTACTTTGCATTATTTCTTTTGAACAGTTTAACTTCGTTCCGAATTGAATTTTGGAATCCGAATTGAATTTTCTTACTAGAAGTTTAAAGTGAAGCGAAAACTTATGATTTGCCTTTTGGAGTTGGAGAAAAAATTAATTTTGCTTTATTAACAAAATGGCTTGATTTGGCTTAAAAAGTTAATCAAACATTAATTTTGGAATGTTGACTTAAAGTTTTAAAATTTTAAATGCCATAAGCTCCTATTTCTTTTTTTGCGATGTGTTCTCTTTCATTTCTGTTACATTAACAGTTGTTAATGGACACATCCCATCTCTGACATGTCACATTACATTTCTCATACAATTTTCTATTACATTTGGGCATCGCTTTTAAAACATCAATGACATCTGTATCACACAGTCAGCGGGCATTGGAGTAGGTATCAGAGAACAACTTGATTGCATTCAAATGGTGTTTTGAATGTATCCTCAATATACGAGCACCGAATGTGCCTTCTGCATTAAAATTAATGCGCGAATACATGCACCAATCGCTGCGGATACGAATACCATAGAGTACGAGCGGTCGCTATTACGAATGCCTACGACACAAGAATACCCAACGAAGCGAGACATGAGTAACATTCGCCAAAAGCAATGAATAACCTGTTAATAATGATTTTATATCCATTCACACAATGAAAAAAAAAATTGTAAATGTTTAAACAAACGGAAACAAACAACACAAAGCGCTGCTAGAGAACGGCAGAGAAGTGTCAAAACAACAAAATTCATTCAGCAGCAAACACTCGAGTGTTAAGCGAAGCATCCGAATGTCTGCAATGTCAGGAGGCTGCCTTTGTATGTATATTAGCGTGGCCGTTATTTTTTTTTTTTTAATTTCTTTTACTCTCTCCCCCCAAATCGGTTCAGTTTTATGTAAAAAAAAATACAAAAAAGTTTCAAAGCGATAAGTTGTGTTTAAGGGGTGTCGCCCGCCCCTCAAAGTTGGCCTTCAAGCCCATTTATTCAAATGTAGTTTTTTTGTATATGAGTATCTTTTTAAAAAAACATTTTACAAGAATATGATGTATGGCAATATTTTAGCTCTTTTAGTCAACAACATTAGCCTCAAAGAAAGTTTTTTGCTAAAATTAATATTTTAGAAAATAACCAACAAAATACCAAAAATTATATGTACCAAAATAAAATTTATATGGAAATTATTTGTTCTAAGCATGTGCGGTAAAAGCTTATGTCTATTAAATTATTTCATACATAGCTATACTACGTATAGTCAAAATAAAACCAAACAAAAACAAAATTATTGAGTTATATTAAAATATTTATAACTCTTGACTTACAGTAGATTTCTTAGAGTTCGAAAATTTCTTGTTTGAGAAGAAACATACTGCTCAAGCCCACCACTAATGAATTTTGAAACTGTTTGTTTTCCCATTGTGGCGCGGTTAAAGTTAATTTGTTTTTCTTTTTCAATATTCAAAGCAGCGACCATATTTTCTTTTATGAAGTTTTATGAAGCGACCACATTTATGAAGTTGTACTGAGAAGTGTGTTTGAGGAAAAATTTCAAAATCATTGAAGCCCTAACGTAACAATATTTGAAAAATTTAAAAATGCATGGCCAAAATTAAACGTTAACAACTGGCAGCAAGGAATGCAAGATGAAGTGGTAAATAATTATTTGAAAAACAAAAAATCTCGAGTTATAAGTTTTGTTAACACAATCTTACAAGAAGTACAACCTAGAGAGGATAATAAGGAGTTACTAGAACTTACCTTGCTATTCCTGGGTGAGAACATAAAAAAACCGCCAAACAGTGTAATAATTTGTTCACCGGGTGCTTATCATCATGCGCGTTGGATGGGAAAAGCTACTTACAGCTTGAAAATATATTTGTTCCGTGAAGAGTTTAACTTGACAGAATCTGAAAGCATTGGACTACGTCAAATTTGCATTTTTATTGTCGCCGTATATGTTGAAGCCTGGTTTTCTGCTCCCTTAGCAATACAAGCACCATACACCGACTTAAATGTTTTGTCGAAATTAAAAGATTTTGAAAATATTGATTTAGGAATCTCGCAGGTTGCCGTCAAAAAATTCAAAAACCAGTTATGGTATTTAAATGGGGAGGCTATTGCATTTGCGTTTTTTGACAACAATGTCGTAGATGCAACAAAAGAAAATTGCAACAAAACAAATTAACTTTAACCGCGCCACAATGGGAAAACAAACAGTTTCAAAATTCATTAGTGGTGGGCTTGAGCAGTTTGTTTCTTCTCAAACAAGAAATTTTTTCGAGAGATTTCAAATTGATACGTCTTTCATGACATTAACTCCGTCCGAATGGCCTGCGCAGGATTGCTATATGACAGCGGTAAAAACATTAAAAAAAACAAGAGTCTTCAATGATACCGCCGAAAGAGGAGTGAAGTTGATGGAAGAGTATAATAAGCTCTTTACAAGAAATGAAGAGCAAAACCAATTTGTACTGCAGGTTGTTAGCGACTACCGTCGCCGGTTTTCGAACTCTAAGAAATCTACTGTAAGTCAAGAGTTATAAATTTTTTAATATAACTCAATAATTTTGTTTTTGTTTAGTTTTCTTTTGACTATACGTAGTATAGCTATGTATGAAATAATTTAATAGACAAAAGCTTTTACCGCACATGCTTAGAACAAATAATTTCCATATAAATTTAATTTTGGTACATATAATTTTTGGTATTTTGTTGGTTATTTTCTAAAATATTAATTTTAGCAAAAAACTTTCTTTGAGGCTAATGTTGTTGACTAAAAGAGCTAAAATATTTCCATACATCATATTCTTGTAAAATGTTTTTTTAAAAAGATACTCATATACAAAAAAACTACATTTGAATAAATGGGCTTGAAGGCCAACTTTGAGGGGCGGGCGACACCCCTTAAACACAACTTATCGCTTTGAAAATTTTTTGTATTTTTTTTTACATAAAACTGAACCGATTTGGGGGGAGAGAGTATAAGAAATAAAAAAAAAAAATAACGGCCACGCTAATGTATATATTCACAATCGTTGCAAACTGTGCTTAGCACCAATCGTTGTTTACGAACTCGAGCGGTATGCGTGCATTAATTTTTGTGTGCGATTGTAGCTGACGACGATTGTTATTCGAGTGGCAAAAAATGACGAATGGGCTTGTGCAAATCTCTGGTAGGTATGTTGTGTACACCGCAGAGGAAAGATGAGAGCTCATTTAACTATTACGCTAAATACCAAAAACACAAAGAACATTGAAGAGAAAACCCAAAACGAAGTAAAAGAAAGAAAATAACCTATTTCAATTTCTTTCAGGAGTTTACTTTCAAAACGGTTTCACAATAGTGATGACCATTTCAAAAGTTATTCAAAAACCAATTAGGTGACTTCTAGCTCCTCTGTACTTATCGTCAGTAAGAAGTCTAAAGGTGTTAAACCGCAAGATTTTAGAGGCCAATTGGTGTCTCCAAATCCAAAATTACGCGATCAGACAACTTCGGAAGCCGCACGTAATAGCTCGATTATTTCGCGACCTGTATAGCATATCCTGTTGAAAGTATGGGTCGTCTGTGTCCGTATACTCTTCATCTTCGACCATAAAAAAATTGTTTATCTTATCTCTATAGCGCACTCTATAAACTGCAACAGCTCTTTCGGCTTCATTTCCAAAAATGTACGGCCGTATGACTTCTCCGGCCAACAATCCTCACCAAAAGTCTACAGAATCACTAGCGGATTTTTAGATTTCAGATACCCGAATACGGAAATTTTGCTTTCGCTTTAGTGTGGACAGAGAGAGATCAAGTAATTGAGTACGGTGATGAATTGAGGTGCTTGGGTCGTTTTCAAGACTTTCCTCTACCGCGTTGATACGTTTGGTAGAATGTTGGGTTCGAAATCACAACACTTTTCTCACAACTTGCACTGAGAGGTCCAATCCCTTAGAGCTGATTTTTTTATTATGTTCCGCACACGCGTCTCAGAAGGATAAAAGGAAAATCTACTCGTGTGTTGCGCATCGAAACTGTGATTGATCGCAAATTTTCGTGAAGAGAGAAACAATTAGATTTCTGACTACCAAAGGTCAGACGAGTACGCTGGGTGTAGCAGCACATCCCAACCCAGCTACTATAATTAACGGTTCGCCAAAGATTTGTGTGCTTTCCCGTGATGGAACATAACTCCTTTACGATTGAATAGCTCCGAACATTTCTGGAAGACAGATTCGTTCAAACTGTTCAATTGCCGACAGAACTCATCCGAATTGATTGTTTGGTTCCTTGGTAGGACCTCAAAAAACACCACACCCTTCCAATCCCAACACACTGAGACCATAACCTTCCTTTGATGAAATTGGTTTTGAAGTCGTTTGAGGCGAGTCATTACGTCGAGAACAAGACCATTTACATTTCATATCGTTGTAAAGCATCCTCTTCTCATCGCCAGTTCTCATCGTGTGACGTTGGAAATTAACGTTTGCGGTTGAAATCGAATATGCGAGTTGCGTTGCAAAACTATCCGTCTGTCGAAATTTTCTCGAATCAATTGTTGATGTTTGGTAATGGAGAAGTACCACTCGACTTTTCCACCGGATTGATTTCGTTAGCACCGAATTTCCACTATTTCACAACGACGAAAGATAGACTCATTACGAATGTATTTGAAACATCTTCCAGTCTTATGTAATCCACAATTGGTTGAGGGCACGCTCAATTTTGACAGCAAAAATAAGGATGTCAGTACTTTGAATTTCATAACTCAAAATGCAATTGCTGGACAATAGCATTCGTTCAAATCAGTCGATTGTATGATTAATCCGGGCGAAGCAACCAATTATTCAACGAAGTTCCGGAATTAATTGGATTTGCTATGATTACCTCCACATAATGTAAGACTGAAGGTTGAATGTATTATCATCTTGCTACATCAATCAACCGAAATTGTTCAATGCAACAGGATTGGTTGTGAAGCAACTCAAGAATAATGTCATTCAAGCAACGATATTCAAAGACAAACTCAAAGGCAAGGAAGTGCTGATTCCGTGAATTCCATTGATTTAAACCGATTAACCATTAGAGCTAAAACGCATTCAATTTCCGGTTCGCCTTGCATTCGCAAGGATAATCAATAAATATCAAGGCCAATCCTTGGAAGTGTGCGGGATTAATCTTGAATTTATATGCTTCTCGCATGGCCAATTATATGTTGCATATTAGCGGGTTGGAAAGCTTTCTTCTTTGTTTATTTATGCGCCGGACAACTAAACGAAGAACGCAGTCTATGACAAGGCATTGAATTGACCTGTCATATGACGCCCTCAACCTCTTTACATTACGCGTAAATAATGTAAATATGAAATTCAATAGCATTCGAAAAGTATTTCATTCAATAAATAATCCCTCTGGGAAAAATCGGAAGACTTCCAGATTGAAGTGATTTGGAAACATTTCTCATCGTATCTTTTGGAAACTTATGGGAAGTTTTAAACTGATATTGTTTCCAAACTGCTTCTTAAGGAATGTATTTGGAAACTTTTTCAATTTACAATTCCATCTTGGAAAAATTAGAAGGCTTCCATATGAAAGTGATATGGAAACATTCCTCATCGTATCTTTTGGACACTTATAGGAAGTTTTAAACTGATATTGTTTCCAAACTGCTTCTTAAGGAATGTATTTGGAAACTTTTTCAATTTACAACTCCCTATGGGAAAAATTAGAAGGCATCCATATAGAAGTGATTTGGAAACATTCCTCAACGTATCTTGTAGAAACTTATGGGAAGATTTAAATTGATACTGTTTCCAAACCACTTGTTAAGGAATGCATTTGGAAAATTTTTCAATTTACAATTCCCTCTGGGAAAGATTAGAATGCTTCCATATGGAAGTGATATGGAAACATTCCTCATTGTATCTGTTGGAAACTTATGGGAAGTTTTAAATTAATATTGTTTCCAAACCGCTTCTTAAGGAATGCATATGGAAAATTTTGCTTGTTTTTGGGCAATTTCAATTTAAATTTATTTCGAATAATAAAATCTCGAATAATAAGGCAGCCTCGGTAGACGAGTAGATGGCGTGCTTGACTGCCAGCCCAGAGGTCCCGTGCTCGAATCCGGGCCAGACTAACCATTTTTTGTTGTTATTTATTTGTTGTTGTTTCCACATTCATTTTTAAGACATTGGAGAGGAATGTTTCACTCCAATGACATAGTGTGTATACACAAGAGATCTGCATGAATGGATTCATTTGTTGTTTCAAGTTCCTTTAATTTTTCAACTCCCTGCAAGTCGAGGCAGGCAAGCAACAAGTTTGCGCGAATCATAGGCAACAAAAATCAAGTCGCCAAATGTAGAAAACTTCAAAAGTAGAAACTTGATATGAAGGAAACTTGAAATGTAGAAACTTGAAATGTAAGGAAAAAGCAATTATTTTGCCTAATAATTGTTTATTTTCAAGTCTGTTTACGAAGTTCGTGGAATTAACTTCGTGTCGTCAATGCAAACTTCGTTTCTCGAGTTGAGAAAACAGTTTAACTTTAAAGAAGTGTCGACCACAACAATAGCTTTTGTCTCATTTACTCTTTCGTGTATACGCAAAAAGACAAAGTGTTGCTACACACTCGTGTGTACTTCCTGCATTCTATGAAATGTTTCCTGCCTATATCCAATAATAAAATACCTGCCTATATACCTGGAATGTTTTCATTTCACAGAGGGATTTAAATTCACCAGGCATCGTCGATGATCAAACGTCGAATGTTTGATCAAAAAAATTAATTTTGGGTGGAATCGCGAATGCTCGAAAATATTTTAATTAAAAAATCAATTTTGGTCGGAAAAAATTTTCGCCGAGGACATTAATTTTTTCTTTTAAATTTTAAACTTTCACGTACATACATATATGACCGACACTTACGGAATTTATCAGTCACTCCAAATATCGTTAAATTCAAAAATCTTTGTGAATTGCAAATTCAAACTGTCAGTAGCATTTTCATTTGCACGCAAGGACTTTTTCCAATTTTGTTACAATTTTATTGCACTTCAAGGTACGCAAGCCTTGTATGAAACATTTTAATTTGATTTAGAGACGAATTCTATTTTATTCAATTTCATTTTATGTCAGCCATGTTGACAGGATGTAAAATTCTCTTTCGCCCTACGCTATATTGCGCGATTTCAGTCATAGTCGTAACTATGCAGAATATAAAAATAAAAAATAAAATAAAATAAATGTTTCACAAATAAAAGAAAAAAAAATACCAACAAAATTGAGCATAAAGACTCGAATACATGCAATAAATTGAGGTTAAAATGCGTTCAATGCGAATGTAAACAGAATCTATAGAATAGACATCAAAATAAAATGCAATAAAAATAGAAAATAATAACAATAAAAAAACACAACTTCACAGCTATTCGGTAAGAAATATATTTTAAAAAAAAATGCAGCTCAATATGGTGGATAGGCAGGCTTAAAGGCAATTACTGTGGAAGCCAAATATATTGGGTTTGTAGTGGATGGAGTTGGAATAGAGTGTAAAGCCAGGTCTAAGATGCCAAATGGCAATGTGCAAAGTAGGCTATATATACTCATGGTTTTTAATACTACTGCGACTTCCAAAAATATTGAAGTTTTGCACAAAAATTCTTAAAACATTAAATATTGATTCTTGGCAGTTCAGCGATTTTTGCTTTTGATGTTTAAAATCTCTGAGAACCTCTTCTCTTTGATTAATTCTGGTTATTAGGTCAGCTAGAAAAATCTTTTAATATATTTGTATACAATTTAAACTGATGCGTTTTTAAATTGTTGCTATAAAAATATATACGTACATATGTATAAACAAAATTGCACACTTCGAGATACAGGCTTCGCCACACTCGAGCGCATTTTTACAGCGCATTGAAAATAAATGCAACGCCACAACAGAAGATATAAACGTATTCATATTTTGCAATTTAAATGTTGTAAAAATTTTCAAAAAAAAAATATAAAAAAAAAAAATTAAAATATATTTCATACATATTTTTACGCCAACACAAAGAATCTTTTTTCGTGCAATTCGTCGTCGGGCGTAAAAATTCGTTTGGGAACACACATGAGTGCAAAAGACGCACGCAACCAGGAAGCGACACAGCGACACCGGCCACAGCTATAAATATCATTTTTATACTGAAATGTATGTACGTACATACATATAAACATTTTGACAGCCATACAGATCTATAGATCTGCAAAATATATGAAATTTAATGTAAAGATGCGTCGCGGCACATTGCATGGCGACAATTTTAAAATCGCATTAAATGGGGAATGTCGCGTAAAAGCAAAAAATATTCCAATTGAGTCTTTGTGATTAAAATAATTTCTCTACGCCACAGAAACAGTTTTCTACGTATTGAGAAATTCGTAGAATTTACGTTCACCTTAAATCAAAGCAATTGAAATGCCCCCACCTAGTGTCACAAGGCGGCTATTTATCAAGGTAAAAATTGACAGAAAAAGAAAAATTATCACAAAAAATGGAAAGAAAAAATAATAAAGCAAATGTTGACGACCGGAAATTTTTCCTGCCATAATAACAAAGAGACTCGGGGGTCATTGTACCGACCAATGACCGAAAAGGCTCTCTGATTGGATTTTGAAATTGTTTTCTTTTCCCATGGCAGGTGAGCATGTCGACATGTGTAAATGTATTTTTAAATAAGCAATGTGTTCACTTTGTGCCGTTTTAGAAAAAAATTGCGTTCTTAAAATCATTTTAGTGTTTTTTAAAAAAATTTGTTTGGGGTACTCACGATGTGTGCTAAATACTCTTGTTGTAATTTTTCAGTAAATGATCAACATTAATTCTAAACTAACCGTACATCTGTAGTTAATTTTTGATTTTTTTTTTATTAAGTTAAATTTATTTAATGAATATTTGTTGGACTATATTTGTAAGACAGAGCAATAACTTTGTTTTGCAAAAAAAATTATAGAGGTATTCACGATATTCTAGAGCTCACTCACATATGTAGCAAATTCTTAAATTTCTGATATTTGCTTGGTTACTTTTAAGTTATCAAGGAAACTTTATTGTTAATCAACATATTTGTATAGCACAAAATCATTATTTTCTTTAGTTTTGTCTTTTTATTTATACAACAAAATATATAAAGAATACCCTGCAAACATTTTCTGAGGCACTCTAAAAAATTACTCTAAAAAAAGTATTTCATATGCGTGTTTTATGAGTACGCAATAAAAAGACTCATAAAGGAGTCTTTGATATGATTGTAAAATGATTGCAATCAGAAATAAGACTCCAAAAAGAGTATTTTTTTATGCGTGTTTTATGAGAACGCAATAAAAAGACTCATATAGGAGCCTTTGATATGATTGTAAAATTATTGCTCAGAAATAAGACTCCAAAAAGAGTATTTTCTATGCGTGTTTTATGAATACGCAATAAAAAGATGTTACGCGCCAAATTCCGCTCGCGTATCGGAGATGGAGTTTGACCGGCTCAGTGAAGAAGGCCGTGGGTGTTTCTGATGAAATTTCTAAAAATGGGCGCCACGCGATTTCCCCAACTCCGACAAGTTCCAGATATCGCGATCACTGGGAACTGTTGCGAATTAATAATAAAAATTTGTTTCACTTTAAATTCAATTTTTGTTTTCTTTATTACCGTTAATAACACTTTAAATTATGGACATTATTGTAGATAAATTTTTTTTAAAATTTCCCAAGTAAATACTTAACAATCTCTATTCAAAATTCCTAAAGCAAGCAATCGATTGTCTACCCTAGGATTACAACTTAAAACGGAACTAACAATTCAAAATTTAAAATAAATAACCAAAAGAAATATATAGTATCTTACTCATATAATTATCAATTCGAAACCTCCCTCGGATCGAAGAGAAAAAAAAACCAAAACTATGATTTTAAAAATTATTTTAAAGCAAAATTTTCATTATGTGAATATATTAATTATAAAAAAAGAAACTATTTTATCATGAAATCCCCGGGATCGAACCAGCGCTCCTGGCGTGCAAGGCCGACGCCTTCACGTTTGCACCAACAAGTTGATTATAAATTTTATGGCTTAATTGTTTCAACCGCCAAGTAGTTATTTATTCGTCTGCTTGATTTTTGGCCAGAATCTCCAACTGGGTGTAAGAATCCATCAAATCCAAATGGTGAGAAAATGGGAAAAACTTCAGGACATAGAATCATATTGAGAAAACTCAGGACGCAGGATAATCTTGCACTTTGGAGATCCCCATTAAGACAACCCTTAAGTCTCCGGCATAACATTATCAATTGGCAATTAATTAGCCAATTATTGATGATAAAAAAAAAAGAACAAAAGCACTTTTCCGGAATTTATTATTGAAGAAAGAAATGATTCTTCGTTTTACTTTTTCAAAAGGAAAAATCAATACTACATTTTGAATATTACAATCTTTCTCCGATCTTTTTCCGATCACTTTCACGCGTAGCTCAATCTACCGTCGCCTTTCACAACTCTTTTCCAACTCCCTTTTCAAATGCTTCCCATCTTTTCACGACCTGTCCAAATTAATACCTCATTTTTAGATAACGGGGGTGCTGAATCGCCTATTATCACGCCACTTACTAACTGCAATTATATACCAAAACTGTGATGCAATATTATATAATTGAACATTTGTTCTCTATATGCTTCCATATATGCCTATCCTATATGATGATCTTATATGTTTTCCCAAAAATCAATTAAAAAAAGAAATATATATTTTGTCCACACCGGGATTCGAACCCACTACTTGAAGTTTTCTGGACCACCTCCTTAACCTCTGATCCAACTGCATTCACAGAAATTCAACTAATGGCTTCTAATACTAACACCTTTACATACCCCTATTCTACCTTATTGATCTCAGCTTAGATAATAGTTCACCCCTAAAGACTCGGCTTTGTTCTATTTATATTCACCACAGTAAGAGTTATTTATAGAACACTCAATTACTGCAACAGCAGTGATGTGAAAACTGAACCTAAAACAAAACCGGTTACTCGTATTGTGTAAATAATTTTGTTAACTATTATTATTATTATTATTATCATAATTATAATTATTATTATTATTATTATTATTATTATTATTATTAATATTATTATTATTATTATTATTCTTATTATTATTATTATTATTATTATTAATATTATTATTATTATTATTATTATTATTATTATTATTATTATTATTATTATTATTTTTATTATTATAATGTTTATTATTATACTTATTATTATTATTGTTATTATTATTATTATTATTATTATTATTATAATTATTATTATTATTATTAGTATTATTATTATAATAATTATTATTATTATTATTATTATTATTATTATTATTATTATTATTATTATTATTATTATTATTATTATTATTATTATTATTATTATTATTATTATTATTATTATTATTATTATTATTATTATTATTATTATTATTATTATTATTATTATTATTATTATTATTATTATTATTATTATTATTCTAATTATTTTTACTAATATTATTATTATTGTTATCATTATTTTTAATTTTAATATTAGTATTATTATAAGTATTAATCTGCATCAATAAGACTGGTCAGGACTCCGGGCCGTAACAAAGACTCATAAAGGAGTCTTTGATATGATTGTAAAATGATTGCTCTGAAATAAGACTCCAAAAAGTTTTTTTGCGTGTTGTATGAGTACGATTAATGCCAAAATATGGAAATATTTTTATTTTAATTATTATTATTAAATAAATGGAAAAATATGGCACATACGATCATTTCGCGCAAGGGGGTTTCTGAGATTTTATTAACATCATATCAATGTCAATCAATTAGTGTTTACAAAGAGTTTTTAAACCATTAAAGAGCCTTTAACATGAGACTTATGACTCTTAAAATAATAACTTCTATGAGTTCCTAAAGAGTCTTAAAAGAGTCTTAGTTTTGAGTCCGAAATAAGACATAAAGCAGTTACGAAAATGTACTCATAAAAGATTCTTTTTTGAGCGCATTTTGACGATAAAAACTCATTTATATGAGTTTTAAAAGAGTCTTTTAAGAGTCATAATGTTTTCTGCGTAGTATTCTATTGTATATTTTTTGTTTATTGTATTCTATGTATTATATATTAAGGGTATTCTTTATGCCTAGCATATGCCATTGCACGGTGCAAGAATAGGAAATGTATAATTCCTATAATATAAATGTAAACAACAATGGTGGATTGTACATTTCCTATTCTTGCACCGTGCAACGGCATATCCTAGGCATAGAGAATACCCCTATTGCTTTTTTCGTTGTATATATAATAAAGTTTTATTGTTTTAAACTCAATAGGGCTATTCACTCCGATCCGATGCAAACAGTCTTGCATTATAGCAAACGTAACTTATATTTGCAGTATTAGCAATTATAACTACAAATTAAGGCTATTCACAATGCGATGCATTGTGCTAAGTACAATTATGCAATTGCATATATGTATGTATGTGCCCCAGAATATGAATATTTTTACTCAGGTTAACTTTGCAATAGCGGAAAGAAAACGCAACTGAGCTTGAACACTTATATCAATTGCAGCCACCGGTTTCGTTCAGAGATTTACTGACATCCAAATCAACTTTTTCTCTAAAATCAGCTTGACATACAAATTTCTTTTTATAAGTTTTCCTGTTGGATTATTTTATTTTTTTATTTCATTTTCAAAATATTCTTAATTTTCTTCGTCTTTTTTTTATTTGCAACTGAAAAATACTTCTTATTCATAAAACATTTTTTTATTATTATAAAAGTGACACCATTTCACTGTCATGAACACATATTAGGGCAATTCAAAATCTTGTGCAAATGGTCTTGCATCATAGCATTTGCAAAATGGTAGAATATATTTTTACTCGACACTAACAAAATATACAGCGATGCACTTACTAGGCTTTTGCAAATATGCAACACTAAAAACCCATCGTTTTTATTTACTACACAAATGCAATACTAAATTGCAAACTGACAGCTGATTGGGAAAAGAATAAAGACAAAAAGGAATGTTGCAAAGTAAGCCGAAAAAGACCGTTTACAACTGATGGGAAATTTTTACAATTGCACGTATTTATAATCTCAAATACACCAGATTGTGAATTGTCCTACCGTAGTATATTTCTATTATGAAACTGATACCATTTGCAATGTTGTGAGAGCATATTGTAAATAAATTCAATAGGTTTTCGGTATAGCATTTATGCAAATATATTTTGCATTTGCTATGATGCAAGACTTTTTGCACCAGATCATGAACAGCCCTATTATACCTACTCCATTTCACTTGCTATGCCTTTGCATATAAATGCAGTTACGATGCGCAAAATTTTAGTAAATTTTCGTCGTAATCACCTGAATACGTCAACGTATTCAAGAACTCGACTTCTCCACGCAAACACTGCAGCGAATTTTGACGAAAGTTGTGGCTCAACATGCATACAGGCGATCTCTACTTCCAACGGGATGATGCTTCTTGCTATATGGTAGACTGGGTACGGTTGAAACGGTGGACTGTTGAAACAAAACGAATATCTTGCCAACGTGCATGATGAGGCTAAGGGGTGCAAGCGAAGAACGATGCGGGTGACAATTCGAAACACAAATTCTTATATCGCTTCGCTCTTCTCGCACGTTGGTTATATGAGGTTGTGGATAGGAGGCTCCATTGTGTTTTTTAACCGAAAAGTAAGTATTTTTTGTTCGTAGATTTTTGCAATTATTATGGTTTTATTAAAATTAAAGTATTGAGAGATTTCTATCGTTTTAATTGAAATTTGTAGAATATGGCTGTATGATTAGTTTTTATTCAAATTTATTATCATTCTTCCTGTGAACCATTTAATAACTGATTGGTGATTGGGAACAGTTGAAACAGTTGAAAAAAAAATCGAGCTTATAATGAATGCTATTGAATTTTGAGAAATATAATAAATAGTAGTACACAAACAGTACAAAAAAATAATCGCCATCAACATCTGATTATTATATAATTTATAGATTATAATTTATCACCATAAACCTTTGAAGTCTAATTAATAATTATGTAAGATGATAAGTATCGTGCAAGACTTGAATATTAAAAAAAAATATTTTTGAAGTTCAACTATGCCATTACAAGTAGTAAAATATTGTTAAATTATGAATAAAACATGTTTACGTATTATATTCTGCATAATTTGCTTGTGTTTCAATTGAGCCCAGAAACTGGGCCAGAAACCCCAGCATGGGGGTGGTTGAAACAAATTACATTTTTTTTTTATTTGATTTTAAACAAAAAATACAATACAGTGATGTCAAATAACATTACCCGTTAGTAGACCAATATATGTTCTTTTATATAATATATTTCCGTCATTGCTCGCTTAACTCTCTGAAGCATGATTTTTGCGTGTGAAACGCTCACTTTTACAATTACAACTGACAATAGTTACAAAATGCGCTAAACTAGAAAAAATTTCTGTTACAAAAAATGTTACCCGAAGTGTATAGAACCGATATATAATCTATGATTTCTGATTTTGGAAAAAAGGTTTTCAGTTCTAGATTTGAACACAAACGTAAGTGTGCCTAAAGGCATTGTTATGCAGTAGGGGGTTAACTAATTCGGATGCAACGAATGATAAACGCTGAAATGTTTCAACAGTACCCAGTCCACCCTACAAGTGCGAAACAGTCGAGTTGTTGCTCACGAAACTCTCTGGTTGAATAATTTCGTGTTTTGGAGACACCAATGGTCCACCAAGATCTTGAAATTTGACACCGTTAGACTTATTATTTTGAAATAATGTTAGGAGTAAGATCTACACTGACCATCCGTACACATTTTCTTAAAGAGAACATTTGAAGTCGCCAACGCTGAAATAGGGTCCCAATTATGCGAAAAAGTGATCGAAAATTTCGAAAAAAGGATTAGGGTCTGCAAGCTAAGTTGAAATTTGAGAGATATTGTATTGTATCCATATGTCTAAATGGCTACTTTAAAATTCAATAAAGATTGAAAGAGACGTTTAAACAATTGTTCATTTTATTCAAAGAACAAATCGTACATTTCTTGTTGATACAACCGTTTATTCATTTTAGAAGAGTTTTTCAGTAACTTCTTTCTGTTCTTTTTGCATTTTTTTTTTTTATTATTTTTTTTTTTAATTTTCTTTTTTTTTTGTCTAATCTGTTATTCCGTGATGAAAAAATTTGAAAAAAATTTGTCTAGAACCTTTCCCAATACATTTCTACTCAAAAAAAAAGGAAAAAGTAGGTCATCAACACTTGGTCTTGCTCTACAAGCCCACGCATTAGTACCTACTAAACCTCTGCACAAATGCACTCGTTTTTTCCACAACAGTAGATCCAACAGTGCAGAGTTCAGAGCTTGACAGAACTCTGTTAGTCAAGCAGAGCTTATCCAAGTCATTTAATAACAACAAACAAGCACTGCAGAGCACTCGTCGACTTCAAAGAGAACTATGTTCGCCGTTTGCTTTAACAGAGCACGATGTTGTTTGTTTAATAAAAACAGAACAATTTATAACAGCGAAAAATGCACCAATCACACCTAACACAGCAGAACCTTGGCGAAGTAATTATTTTTGTTTCGTAGTGAGTGGTGGTTTTTAACAATTCTTTTAATTTTTATTTTGTTTTGGAGAAAATTTTTTAAATAATTGCTAAAACGAATGGATGTAAATGACGTAAGTTATTAAAATTTTAATTTTATTACAATATTTAATATTTAATATTATATATTTATTATAATGAATGTTTAATATAATTGATTTGTGTTTATTTTTTGTTCAATCATTAATTTATGTATGTAAATTTTGCGTAATTTTTTTTTCAAGTTGTAAAGTTTGTTAGTTTTTGTTGTTAGTTAATGTTGTTGCTTGTTTTCTTTTTATCATTCCTTTTTGCGCGTCACTTGTTTATTAATATATATATATTAAGCAAAGTTACTTACAAAGCTACTTTTTTCAATTCTTTGCTAAGCGTTAACCCTTTAAGCGGCAGAGCCTTGGCAGTAGTTATTATAGAAATTAGTTATAGGAAGTAATTATTTTTATTTCGTGGTGAGTGGGGTTTTTTTTTGACAATTTTTTGAATTTTTTTTTTTTTTGGAGAAAATTTTGTAAATAATTGCTTAATAGAATTATTTAAATTTTAATTTTATTATCATGACTGTTTAACCAAGATAGCGCCAGACATTTTTTTTTTTATTTTGTGGTTTTATTTTGTGCAACAACCTGAAATTTTAAACTCGGATTTCAAAATACAAAGAGAAATAATGATGTACGAAAGTTCAAATACAATTTTTCACGACGATTTTAATATTTTGCAGTGGTGGGATGTTTACAAAATGAGTTTTCACTACTTAATAAAATGAGTTGTAGCATTTTAGCTACGCCAGCAAGCAGCTCAGCTTCGGAAAGAGTTTTTTCCGTAGCTCAAAATTTGATTTCCGAAAAAAGAACTAGCATTGGTTCAAGCTCTATTTCGGTTAACCAAATAATGTTTTTGCACTCGAATATAAACAAATTGGACATGAGCAAAGAATTGCAAAAGCAACTAACAAATAATTAATTTTATTTTTTAGTTTCAAAACCGTTTTCCCAATACATTCAATATTGCTAAAACCAATTACACTTACAACTTATCTAATTAACTTTACTGATCACATTTGAAACATTCACCAGTAACAAAACTTTAATCCGAAAATAACAAATCACTACTAATAACTTAACGCGTCCGTGGGTCCGTGGCGTAGTTGGTTAAAGTGCGTGGCCGCTATGTCAACGAACCTGGAGACCCGGGTTCAAACCCCAGCAGCGACAGAAAATTATTTGAATTAAAATAATTTTTCTGTACGGCCGCCACCTCTCTACAGACAATGACAAACCTCAGAGAGTAATCAAAGTGCCATGTAAAGCTTCTTGAGAACAAGAACCATTCCGTTCATCGCCGTTCGGAGTCGGCGTTAAGCATGTAGGACCGGTTCTCGGTCAATTGTGTACAAACTTAATAACACGCACAACACAATTGATCATAAGAAGCTAGGTCAAAGTCCTTTCAAGGGCTGAAATGGGCAGTTATTTATTTTTTTTTTTTTTAATAATAACTTAACAAACAATATCACCAATAACAACAAAACTTACATCTACGACAATTCAATGACAACAAAAAAAAAAACACATCACCACAATAGACCAACAATCACACAAACACCAATGCTACCATAAACAACAAACGAAATCATCAGCAATATCAACAATCCAACATAATAATAAACTAACTACACCAGACTTACAATATAACCACAAATAATAAAAGTAAAAACACACCTACAACTACATTATTGTAGTTTTAATTATTGTTATTTTATATAATTTGATGAATTTCTTATATTTTGTTACTTACAAATTTTTAAAATTGTAACTTGTTTTTAATTAAATATTATTATCAAAACGGAAAACATGCATTTTAATACAAAACAAATAAGTCTTCTATTATAATTTGAATAATTAATAAGAAAATCACTTTTTTTAGCTTTTTAAATATATGCACCTAATGATTTTTTACAAGAAAATGTATAGTATGAAACTTAAATAACACAGCATAACTTCAAGCGTTCTGCTGTTGTTTACATAACTTTCGAGTCAGTGCAGACTTCTTTTCCGAATCGTGCATAACATTGTTTTGGTTTTAGTCTGTTCTTGTTCTGCTCAAGCGACGAGTGCTCTCTGTAGTGTTAGGCTTGATTTCATTGATGAGAGCAAAACATAGCAAAAGCTTGCACTACAAACGAGTGCTTTGAAACGCATTTCAAGCGCACTCGTGCAGAGGTTTAGTACCTACTCTGCATCAGCTTAAGTTGTCAAAAATGTCAAGAGCCAATCTAGGTCACTTAACAACAACCAAAAATTTTACAACAAAAAAAATAAAAATGTTGAACTTACCAATTGAGTCACAATATTTTTCTTAATAAAAGAAATCAGCTCAAATATGACAGCTAAAAAACATCTAGCGTTTAATTTATTAACAAGAGTTCGTTATGGAATTCGAAACACTTAAGGATATGGTGCACATGTACAAAAAAAACAAAAACAACTTTCAGTCTATAATGGTTGATACTTTTTAAAAACTGAAATTTTTAGTTATTTCAATTATTTTGCGCACTTTATTTTATTTTTTTTTTTTTATTCTAAAACACTTGATGGCCGAGTGGTGGTTCACATTTATTGATATCGATTTAAATTTAATTTTTTTTTTTTTTTTTTTAATTTACAACAATTGTAAAAATTTCAATTGAATGAATGAATGAATAACTCGCTATTTGTGCGTTTATCGAGTGTTTCTCCGTACAACAACGATAAGTTTTAAGTAAAAGTAACGAACTGACTAAATGAAAAATTCACAAAATTTGCTCGAGTTGCTCGTGAAAATGGGAAAATTTACAAAAAAAAAAATATAAATCTCTATATATACTAGCTATATGAATAAACATACATATATAAATATACATCAATGTACAGATATATATACCAAAAACCCATTTAATATTGAAGTAGCTATTCTTGGCACAGCACCAAAACAACAACAACAAGAACAGCAATCACAGCCGAATGTGCGTCCAAGGCAAATGCAACAACAACAGCAAATTATAGGAAACACATTTTTAGAAAAAACGTAAAACAACAAATACACACCAACGGATATAGCTACATTAACAAAAAAAAAATTAAAAAAATACACCATTTTTTTCTGCGTCAATGCTCGAGTAGCGCAGAAAAAAAACGACAGTAAAAAAAACACGCCGCTTCATCAGCACAACGCGTCGTCTTGCAGCAACATTTTTGCTTTTGCTACAAGTTCAATTTGCAGCACGCGCATCCGTAAGATACTCACACCAGGCCATACAAAATTTTCATAGCATACCTATGTACATATGTATATGTTGCAATTTGCAAGATCTAAACGAGTGCCTTTTGTTTATGTTGTAGTTTTAGAGTGTAAAGCTTTAACAAATCATAAGATACAATATCTAATGAAGTATCGAAAAGTTGCAGCTGATGCAGCAGGAAACGCATTTGCTCAAATTTTTTTAATTTCATTTTTTTATTTTCATTTATTTTTACTTATTCTACTTCAAACTGACAAACCTGCATTTGCTGTGTATTTGTTTTCCGCAACAATTTTTCAACTTTTGTTGCCTCGTGCTGTAGTATCTTGCGCACGTATTTATGTTAGTTGACGTCATTAAATTTATGTATCTTTGTTATGTTTGCATAAATACGCTGAGCAGCTCGTTTGATTTTCGCCTCTGCATATTGTTGTATATGTGTACATGTGTGTATGTGTGTTAGTTGTTGTAATTTAATTTGTTGCTGGCAACAATTTGAATTTGTTGCTATTGCCGCCAGGCATTACCCAAAGTTTTCATTAAATTTCAATCGTTGTATTTGGCATTGCTTAAAAAATCATCATATATAACCATCTCTTTCTCTCTTCCTCGCTACCCAGCTTTCTCGACAGCGTCATTTATTTATAAAAATTATTTTTTTTGTTTTTTAATTGCTCTCAGCTCTTAACAGAAATTCATTGAAAAATATTTAATTAATAAGTATTAAGTAAGAAGTAATTTAAAAGTTTTTTATCTTCAGCACATATCAAATTCAGAATGGAACTGACGTATCTTGTGGCTTTGCTAAATTTTCTAATTTTAAATAACTAACTTTGCGAATTAAAATTTTTTGCTAATGCCTATGTTCTAAGTTCATTTTTTGTTTTTGTTTTATTTTTTTTACTTTTTTGTTTTTGTTTTTTTTTTAATCTGTCTTTCGTTGATGATTAAAAATCAAAATGTACCTTTCCCAATACATTTGTAGTGAAAAAAAAAAACTAGGTTATCAACATTTGGACTTTTGAACTTCTCCTAATACCAAAATATGACTAAAATAAAAAATTTTAATAAAACTACTATCTGTCACTCACGGTTTTGACCGCAATACTTTTGAAAACTTAAATGTCAAATGTTTTTAACCCTCGTGTGTTGACCACTTTAATTGTCACATTCACAATGCAGGGATCTAGCCAGGCCCCATACATATTTATATGAGTTTCAATGAAAAATTTCAGGATATTGTTGATAGTTTTATTTAAAACATATAAAATTTACATTTTTTGAGGTTTAAGAATATATACATACATAAGTGTAATGAATAATTTTAATGAAAAATGTTTTAATTTAATTTTTTTAGTCGTTTAAGAGCAATAGGAAAGTTGCTGGCAGACAGGCTCCAAACATATTTCGCAGTAGAAATGAGTTTTACGCCGGGATTTGTCATTGACATGGCATAACCAGCAATCACGTTTTTTACCAAAAAGTTGGGACCACTGCAACACATTTCTTTTAAAATTTTAAAAATTATATTTGGTGTAAAAAATTTGTTAAACACTTCAATTGGAATAGAATCATTCTGGATTGGGCCTCTTTTGCAACGCATTATATTATGGGTTCTAGTTCTTCCCATTTGCGGTGGCACTGTACTCCATTGTATGCCGTCTTTTCCACAAAAAAAAGGCTGCGAGCCGACTTCTGGTAGCAGCTCTTCCCCATCTTCATCGTCACTTTCAAACACTTCCTGTATTTCGAAGTCCTGATGTGATGCATCTTCTGTGTTAGGGAAAATAAAAAAATCTTCATTTTCACCATCTTCTGATGTAGAAGTATCAAAGTTTTCTGTATCATCTGCTTCTCTCTCACGTTCCAGGTCATTATATAATGCAGCGGCAATTCGTTCATAAAATGAAGGGTTAGATCGTGAACACGTTTGGAAAACTATATCCATTTCGTCAATCACTGCTTCCGGATATTACATAATATTTTATAAAAATAAAAAACTGTGACAGCTTCTCGACAATAAAACTTCTCGAATTACAAAAACACTGACAAATCGATTAAATCGCACAAAGAAATGAATGACAAAGGGAAACCCCCGCTGCAGTAACAATGACAGTTACAATGAAACCATAGTTGCCATTAAAAAAATGTTGATATCGTAACTTTTGCTCTTAGCTCTGCGGGTTCTCGACGGCTTTGTGAAATTCTGGAAAACAACAACGCAGACATTTTCAGTTATATTTTACATTCAACAAAAAAATACAATTCCATGTATAAATGTATGATGTACATTTTATGGAAATGGTAGTTTATTTATTACAATTACATCACATGTCGTATTACTTTTTGAGGTTTGCCATTGTCTGTAGAGAGGTGACGGAGAAGTAGAAAAATTAATTCAATTGAAAAACTTTCTGTGTTAAGTGGGAATTGAACCAGGGTTCTCCGGCGTATGGGTCACGCATTCTACCCACTGCGCAAATGCCACCACGCAAATAGTCATATGAAAAAATTTATGTGAAATTGGATCGGTTTATTTTTTATGAAATCGTTTTGAAGAATTATTGGCAAATATCAGATAGTCTGCTTCCCTTCTGAAAATGGCAACAAATCCGATATAAGGCGGACCATATGGCAACACTTCTGGTAATCACCTAGCATAAAACAACAAAGAAACAAAAAACAAAAAGGGAATTTCCAAAACAAAGTCTTACAAAATGCATAGGGTCTGGCTGGACCCCAGCGTTGCAGTAACGACTACAATTTGAGTTTTTTAAAAAACAGGGCTCGCCCTATATTTTTTAAAAATGTTTTTTTATAAAGTTATTTTGAAAATGTTCCTCATGAAATATGAAATGGATCCGAAAAGTAGAAGTATTAAAAAAATTGAAATACACCTTAAAGAGTCTGGCCAGACCCCAATATTTATTTAAGGGTTAAACGTATAAATAGTCTTGAAAGACAATTAACGCCACCTATTGGACTGACTATACCAAACTTTTATCATTACATATAAATTTAATTTTGTTTATATGAAAATAATATACAAGAGAAACCTACATTTCCATAAATATCTCCACCCCAGCGCCACCTATCACATCCAAATATTGTGAAATTTTGCCACTTTCATTTTATTAAAATATTATGTGGTGTGAATTTGAGCCAAATCGGTCCATTAAAAAAAATTTCGAAAAAAGGACTTCAGCAGCACTTGCAGGATTTTTCTAACAAAAACAATCATATGGTGTAAATATAGAATGTATAGATTCAATGGTTCAGCCGTGATGGTCAGACATACATACATACGCATATGATTACGGGAGGTCTTGAAATTTTGAAAATTGATTTTTTGTTTTTTTAAATGATTATTTTTGTACAACTATTCAAGAATATCGACTCATAACCGCCAAAATATCTTAAGCGCCAAAAAGAAAATTTTACAGGAGAAGGTTTTTTGTAATTATCTTTGCTTAGTGCTTAGTGCTTTTTTAATTTTTTGCTTTTGGTTTAAATTCATAATCTAATTTCGTACACCTATGAAATTTTGACAGACGATGTAAACCATCGCAAATTATCGATTTTCATCAAAAAACATAAATCGGATATTATGTCGCTTAAGATATTTTGGCGGTTATGAGTCGATATGTAAAAACTTTTAAATCAATCCCTTTAACAATAAGGTTTCTACAGCACTTAAGACCCTGTGCGCCTACTTGCAAAGAATAAATTTTACTTTAATTTTACTTTAATTTTTTTTTTTTTTTTTTTTTTTTTTTTAGCTACTACAGCTTTTTCGCACATTCTCATCATTAACACATTTAAAGTCGCAATCCAAAAATCTTTGAAATTTTCAACGATATTAATACAAAAGGCTCAAAATAAAGCTTATGTGAGTAAAATTTACCCACCAAAATATGGTTGGGCTTAAGGACAACACAAGACATCACGAAAAACATAACCATGCAAAAACATAACCATACAATTACACAATAATTTTTAATCTACTCTTGAGTTGACCTTTAGACAAGTTAACATAAAAAAAGCCACAATTGTTAACTAATTTACTCATACGGTTTAAAGGAGCAGTTTACATATAATTTGTTCTACTAAATGGTAAGTAAATTAAATTGTTAGCATTTCTACTGCTTCTACGATTAGAGTTAAAATTTATAAGAGAAAGAAGTTCTGGAGAATCGAATACACCGGTGATGAGTTGGTGCAAATAGACGATATCTGCAGACTTCCTTCGCTCACTCAATGATTGCATTTTTAAAAGTTTCAAGCGATCCTCATAAGGAGGAAGGTTTAAAATGTCAAATCCACTTAAGCCTCTTAGGGCAAACCGAACAAAGCATTTTTGGATTCTCTCTATTCGATCAACATGCGCATTGTAACTTGGAGACCAAACTTGACTTGCGTACTCCAAGTGAGGACGCACTATTGCATAATACAGCGTTGTAGTCGTAATCATGCTATTGAATTCTTTGGCCCAGCGTTTATACAATATGAATGTTAAAGGAAAGCTTAGAATCCATACATATTCCCAGATCTTTAACGATATCCACACGACATAAAGCAGTATCTTTTATCTTATAATCTAAAACTAGATTATTCATTTTTCGCGAAAAGGTCATAGTTTGGCATTTCTCTGGATTAAGAAACATATTATTTTTAGAACACCAAACTTCAAAAGATTTCAGATCGGACTGGAGTAGGGCTGAATTGTCTTGAGAATTTATTTTTCTGTATATTTTCATATCATCCGCATAAATAAGCAGATGAGAGTTTTTAATGATATGGGTCACATCATTAATGGCGAAAATAAACAGAAGTGGACCTAGGTGACTTCTTTGAGAAACACCAGATAACGCAATAAACTCAGCAGACAAAACCCCTCGGAATCGTATTTGATAAGATCGGTCTGTCAAATACGATTTAATCCAGTTTACAAAATATTGTGGAAATCCAATGGACTTAAGTTTAAATAGAATTAAATTGTGTGGTAACTTATCAAATGTCTTGTTAAAATCAGTGTAGATACAGTCGACCTGGCAACCAGATTCAATGGTGTTTAAGCAATAAGTTGTAAAATCGAGCAGATAAGATACCGTAGATCTGCCATTAACAAAACCATGCTGACGAGTTGTTATAACTTCACGACAGCGAATTTTTACCCGATCATACACGATTCGCTCAAAAAGTTTTGGAATCGATGACAGTTTAGAATGGACCTGTAGTTAATAACATCATTCCTGCAATTTTTTTTATAAATAGGACTAATAAATGATTTTTTCCAAAACAGTGGAAAATAACTTTCGTTTATAGATTTATTAAATAACAAAGAAAGTGGTTGACACAAAATTGTACCGCATTGAGTTAACACTGCGGCAGGAATTCCGTCAGGTCCAGCGCTAAAATCTTCATCAATCGAACTAATATATTTTAAAATATCCTCTGAGGTAAAGGATAAAGAGTCCAAAGAAACTCTGGGTGTAGAATTCATATATTCAAAATACCCCTCATCAGGATCAAAGGAATCCGAACAAAATGACTCTTTAAAAAGATTTGCAAATAAACTACAAATAATGACGGGATCGTCAGTAATTCCATCAACAGTTTTGAATGATGAAGGGAATCCATCGGATTTTTTCTTTGTATTTATGAATCCCCAAAACTTCTTTGGATCAGACAGTATTCTCAGCTTTATATTGTCTAAATATTCATTATATAATGCAGCTGAGCTATTTTCAAATTCCAGAAACAAACGTTTGTAGGTTTCCAGGTCATTTGAGTCTAAACTACAGACATATTTCTTCCATGCCCTATTCCTGTTGTTGCGAAGAGTTTTTAAATCCTTTGTGTACCAAGGGTACGCACAGTTTTTCGCAAATTTGAGGCTATATGGTACGGACTGAGAAAACACAGTAAAGATCTCCATATAAAAAAAATGTATGGAATCATCAAGGTTATTTCCATTGAAGTACTCTAAAATAACATTTAGTTTGTTATGTCAGCTTTTTTAAAATTGAATTCATAAACCTTATCGATTGAACTCGAATTAACTATGCTCTCCCTGTTCGATTTATACCAAATGCTCAATGGTGGATGGTATTCATCAACATTAGTCAGAGCATGAAAGGCCCTCTTAACAATTACATTGTTACTGTCTGTAGTTAAGACTAGGCGTTTTTTTAAAAGCGTTTTTTTCGAAACATACTTTTCAAAACGGGAGACACTACGGCAAACAAACTAATCGAGCGATTTTAATTTTTTCTTTTTTAACCAGTTTGTTGTGTAATTCTACTCTTCTTTTACCAAACTGAGCGACTTTGGAAAATCTTTCTAGTTTTTACATGCAACAATGCGGTCAAAAATAAATTACATTTTCAACATTTTTTTTTTCGCTCTTCATAATTTTCTTATTATTTCATATTTTCATTTCATTTCCGTAAAGGATGTGCATTTAAACTTCTTTTTTCGAACGAATTCTTATTTTTCTTTTTCAAACAATCCGGAGCCGAGTTATAAAGTGGCCCGATTTTCATATTTTCTTTAATACACAAAACTTTATATCGCCATCTTTATAACGCCATCTTGTAGAAAACATTTTCTAAAGTATGCCTTCATTTTAACCGCTTTTGTCTAAGCCCAGCGGGAAAAAGAGCGCTTCCAAAGGCACCTTGCAGCGCTGCTGTGGTAACAGCAAGCGCTTGCATCCTCCGTGCCAAACGTGCTTCCTTTAACACTGTCATGTCCTAGGAAGGAAGCAGTTCGAAGTTGATTTCGAAAAAGAGAGGGAGAGAGAGAGTCGACAAAATTATATTGAGAGGTGGAGTGAGCGGGGGATGCCCACTATTGTGCAATGGAATGGATGAAAGCTGTGCATAAGGAGCGAGAGGTAGAGCAATGTGCGAGAGGTAAGTTAACTACGCTCTATCTCCACTTTTTTTTCAACTCATCAATAATTTTTTTTTTGTCTATGCTCAAAGCACACTGCATAGTTAACTAGAAAAATAGCATTTGATCAGTTGCGTGCTTACTTGTTTTTTTTTTTGTTTAAGCTATTACCGCTTAGCGTGCCATATGACTTCTGACTTTGAAAACTGTATCGCAACTGAACAACAAATAGGCATGCACTAAACAACAATGGAAAAAAGATCAAAACTTTGTCTCTGTGCTTGCTTGATTGCTTGCTTGCTTCGAGAGAAAGAAAATAAATATTCGAAGAGTGTGCTTCTTTCCTGCTGGACCAGCAAAAGTGATGAAGCGCTTCGATAGTGATTCTATAGGAGCTGCTGCCATTTCGGGCCGCTGGGAAACCTCCCTTAAATGATTCTCAAGCGTAGTTTGACTACTTATTTCGGAGTTAAAACCCCCCATAGTTTCCAAAGAGAAGAGTTCGTTATCGTCCGCTCGCATGCGATTTTTAATCTCTTGCAAATTTTAACGCTCTCGTCCATCAACTTTGAGAAATTAGATCTCATTCCGTGTACATACCAAAACCAAGAATGAAGGAAACAAGATTATGCGTTCCGCAAATGAGAGAGAGAGATAACATGACGTCATCCAGCACGTTTGTCAGACTTTGTAATAATTTTGCTTTGGGGCTCATGCCTAAATATTGTTTTCTTATTTTTATAAAATGTATATGGGCCTCCTAAACCTATTGGTGCAATAAAATTTTATCGGTCGCGAATGGTTTTTTAGGAGATAAAAATCATGAAAATTGAATATATTGATCTTTTTTCGTATACAAAAATATCCATATTTTTATACTAAAGAGTAGTTATTTTTACTTTACTTTTCCGCAAGAATTTATTTCCAATTTCGTCAATTTGCTTAAGCGATCGCACATTTGCATTCGTTTTTCTTAAGTATAAGTGCTGCGTGAAAAAGAGAGCATTAAATAACGGGATTGCAGAACGCGTAATCTTGTTGCTATCATTCTTGTACCAAAGCGTACGCACTCATGGAAAAGAACGCAGATGTGACGTTCGATGCTCATAGAACAGTTTGTTAGCCGCACATGTCAATTAAGGTCCTGAATATACCCATATTTCCCGAATATTAAATCAGGGTACGTAAGTCATTGGAAGTTTTATGAATTCTATTGACTTTTCCATGAAAATATTTATGATTCTATGGCCACTAAGTTTCAGCGGGATAATGTATCGATAAAGTTGCGTCGTTGGAACTCTCAAAGGCTCTCTTGTCTTTTTGTATATAACAATTTTGGTCCATATATTATTCCAGTGGAATCAATTTTTTAAGTAATCATACATTTTTATTCAAGAAGTCCTCAAAGCCCAAAATAGTTATAACCACAAAGCCCAAAATAACCACTTTAGACCATATTTAGATTTTTGTCAGAGAATTATAGGTTTTTATGAAAGGAGTACATTGAAGCCATAAAGGAGTAAATTGAGCGCTCGTCTTATTTTTGTTTAGTGTTGAAGTCAAAAGAGTTTTTGAGCATTCAAAACATGGAATCGATGGTTCAAGTGCCTTACAGTCCCGACTTGGCACCCAATGACTTCCTCTTGTTCCCTCATTTTAAAAAAAAAATACATAGCGAGCGTTTTTCTACGTCAAACTTCAAAAACCTGGTTTCAAAGGTACCAACTTCACTGTAGTAAAAATTTTTCCAAAATTGCTTCAAATGAATTGATCATCGTGGAGAATACTGTGTAAAACAATAAAAGCATTTACACTGATTAGCCACTGTTCTTCCATTGTTAGGCACAAGACTTTAAAAATCAACACTCGTATAATGTATTTACTGTACATTTCATAAGTTAAAGCTTACTTAAAAGAACAATCTTTTAATTGAACTCCTTGAGTCCTTGGCTTGACCTCAATCCATAGCGTTAATTTAAATCGAAAATTCAGTTTAATTTAACAATCTTGCCGTGCTAACTGTTTCATAAATTTTAATTACAGTTAAAAATTAAAAAAAAATTGCAAAAATAATTAATTTTAAGTTCTGACGAAACCTGCTATTTTCGCAGAAAACTTCTTTAAGCCCATACAATTTCTGTTGGTATGCTCAAAAAAAAAAAAAAAATAAAAATAAAAAAATAAAATATCATTAAAAAAATTCTCAAAGTCAACATGAACGGATAATTAATTAACTTATTAAAATACAATGAAGTTGCCTGAAATTATTATAAATTGATGAATGCCCAAGGGCAGCAGCATAAAATGCCGAACGCAGTAGAACAACAACTACTCAACAGCACGCAAAGCCAGATAAAAAAAAAGAAAAAACATGAAAACACAATAAAAAGAAACACAAGCAAAGGTAGCAGAAATTAAAGTGTCAATCTGAAATGCAACACTGATGCTGACAATTGTCGCTATCACTTTTGTTGTTATGCAGAAAAATAACATAAAAAACCTTTGGGCATTGAAATTTAAATGATTTTGACTGAATAATACACAGTTGCACGAGAAGGCACAAGTACGCAACAATTGCAATTAACTGTAAAAAACTGTTTGTACGAAATGCAAAAACAACAAAGGTGAGCAATGCCACCATTATTGCTATGAACCAGAGAGAGAGAGAGAGAGTGAGAGAAAGAGAAAAAGAGAAAGAGAGAGATAGAGAGAATGGTCAAATAAATACCATGTTTCATTGTTAATCGTCTTCAATATTGATTTCACGCGAAGTGAAGGTTTAAGTGTCACACCTTTCTATAGTAATCAGGGTAACCACACGAAAAAGGGGCGCTGTGAGTTAGAAATAAGTGAGATATAACACCACTGAGTAGCAAAAAGAGCGAATTTTTATGTATTTTTGAGACTAATTACTAAAAAAGGTTAGAAAACATTTCTATGCTTTTGCAAAATTTTCATAGTTTATAAACAGGACTACATGCTGTGCATCCCTGGCATTTTCACGTAACTGTTAGTTGGTTTTTGGACTTAATTTATATAATAGTTTACTAATGAATTTTCTTTGTCTATTTCCAGAGTACATTATTAATTAACGTGGTTGAATATCCTCTTCAACTTTATTACATCCCTGGCATCTTTATATAACAGTTACCCAATTTTCTCTCAATTTATGTAAGAGTCACCTAATGACCTCTCATTTTGTTTTTCTCTAAAGTACGTTGTTTATTGACGTGGTGGCTGAATGTACTCTTAAACGTGATTTCATGCTGTTCATCATCCCTGGCATCTTTATATTACTGTTAGCTGGTTTTGTCTCAATTCATAGAATAGTCTGATGATGATCACTCGCTTTTGTTTATTTTTAGACTACAAATTGAGTTGACTTGGTGACCATGACAGAATATTCTTTTCAACTTGATTGCATACTGTGCATCCCTGGCATCTTTATATAACAGTTAACCGATTTTATTTCAATTTATATAACAGTCATCTTATAATATCTCATTTTGTTTTTCTCTAAAGTACATTATTTATTGACTTGGCGGACACGGCTGAATGTGCTCTTAAACGTGATTACATGCTATGCATCATCCCTGGTCTTTAAATAACAGTTAGCCGATTTTGTCTCTATTCATAGAATACTCTGATAACAATCACTCACTTTTGTTTATTTCGAGACTGCAAATTGTTGACTGACTTGATGGCCATGGCTAAATGTGTTCTTAAACTTGATAAAATGCTGTGCATCCCTGGCATTCTTATATAACAGTACATCAATTTTGTCTCAATTTATGTAATAGTCTTCTGATGATCTCACACTTTTGTTTATACCATAAAATAGTATTTATTGACAACTTGACTACATGCTGTTCATTAGAGTGGGTCGGTATTCCTCCTAATTGAAAGTTTTCTTGCGCACCAAAAAAAATTTTTTATCTATGACTTGAGCAAAAACATCTGAAATGGTTTTTTCTAATTACTTTGGATCCTAAATGGTTTTTTGTCATAACTCTGTTATTTGCTGACGCAACGTCAATAGTTGTAAAATATGGTTGTAAAGAACGATTCGATATCTTACTTTCTCAAGTGCCATTGTTCTCCGAGCTCATCATCACTATAGACTGTTTTTACTAAATTTCATTAAATTTCGCACTTGAATCCTTGAACATGATTTTTTCATTCATTTTCAATATAAGTAAAATAATATTCTACTTTAAGTACTCTTTGATTCCACCATGACATATGCGTTCCACTAGAATTATCCATGGAACTATGTGTCATTGGAACTTTTAAGGACTCTAAAAACCACTTGGACAAACATCGACTATTGTTCTCTGCAGTGGTTCCACTATCTATGAAACATTATTATTATTATTATTATCTATGAAACAAACTCGAAAATTGCAACTCTTTTTCCTTGTTTTGCTCCGAATAAAATCCAGCTCTCTGGCCAATACGATCCAATTGGATTATCTGTGGAGCTAAGCGAATCATTTGATTTTTTTTTTTTTTTCTTTTTTAGTAATTTGGGGTTCTTGAACAAAAATCGATTATTTTCTGACAAATAGGATCCACTTTATTTCTCAAAAATCATTCATTTTTATCTAAAGAGGTCATAAGCCTCAAAAAAAATTCCGCTTATCCAACTAGTTTCATAGATAAGCTCAGTGGAACATATTTCTTTAAGAAGAATGGTCTAACTAGTTCCAATTATAGTTGGAATGAATACTATTTGTCAAAAAATTTTGATTTTCGTCTAAGGAGTTAATAAAACTCGAAAAATACTCTGTTCCTACTAGTTACGTAGATAACCGCAGTGGAATGTATTTCTAAAAGTAACTTCGATATTTGTTTAAGGAGTCCACAAAATCCAAAAACCCAATTTCTTTTAAATATAACCCCTCTGAAATCTATTTAAAATAAAAATTGACATTTTTGTTCAATTAGTTGACCCAAAAAAGTTGCAATAGGACCCTAAGAGTCCATAGAACTCAAAAAAGTTCCATTGAGCAAACTTGCTTCATCGGTGCTCTCAATGGAATCAATTTACCATTTGCAGATCCTCAAACATTTCGAATGACGCAACTAGTTTTATGCTCCATATATGTCTATTTGCCATAGAATCATAGGTTTTTGGTTCAAGGAGTTCTAGGGGCTTAATTTTTCTCTACAGTTTTTCAGTTTTTTGCACAATTTTTATTCTTGCCTCTTAATTGTCGTGTCTTACTCATGAGCGTTAAGTCTTATTTGCATTTTCGTTCATGAGATCGTACTTACCTAAGCTGAGTGAGATCCAGGGGCGAACACAGGTAGGGGTTTTGGGGGTTAACCCCCCCCCCCCCCCCCAAATGAATGAATAAAAAGAAAATTAAATGTATAAAGTAAAAAAATTATAAATTGTAAAGCATTATTTATTTAAGTTGTAATGTTTTAAGCTATTTTTTATATTTTTTAAACAAAGCTCTGTATGCGCATAAGAACCCTGCATAAGTATGCTTTTCCGCCTACTGGAAATATTCGCATGTTGTAGAATTAAACTCTACTCTCATCGCTTTTCTAAAGATCTCATATGTGAACGTACTCTATCTTGGTATTATGCGCAAGTAGAAAACAAAGGGGCGTCCGTGCCGTAGTTGGTTAAAGTGCGTGGCTGCTATGTCAACCAACCTGGAAACCCGGGTTCGAATCCCAACAGCGACAGAAAATTATTTGAATTAAAATGATTTTTCTGTACGGCCGCCACCTCTCTGCCGACAATGGCAATCCTGAGAGAGTAATCAAAATGACATGTAAAGCTTCTTGAGAACAAGAACAATTCCGTTCATCGCCGTTCGGAGTCGGCGTTAAACATGTAGGTCCGGTTCTCGATCAATTGTGTACAAACTTAATAACACGCACAACACAATTGATCATAAGAAGCTAGGTCAAAGTCCTTTCAAGGGCTGAAATGACCAGTTATTAAATTTTTGTTTTAGGAAACGAAGAGAGTACACTGCTGTACTTATACTAATAAGAAGCGGATAAAGTAATAAAAAAGAACGCAAATACTGTATTCATACACTGAATATTTTGTGCATATTTCTTTATGCGCAAACATCTCTTGTTATGCGAGAATTTAAATATGGAATGCAAGCAATATACCATCATATATATGTATGTTTGGCAATGTTTTAAATAATGCAGACAGTTATGCATATTGTGAAAAATTTTGAAAACTTAAAATTAAAATTTAATAACTATTTTATTAACAATAAAATTAAAGTTACAATTCATTAAAAGGTAAAACAGAAAATGATTATGCTTCAATTTGATTTAAAAATATATTTTTTATTGAAATTTAATTTAAAGTCGCAATGATTTTGCTTTTAACATCAACTCATCAATCACCAACACAAATTAAACACATTTCGCTAACATTTTTTCAGTGCACCATAGTGCATTACTGAATATTAGCATTCTTTATCAAATATTCGATTAAGAAACAAAACAACACAGCTCACAAATTCAGATCAGCGTGAGAAGTGTGTTGTGAGAGAACAGAGAACGAATTAGCAGTTATTCTCATGCGCTGATTTTCTCTTTACTACACGATCTGTTGTTTACATTTATTCACTTGCAGTGAACTGCTACACTCAAAAAAAATATTAACTTAAAATTGAACAAAATGTGTTCATAACTTGCCTTTTTTCATATGTTTTTCAAAGGTTTAAAGCACATTTGCTCTTTCTTTGACGAAATTTGTTGCAAGCTATTTTTTATACACAAAATTCTTCAAATTAATAAAAATTGTCGTCAATTTTCAAACATTTTTTTTCAGTGAACAACAGTGAAGTAGTGTATATTCTTTTATCGAATATATTCATGCAGGGCTCTGACTCGCATACATGTTTTACTACGCAGTTCTTCTCTGTAAAGTCAAGTTCCGCTATCGCAGCAGCTTCAATTTGATATGAAGTTAAAACTAGAACTCTCGATTTTCGAGCTTTTCAAGCACCCAGACTACCCGGGTATTTTCGAGTATTTCGAGCTACCCGACTAATACCCGAGTACCCAGGTATAAGTCGATTTTGAATTTTTGTTTTCTACAAAACTTAAGAATCTTTACGAAAATTTGAGATGCAGTGTAATTAGTAATTAAATAAAAATTAAGTAAAACTAATTATTAATTTCTGTTATTAAGTAAAAAACAAAAACAAAATAATCTACTCTTAACCAGTCCCCATCAAACATCTCCACGGACTACCAAAGCATTTTTCTTTTTTATTTAAATGTAGTCACACAGCCAACCTAATAAAAAAGAAGAAAATCAATAAAATTTCTCTATGGTTTTCATCCAATTTTTTGTTATGCAATCCACATAATTTTAAGAAGAATCTGATTATATTTTATAAGAAAACATTTAAAAACAATTAGGAAATCTTATCAAAAATATGTGATTTACTTATTGATTTCAAAAGTTACCTTCTTGATTTTTGTGAATTTAAGAAGGAAATTCTATTGATTTAATAAGATTTCTTTTAAAATTTTATTAAACCTTTAACCTAGATATATATTTTCAATTGCCTATAATATTAACTTCTCAAAAGAGTGTATTATCTTATTCGTTTTAACTGGTATCTCCTTGAGCGTTGGAGAATGAAAAAAAAGATTTTCTTATTAAAGTTAAGTGTTAATAAGATTTCTACATAATTTCATCCATTCAATAAGAAATCTTATTAAAAAATTTTTGATAGTAGTTGTTAATTTTTAATAAGATTTTCTCTATGGAATTAAAAAGATTTCTCTTTGGAAAATTCTTATCATTTGGGAGTATTAATAAGAAAACCTAATAAAATAGCTCAATTTGGAGATCTTCTTGATTTTATGTGGTAGTTTTTGGCTCTGCGCAGTCATATCGGTCTAATTTGCTGTCGGTCACTTACATACTATGTTTTTGATGAGCATCGCTACTCAAGTACATCTAGCCATGTCCGTCTATATGTCTGTATGTGATGACGATTACAGCATAGATTTTGGGACCATCGTTATGAATTTCGATATAAGCGTATATTTAAAATATAAAGATCATTTTGCAAATTAACGATCTCTTATGAAAATTACGTTAACCCCACATAGAAAGTAATATGAAATTGGTAGAATCTCTTAAAATTTTATAAAAAAAAATAAATTCCTTAATTAATTTCAATCTTATTATTGAGGACATATTAAATTCAATGGCCAAAAATAAATGAATAATTGACTTTGTATTCTAAATATTATATAATGAATAAAAAAATTTGAATAAATCTAATAAAAATATAACCCCCCCCCCAAAATTTTTTTCTGGGTGCGCCCCTGGTGAGATCTCATCTCAAAGTACCACAAAACGTGGGCACTCTTGAGAAATAAGAGCGATCTTGAATTTTTATGTGTACGTTTTTGAATCTTACACTCAATCATAGAGGCATGCGAACGAATCCCAACTGACGCTGAAAATAATTTCATGTGTGCCCAACAACTTTTTCCGAAGCAAAGCAAACTTGCGGGGAGTGCATGGCAGTTCGAAAACAGCGAAACATTTGTGGTTTCTATTCCCGATCACAACTCAATCGGTTCTGAAAAGTTTCTTCCAATTTCTTTTGACTTGAAATGGCCAGTTGTTTTTCTCCACCACACCACTTACACGTACAACTGAACTCAGATTATAGAACGTCTTAAGGAAAGTCGAGAGCAATGAAATCTAACATTTATTTATTAATGTCTTAACAAAAATAGCTTCATTTTGATGTCTCAACATTACCAGAATCTCCGGCGCTTACTATATGGGCCCGATCTTTTCAAATTTAAACGGCATAAATAATTCACCGCTACCCTCGTAAAATTTCGACTGGAACTCAACCCAGTGCAAGCGTAGCGTGTGCAAAAAAGCAGATAAAGCCTCCATAGTTACCAATATGGCCAAGGTGAGTACAGCCCAGAAAGAAAATAACACATACAAAAAAATACTATTATAATAGCCCCAACGGGTCATTGCTGGCCGCAAGACCAAGTCCCACAAAACAGTCGACAGCTGATCGTGTGCCAAAGAGAGCGCCCACAAGCGCAGATACGAAGCTGTATGTGAAACAGAGCCCAACACACTCTCAATACAGTGAATACCTGCCAGAGAGAAAAGTCAATTTCAATTCATTTATTTTTCACTCTTCCTTCACCTGAATGTATCCATAACTCTCCAAGATTTGCATGTTCGTCCTGTGGTGGTGGTGGTGGTGTTGGTTTTTTATTTTTGCTTTCCAAACCTGGGGGTAGTTGTGTTGGACTTGGCTCAGGTGGATTGTATACCAGCGATCTACGCACGCTTGCATCTGTCTCACGGCGCAATTCCTCCTGCTGAGTCTCATCTTTGATATTCCGTATATTTCGCTGCTGATACATAAAGAACAATGGTTTTCCTGCCAGTAAGACTGGTATGCACAATATAGCAATGACCAAAAGGAACACTTGAAACTGATCTTGACCATCGAACATATATTGCTCACATCCAGTTGGAGCTGGTGTGCTCTCTTTCATCAGGATCATGTCAATGAAAATTATTAAAACCGAGGGTGCACAAGCGGAGTTTAAGGGAGTTTCATTGTGACCACCGTATAATGTCCACTTGAAGATTATAAGAAAACACAAATAGACGAAGAGGCATAGCAGAAAAACGAATTGCGGAAGGCACACCAAATATAGGTCGACATTATTCATTTCGTGTAGATGATTTGCAGCGCTTAAGCAAAGCCCAAACATCATCTGAGTAATGCCCAGTATAACTGATAACTTCATTTTTAATGAATTGAATGTAACAATAGACTCCTCGCCCGAAGCATCCCAAACCGGATCCATGCCGAAAATGTAGGGAGTACCAAGATAGAACTCCGGTAGCGCTGGATCTAATTGTAATATTTTATTTTCGCTCACTGTACTGAAGTTGTAGTTCACACGCCACTTGGAGCCAAATATATTGAATGACTTCGAGAAGATGTCATTGTAGATGAGACCGGTATAGACGGAAAAAATACCCATCAACAAAATAATATAACGTCCAGCAAAGAGAATATTCCAGATCTCACTCTGCTGCGTTGCCAAAGCGTTTTTACGCTCCAACTCTTCCTCCTTCACAACCATCCAAATGCCAAAAAGCGTCATTATGAAGCCATGTCCCATATCACCAAACATGACACCGAACAGAAATGGAAATGTGATAATGGTGTAAGGTGCCGGGTTCAATTCCTGATACGAGGCAATGCCATACGAGTCGATGAGATTTTGAAAACCCTGTGTAAATCGATTCAAGCGAAAGTATGTCGGCGTTTGATTTTTACCATGCGTATTTTCTAACACGGTCAGTATGGGTGGAAAGACCATGCTGCTGTCTTCACCCTTTGAAGATCGTTTAGCACCGACAAGCAAAGCTTTACGCACTGTTCCTATATCCTCCGTAGGTATCCAGCATTTCGCCTCTAAATATCTGTCGTTCTTCAAGTCCTTGACACCACTTAGCTTGTTTAGCGTAAAGTATATCATCAGTATCTTTGAGACTAACAGCTTCCACGAGTGGAAATCAACTGCGGCACGCATCAGCAAACGCCGTCGTTCATCATCTGTCTGAGCCACCACGGTCTTTAGATCCTCCAACTCTAGGCTAACATTCAAGCGTTTCTCCAAGCGTGCCTCGCGCGATTCCGGACATTCGTAGAGCGTAACGCGAAAGCCCTGACAGAGTTTTCCAATCTTATTTCGCATAACATCACCTTGGAAGAACAAAATGAAGGCATACTTGCGCACTAGACCGAATTGGCGATGTACATCTTCGAGCGGCACATCAATCTCGGCCTGCCGCATGTAAAAGTTGCTGTGACAGATACGCCAAAGCATAATTTCAAATGCTGGAAAGCGTTCCATGGGTATCGATCCTGCTATAAAGCCCAAGCGCGTATGCTCTGAGCGAGTGTGTGCTGTTTCCTCGTGGCGTTGAGTTTCGTCACGTATCAGTTTCATGACCACACTATCTGACCAGGCCATAACCGATTCGGTATTTCGTTCGCCGTGCAGAAAATCACTGACCTTTGCCAAAACATGCCATTTTTCAACAAGCGAAGACTTCTTCTGCAGCAGAGTTTCGTAGTGCTTCTCCACATCGTTCAGCTCCTGCTCCAGTTCTAGTAGCGTTTGCTCGATCGCCTTCAAGTCATCAGCGTGTGGTATTTCATCCTCTTGTTCGACATAGTAAACGCCATGGATATCATAGTCCCGCATGCTTGTTTGCAAATGATGGAGTATACGCTGAGCTTCGTTGCAGCGTTTTACCTCGTTGATGAATCTTAAGCTGGCAACATGATGTTCATCGGCTATATTTTCAAACTGTACCAAGCCAAGAGTGCCCAATTCGGCCAGACAATCGAAGGCAGACTCTTTATGGAGTAGCATCTGACACAAGGACATCTTTTCGCTGCGAAAGAACGACGGCATCTTGGTTAGCTTGCTGTTTAAATCTAGATAAATGTGGATTCGTATCGTCGGGTTTGTATGAATTTTCAGTTAATTTTGTTCTGTGAAAAAAAAGCTTTGACAAAATACACGTTGAAGTGTAGGAAACGAAAAAATTGACAGGTTCAAGGTTTCCCAGCACGTCTTTGACTTGGTACCAAAACAGTGTTGTTGTGACATCTTTGCTAGCTAAGATGATTGTTAACTCTACCCAGATGGGTTTTCTCCTAGAAAATTCATCGGAGTATATACCCGACCGAGAATTAAAGCCTGCCCTTCTTTTAAAACACCCCAAAACAGTTATTTTTGTAACTTTTCCATCGCGCCATTTACTGATAAAGTAAGTGCACTAATAGTAAAACAACACAAGTAACAACATTAATCAATATTCTCGAAGCGAAATGGACTAAATTGTTCACCGGCGCCTTCGTAGAACTTCGATTGAAACTCTACCCAGTGCAGGCGTAGCGTGTGTAGAAACGCCGAAAGACCCTCCATGATAACCAGTATAGCTAGCGTGAGTACAGCCCAAATCCAGAATGCAAAGTAAAGAAACACCCCGTTCAGCCAACTATTGCCAGTCTTTAGAGGCTGAGCCAGAATCATGTTCCACAAAACCGTCGATAACTGATCGTGTGCCAGCGAAAGAGCCCAAAGGCGCAAATACGATGCCGTATGTGAAACAGAGCCCAGCACGCTCTCAATGCAGTGAATTCCTGTGCCAAGAGTGAAAGCTATAGATAAGGAGCATAATTGCGAAATTTCAACCTCTCAACAGACCTTGATGTATCCATAAATCACTTATGTTTATTTTCGCTTTCTTAATCTCCACTTCAGGTGGGTCCACATTATAGATCAGCATAGAGCGCACCGCTTTAGCCTGCGGACGTTTCATCTCCAGCAGCGCCTCTTCATCCGCAACCACCGGAGGCTTGCATCTCTTACGACGCAACGTGAATAGCAACGGCTTACCCAACAGCATGACGGGTATGCAAAGCAAGGCCGTGATTATCAGGATATTTTGCAGCAACTCCTGGCCATTGAACATATATCGATCGCAACCTTTGGGTGCATCCGCAGGTCCATTCATAAGCACCATATCAATAAATGTTATTAGTATGGAAGGTGCACAGGCGGAATTTCCATGATGACCACCGAATGTCACCCACTTATAGAAGATCAGAAAGACCAGATAGAGGAAGAGGCACATTAGAAATAGCAGCTGAGGTAAGCATACCAGCAGCAGATCGGCACAGTTTCTCAGATGAAAATGATTGCAGGCACTCAAACTCAACCCGAACATCATTTGGCAAACGCCCAAAATGATCGCCAACTTCATTTTCAGCGAGTTATATGTGATGATGGCATTTTCGCCTGAGGCATCCCACACCGGATCCATGCCGAAAATGTACGGAGTGCCCAGATAGAATTCAGGTACTGCTGGATCCAACTGCAGCTGCTTGGTTGAGACTATAGTACTCTTTGTGTAGCTAACACGCCATTGTGAACCCAGAAAATTTAAGGATTTCGAAAAGATATCGTTGTATATAAAGCCCGTGTATATGGAGAATACGCCCATTAGCATGATTATATAGCGTCCTTCGAAGAGTAAGTTCCAGACCTCATTCGATTGGGCTTGCATTGAGCGTTTTCGAGCCAATTTGTTCTCCTTGAGCACAAGCCACAAGCCGAATATGGCCATAATCAGGCCGTGGCCAATGTCGCCAAACATAACGCCGAACAGAAATGGAAAAGTGACAATGGTGTAGGGCGCCGGGTTTAACTCCTGGTAAGTGGCCACGCCGTAAGAGTTGATGAGGTTCTGAAAGCCACGAGTGAACCTATTCAGGCGAAAGTAGGTTGGTGGCGCTTCGCGGCCATCATTATCAATACGCTCCGTCAGCATTGGTGGGAACATCATGCTAGCATCGCCATGTGCAGCACGCATTGCACCTTTATGTAGTGCGCTACGCACCAATGGTATATCGGCGCTGGGTATCCAGCAGTCGGTCTGCAAATATTTTTCGTTGTTCAGCTGCTCCACGGCGCTCAGCTTGTTTAGCACGCAATAGATCATCATGATCTTCTGCACCTTTTCGCGCCAATCATAAAAGTCCGCCGCAGCAATGCGTAGCAAATGCTTGCGATGATTGCTTGTCTGCTGCAGTACAATCTTCAAATCCTCAAACTCTTTGGCTAGAATCTTGCGCCGAAAAGTGCGTTCTTCACGTGATTCCGGACACTCAATGAGGCTGGCACGAAATCCCTGACAAACCTTGAAGATCTTCTGACGCAGAGCTTCACCCTGAAAGAACACAATGAAGGCATGTTTCTTCACTAAGCCATTGTCCCGGCAAATATCCTCGAGTGGCACCACAATCTCCGAATGACGCATCAGAACGTTGCCACGGCAAATGCGCCACAACATTAGTTCAAAACTTTGAAAGCGTTCAACTGGTACTGCTCCCGCCAGATAACCAAGTCTTATTAGTTGGTCGCTCTCAGTAGTATATAACTCATCGTTGAGCAGCGATGCCATCAAGCTTTCTGACCATGCCAGCATGCGTCCTGACCTGCGGCCGCCTTGCAAAAACTCATCGGCCTTGGACAAAACGTGCCATTTCTCGAGCAATACATTCTTCTGATGCCTCAAGCTCTCGTGATTCTGCTCTACGTTACGCAATTCCTGCTCCATTTCTTGCAAAACCAACTCGATGCCATTCAAATGCTTTGCTTGCGGTAACTCATCCTCCTCCTCCTCCTGACCCTCTGCATGCACTCCAAGTGCTGGATAGTCGCCCATTTTAATGCCGCATTCGTTGATTTCGGTATGTAGGTGTTTGAGTATGCGCTGCAATTCACTGCACCGTTGTACCTCGTTGGTGTATTTAAGATTTTCCACATGTTTATCATTCGTCATATTATTGAACTGCACCACGCCAATGCTGCCCAATTCGGCTAGGCAATCGAAGGCAGACTCCTTGTGGAGTAATAGCTGACACAAACTCATTTCCTCACTTCGAAAAAATGACATTTTTCAAAACTGTCGCACTTCTTTAGTTTTTTTCACTGAGAAACAATTAAATTCCTATGTAGCGAAATCGATATTCACGGTTTTGACAATTCGATCACGGCAACCTGTTTCATAGTTTGCGTAGTTACCCGAGTGAAATTTGAAACGAAATCATAACAAGTTGGCATTCCGGCAATATTTACGAAAATACTAAGGGAAATATCGAGGAGGAATACTGACATTCTTTTTAGTCGACTTCTCTCTAAAGATGTCCGGGGAAAAAACAAAATTCCAAAAAAGTGTTCGTTTTATAACGAAATACGAGGTGTAATATTCTCAAACTAGACAGAATTTTCTATACATAGCATCTGAGGACGGGATAACGGCACTCTCCTGAGCTGAGGTAGTTCCTTGCTCATCCAAGTTCTTTGGTCAAATAACCCCGAAGAATTTGCTCACCTATTCAATCCATTAGCGAACCGCTTGAACAGTTTAGCTCAGTGTCTATCGTTATCTGTTGGTACTCTGGCTCTTTATGACTTTCTTCAGCGGTTATTCTCATCAATGGAGTAGAAAGTACTACATCTTCTGTTCAAAATTGAACCGGACTGTGCAAATAAGACAACAACTGTTAATTACTCTTCAATATTTATATTAACACCTTCAAAATAATTATCATCGGAGGCTATACACATGTGCCAATGTTTTTTCTATTCTTGAAAGCATCGTTTTGTAGGCCGATTTCGAAATGACCTTTAGCTCCTTCTGCGAATTCTCTTTGATGACTTCAATCATCTCCAAATGTTTTCCACGAAGCGACAATTTAGGTTTGGAAAATAGGAAAAAGTCACAAGGGGTCATATCCGGTAAATATGGTGCTTGTTGAAGGATATTGATATTGTTTTTGGTCAAATAATCCCATACAATGCGTGATGTGTGAGCTGGTGCATTATCGTGGTGCAAAAACCATGAATTGTCCTTCCATAATGCTGGCCTCTTTCGCCAAATATTCTCGCGCAAACGCTTTAAAACACTCGAATAATATTGAACGTTGACCGATTGACCTTCCGAAAGGAATTTTGAATGCACGACAACTTGAGAATCGAAGAAAACAGTCAACATCACCTTAATTTTTGAACGACTTTGTCGTGATCTTTTGGGTTTCGGCTCATCTATATAACGCCAATCTGTAAATTGTTGAGCTTCGAGGCTATGCTCCTACACCTAAGTCTTGTCACCAGTAGGTCTCATCTGGATAGGGCCTCTCTGCAGATTATTGAGCTGTTTCGAAGTCAATCTAGTACACCAAACTCTCTTCACCAGTAATGATGCGGTGAATGTCTGTATCGTCCATTATCGTCCATCTCCTGAGCGACAGTTTTGCGAAAGTCTTTTTGTAGGAAATTCAGCAATTTTGGCACAAGTCGCGTTGCGAACCGTCGCATTACTTCATCAATATCATTGAAAATGGTGTGCGCTGATTCAGTTGATATATCAAGCTCAGCAGCTATGTATATCTCTCACACTCGCACGAGGATTTTGAGTACAATTTCCTTTTTTACCTTTGACATTTTCATCGTTTATTGATGTTGCTGGACGAAAAAGGTGATGCAACTTGTCAACTGATGTACGACCCTCTTTAAACAATTTGTACCATTAAAATACCTCTCTACGTGATACAGGAGACTCCCCATAGGTTTTATGCAACATTTTCAATGCATCCGGCAAGAAATTCCGTAGGTAAAACACAATTTCAAACACACTCTACTCAATTTTTTTTTTTATTATGAAATTCGGAAGTCAGACTCGAGGTGAACTTCTGCACAAAGCAATAAGAAAAAACTACGTGACAGTTTGCGCTAAAAATTAACGTCCAAGCCTACAACATTGTTACCAGCCTTCAAAAAAAAATCATTAGTTCTATGACAACTGTAGTTGTTCCATTCGAACAGTCCGGTTCAATTTTGAACATAGGTATTTTCGATTGATTGCTTTAACATGTGCTTTACTGCCACCGAGGTGTCTTGGGTTCGAATCCCAGCTAGCTCATGATCTAACATTTCAGCTTTTATTTATTTCGTTTCTCATTTCTTATCAACTGAAAATTAAAATTCCTCAATATATTCGACTTGAAAGTTTTACTGGCTGGTAGAGAAGCTTATGGATAAAATAGCTTAACAACTTGAGCTTAATAACTTGTGTTGATATTTTTTGGTTTTCATAAAAAAACTACATAGTTTCAGTTTCGAGCTCACCTACTTAATTTTCATTAATTAAAAAAAAATTTTTTTGATTCAACCACTCTTCTTTTATATTGGATCAATAGCACTGTGGCGTGATCCTCTACCGTACACTTAAACAGTATACTATACAATAGGTTAAATCGTTATAATGGATGGAAGTTTCGTGCATGGAAACTGTACTTTTTCTCAATAGAGCTTAAAGCTTCAGTTACTACTTGCAGCTTCGGTAAGACTTCTATAAAGCTTCGGTAAGTAATTTTATCTGGAATCACTTAAAGAAGTGCCCCATAAATTTCCAAATTGAATTTTAGACTAGAATCATTTCAAATTGCTTATGCAAGTGATATAGAAGAAAATAATAGCTGCTGCAATTAAATTAGTTAAGTTCTCTATACGAATTTTATAGAAAAAGTCACTTCTCAAGCATATTAAACAATGAATATAGAATTAATAATAGTAAAAATTAAAAAGTCGACGCATTTTTCTATGAATTCTAAAAAAAAACCTATGCATTCTTATAAAACCTTTGTAATTACATAACTTCCTATATTATATCATTAAATTATACTCTATATCTCCAAATCCATATCATTAGTTGGCATAACACTTACTTCAGATTCAAATTCTGAGGCAAGTTCACAGAACATTTTGCACTTGTTTCACTTGATTTTTCCTTTCTTTTCCATTTGCCTAACGCTCCATTTCGAACTAAGGCAGATTTGACTGGGTAGCTGTAACACCTGAAATACTTGACTCAAAGTAAAAACAAAAAAAAATATTTTTATTTTGATAGGAACTTCTTTCGCAAAGTATTGTAGCGTGATTCTAATTGAAATTTTGAAAATAAGAGAAATATGGAAACGTTCGAAAATTAATCGAAAATCATTCGAAAATCACTCGAAAATCATTCGAGAACCGATGGTTTCAGCTGTTTAATTGTAGATATAGGGTGTATTAACAAGAGGTATAGATCTTCTTTTTTAAATAAAACCCTCAAAGAGGGATGGTTTTATTTTTAATTTTTATTCAGTTATAAAGCAGATACATGAAAATTATGTCTGAAATACAATATCTTTCAGAACTATTAAGCAATCAAGTGTTAAATAATACGCCTTTATACCGTTACACCTCTTGTTGATACACCCTTTTTATTGTGTGTATACAAATCAGCTCATTTAATCGCTTGTAATGGGCAGTTTTTCTTGCATTGTGAATATGTTTAAATAAACATGTTCAAGGTCGATCTCTGGCCCATAGCTTTATGTAGTCGTCGTCTTTAGCAGCTCAATGAAAACGCTCAATACATCAAAGAATGCAGTTTTTCAAACCCAGTGGCTTTCGTTTTTTGTTTTTTTTTTCTTTTGTTTGCCAAGATGCGATCAATGTGCTAATGCCCGCATCCTCCTCCCCCCCTTCTTTCACCACACATTATAGATTTATATACTTATATATATGTATAAATGCCGTTACTTAAACATAAACACATCGGAGCTGAGCACATAAATATAAGCGTTTAGGTTAAATATAGAATTGCACGCATATTCGACGGAGCAACACTCTCCGCGCTAGAGGCTCTCGAAATTTGTTGCCACTCGTGTAGTTTGTTCAGCTCATGCAGCAGCTTTTTAAATTTTTGTGGATGTCTACCTATTTATTTTTGGAATATATGCACCTTGTGGATTATTTTTGTATGCATTTTTATGGACACACTCCCGGTAACAACTAAAGCATGGTGCAAAATCCGGGCAACGGGTTTTGCACTATTTTCAGCAACGTTTGTATTTTTAGCATTTCTAAAATTTTGTGTTTTTTTTTTAACTGAAAACTTACCTTTTATTTGGACTTTAGCGCTACTTAGCTACCCTTTAGCTGTTTATCCGAGGCACCCCGAAGGGTCCTGCGCAATTGTTAACTGCTTTTTCTGCAAATAAAAAGAAAAACAGTCATTATCCAACAAATGCATTAGCTATGCTCTTAAATTTTGAGTGTATTTTTCTAGAAAATTACGAGAAATAACTAAAGACTAACTAACATCTTCAGATAAACAGCCAAGTTTTATGATTCATGCTCTTAATGCAATTTATTCAAGTTTAAATGCGTGCCATTCATAGCAATTGAACAATTACAACAAACCGTCAGTTGCCTTAGTTTGTTGTAATTAAAAAACATAAACACAAAAAAAAAACAAAATGGCATTCCTTGGCATGTCTTCAAAATATTCACTGGTTCACCTAATGTCAATCACACAAAGCGGAAGTGCAAATTGCAACAATAAAAACAACACTAAAATGATTGTGATAAAGTCTTGAAAATTAATTGAGCTCAATTAATGTGAATGGCCTTCAGGTGGTTCCTTATAAGCTACGCAAAATGCTGATCTTTAGCCTTGGTTTTTGCGATTTTAAAATTGAAAAAAAAAATATATAAAATTTAAAAGTAGCAACAGAATCTACAGTAGCTGCATCCAAAAAAGAAAAACTAACCCTTTGATGTCAATTTCAGGTTATTTACATAACCTGTGTGTTCATGAAGGACGAGGTTAAATGAAGGATCTGAGTGGGCACATAAAAGTAAGAAACCTAAAAAAAAAAAAATAACTCTTGAAAATGTTGATTTATTCCAGAAAAAAATACTCTTGAGGAATATTTGAGGATGTGGGTTGATAAGCGTTTGAAAAATTAGTTTTTTGATTTGATATGCGAAGGATATATCAACAAGAAGTGAAGGCTTGCAAATGTGTATACGATTAAAACGAATTTATCCAAGACATTCGACCATAATTACCAAAGCAGTTTAAAAGTTTTAGAAGTCCTTTAAAAGTCGTTTAAAGAACTTAACTAAATTTACTGTAGTAACTATTATTGTGTTACAGTGGAATAAAGTATTATGGAATGACTTTTAGTTAAAAAAATCGGTAATTAAATACATAGTGCATTTCTCGGAGTGATTTCAGACAAACTTGCTTACCGAAGCTTTATGGAAGTCTTACCGAAGCTGGAAGTAACAACTTGAATTTCAAGCTGTATTATGAAAAGAACAATTTTCGTAAGCTTACAATGATTTTACTGGTTGGACAGTAGACTTGATCAAGTGTACATTAGATGATCACGGCACAGTGCATCTATACCAAACAAAAGAAGCATACAAATTGGAAGAAACGATTAGATCTAAATTTATTTAAAAAAAAAAAAAATAATTAATACTAAGTAGGTGAGCTCAACAGTGAAAGTAGTTTTCTATGAAAACTATGAAACCATTTTTAAAAAAAAAATGGTACAGTTAGAAAAATTATTAATTTTAGACAAAATCCTATATTTTTTGTTATTTTTGAATTATTTTTTATAATATTTTTTTTTTTAATATTACCCTCCAAAATAGACAAGTTTTCACTAAAAGTTACCATTTAAAACTTGTCACAACTTTCTTATCAATGAATTGCATTGATTTGCAGTGGCCTTATTTATAGGTATCCTTAATTTATTCAATGTCTTTCCGGCAACAACTAAAGGAGTATATTCTGGATAAAGTTTGTACAGTTCATAGATCACTTATTTTTATCTTATTGAAAATATTCCAAAAAATAATTTTTGTACCACTTGGATCGTTAGTTTTGTACTTAAAAATGTTTGTTCAAAATACATTTTTTTTTATTTTGTTTTTTTTTTTTCTTTGTCGTTCCCCTTTGATGTGTATTGGTGCAAGTCTTTACATTATGTTTATTTCCTTAATATGAGCAAAGCTTCGACAAAACATCCATTTCAAATTTTTTACAGGCATAATTTTAGTTCCTTCTAAAAGAAGTAAAAAAAAAATCTTATAAAAAACAATAAATTCGCCTTTTGGTGATTATGGAAGGCATAAAGTGCGCTTATAGAGAAGTGAAGCTTCTATAAACCTTAAAGGAAGTTTAATAGAAATTTTATAGGAATAGAAATGTTCATTGGGTAACTCTCTTATGCATCAAAGGTATTGTCATTGAAAAAGCAAAAAACTAAGTTTTGTGGCGGCCTTGGCCGTATGTGTACACCACTCGATGTTAATTCGAGACCAGGTTCGAATCCCAGCTGAGACGAACAAATTTAAAATTGAAATTAATTTTTCTAATCGGCCATTACGTCTCTGCAGACAATGATGACAATACTCAGAGAGTAAATAATGCCATGTAAAGCTTTTTGAGAACATGCACAGAAACCGTTCAGAGCCGGCATAAAACTAGTAGGTCCAGTTCTCGGTAATTTTTGTACAAAATATTTAATAATACGCGCTACACAATTTTATCATAAAAAGCTCGGTTAAAGTCCTTTCAAAGGTTGAAATGGCCAATTAGTTTTTTTTAGTTTTTATTGACTTTTTATTATAAGTAGGTTACTACATATATTTCGGGAATAATTATAAAGATCTAATTTTTTTCTTTACTGTTTTTCAAATATTATCCTCTATGATTAATACATTTTTGTATACATCCGAGCCATTTGTCAGAACTTTTATCTCATTCCGCTTGAGATACCTCCATAACATAGTTTTTGAACGCATTAAGGCTTTTTCTGACGTCGAAAACTGTTGTCCGGGTAGTTTGTCCTTGATGTCAAATCAGGACTGTATGGCGGATGACGCATGAATTCAATGTTTGGAGTGCTCAAAAACACCTCAAGCTCGCATTGTCTTAATGAAGACGAATTATTCGGTTCTTGTTTGTATCTGAAGTGGTACCGTGGCAAAAATATACATTTAAACAAGCGTAGGCAGAACAGTTAAGAAAAATTTTCTCCCGTATTTCTCAACCGATTTTGATAATTTTTTTTTTACATCAATAAGAGTGGGGAGAAGGAGTGCACCAAATATCTATGGTGAGCGTGGCACATCCCATACAACCCAAATTTGCGATACCGAATAGCGTTAGAGTTATAGGTCACACAGGCTCGGAAATCGGTATTCGACCTCAAATCACACGTACCATTCCACTGGTTACATTTATGGGCGTTGAAAGAGGGGCGTGGAACTTTTCAGGAGTCAAAATTTTTGGTATAACTTTCGAACTATAAGTCAGAAATCAATGCAACATGGTAGGAACTTTCTATTTAGTCGTGTTCTTCGACTGGAAAAATTGAACAAGCATTAGACCAGGGGCATGCCACCACCCATATAGTTCAACATTTTTTATATCGAATAGCTTTGCAACTAAATGCCGTATAACAATGAAACTCAATATGGAGTAATTCCCACTTGATGATATCCTTATACTAGAAAGTAGAATATGGGAAGTACAGTACTGGGCATTGGACAAAGGGGTGTGGCTCTAATATATAAGCCAAATTTTTGATATCGAATGGAACATGAAAACTTGAAACGGAGTTACTTTTTTGTGAAGAATGTGAGAGTGAAGAAAGAAAAAAACGTCTTCAATAACATTTAAAAAAAACAGAAAAGTAAATTTTTAAATTGTTGAATTTCACCCAAAGGCGATACTAGTTGAAAGAAATGTTGATCTTTTTTTTCGAAATGAAAAAAAATTTGGTCCTTATATTTGTTCCCGAAATATATGTAGTAACCTCGTATGAATTATTGCCAATATCTGGCTATTCTGAAAACTATCAAATTATCTAAGACTTGAAAACAACAATAGTAACAATAGGTTAAAATTAGTCTCATTACCAATGGCCCATTTAACAAATTTTCTGCTAATAATAATTATGAGAAAACTTTCCACAGTGAAATAAAGAACAAAATTGAAAGACATTAGCGTTGTATGATCATCGTATAAGGCTCTCCAGGTGAACTTTTATTGGTTTATAGAAGCTTTTTAACATCTTCGGAATTTTTATTAGATAAGCTTCAATATTTCATAAGGAAACAATAATTGTATAGAAAAGCATTTGGAATTGAGCATCACTCCAGTCAGCACGCTTTTCTTTCTACCATTATGCATGTTAATGAAAAGATATCTAAGTGAGATATCCTGAGATATAGTTTAAGTGCATCCAATAAGGTTCGTTGCTTTGATGCGCCAAATAAGTAAAACACTTCTTTCATAGAAGCTAACCCCGGGTAATTCCAGTGAAATGGATTGTGTGTAGTTTCAGTAACCACAAAACATTTGCTTTTTTCCCCCGTTAAATATTAAAACCTCTGTAAAAATTATATTATTTCTTCATTTTGTAAGCCTCAGAGAAAACTTTGTAATAAAAAAAAAAAACAAAGTAGGAAAGAAAAAATTGTATAAACCTTTATCCTGACATGAAAATATCATTTGTTACTTACACTACCGTTGGAATAACCCCCCCCCCCCCCCCTAAAACCAAGTTTTGTGTGACTTTTTATCATCAGTTCTGAATAAGCACGAAATTTACCCTTAAACACATTTAAGTTTTGACTTATTTCTAGCATTTAAGTTGAATTTTCAGCTTCGGTGTATTCAGAGACTTATAGTAAAATTTTATGATAAATTTTTTTATGCAATATTTTAACCCGTTATATCCTTGTTTAATGGGTCTTTTTTGCACTATATCAAAAAGGGTCAAAAAAGACCCATAAATTGAGAAGTTAGGGGGTTAAAATGTTCCACAAAAATATTCCTCGTAGTATTTTACATAAATCCTCACAACACAACTTATATCCAAAATGGAAGAATAACATGATTTTCTATGCCGATAAGAATAACTATAAGAATGTTAAAAAATGGGGAAATTTAAACCCCCTCCCAAAATAAGACCTTTACGTAAACTTTCAAAACGCCGATACACGTGTATTCACGTATCTTTTTGTCCCCTCTACGAGAATCCATTGCCAGATTCTTGTTATTTGGAAAAAAATTGAAATTGTTGTACAGTGTAATCATTGATTAGAGAAAAATCGACTCCATTTTCTATGAATCTGTAATAATTTAATTCAGAGCATGTTCTTGCAGTTAATTAAAGCAATAAACAGTCCTATGACAATATTTCCTACCATATGAAGGATTATACAAAGGTTATGTCATTCTCTAAATCTCGACATGGGAAGAAAAATTGTTAGTTGGAACGTGTTCTGAATGATCTCATGTATTAAAAATTTCTTAAATCAGTTTTAGAAAAAACAATTCTATCTGAATGGAACTGAATTTTCAAATTGAATTCTAAATTTTTAATAAATATTTGTAATATTCCATAAAATATCTCTTAATTAATTTTTCGAAATAAAAGTGCAAACAGAACAATTACCTTAAATGATTTAAAAATTTAATTTTCACAAACTCAACGCACCGGAAACGCATTTAAAAATTAAAGGACATTCATTAATATCATAAAAGCAACATGTACGAATACCTTTTATGCATTACAATGAGTAAAGATGATTTTATTGTTGCATTAATGCTCTTTAATTACAATGTGAGAGAAACGTGGTTTGTGTATCAGCTGTCATGTATGCGGCATTCCACTTTTGTTGTTTGTATTGGTGAGTGCGTGCAGTTGATATGATAAATTCATGGCCTTCCATCAGAGCATTTTTAAGAACATTCCTGAAATTAACATTATTTTTCAAAGAACGCAAAAAAAGAAAAAATTTACTCTACGCATTTTACACAAAATAAAAAAAAAACGCATTCTTGCGCTTTTAATGTTAAAATGCATTTCATTTGCATCAAATTTATGACAACTTCCACAAATGAATTGCAATAAATACACTGAAAACATTTAAATGAAGTGAAGAAAATTAATTTTTAATAAAAGTAGAAGGACAATAACTGTTATGAATTTATCGACTCACGACGCAAACAGGCTGGCTGGCTGGCTGGCAGTGAACCGAAACATACGTCGCACAACCGTAGCCAGGACGGACAGCCATTGTTATCGCCATTAAGCATTTAATTAATTAAAATACGTTTCCGTTTCGCACGTTGCTTGTTTCTGGCATATTGCTTGCGTTGTTGTTGTTGTTGTTGTTGTTTTTTATGTCATTTATAGTTGTGTTTATTTTGTTGTTGTATTTTTGCATATTATTTATTCAACTACCGTGTTTTTGCTCTTTCTTATTTCTTATTCTTTGTGCTGTTGTGGGTACTTGTGGGCAGTTTTATGAGTTCATTTATTTATTTCTTGCCACAGTGCGTAGGTGAATTCAGCAACAATATAATTGTTGTTATTTCTGTTGATGATATTCTTTGTTTTCTTTAGTATTTTGTGAATATATATATTTTTAGTTTATGACTGCTTGTTTTTATAATTTCTTTTAATTCCTTTATTAGCACATAATGGCTCACATATAATCCTATCTATAAGTTTTTTTTTTGGCAACTCTCTGTGTGTTTCTTTGTATTATTTCCTTCCTTCCTTCTTTCTTTCTTTCTTGTTTCTTTGTGGTTATCTCTTCGTGTTCTTGTGTGCTGAAAAATAATGCTCTTTTAATTTGCTTGTACGAGCAGGTGTCGAAGTCAATAAAGCATTAACACATCCGGCCTGAGAAACCATTTAAATTTTTGACAAGCATCATCAGCATGTCGACATAAAACTAAATCCATATGAATTTGTTTGTTTAACGAGTTTCTTAAATTCGCTTTACTTTTTTTTTTTTTTTTGCATACTTTTAGGCATGCTTCTTTCATTGTGAAATAATATCAATGCTATAAATATTCAAATATTCACACTTTACTGCTAAGAAATTACAAGGGGTACTATTTATATTTCGGGAACTGGCAACACTAATGTCAATAGCTAAAATCTGGCATCACCATAATAAAGTTTGACATTTGTTAGCATAAATGTACTCACAACGTTTAGATGTACAAGTGCTATTTGTTTTGTTTACAGTGAGTTAAGGAAATCAATTGGTTCAAGAAATGGAAATTTCAAGACAAGGTTTTCGTTTGATTATTTTTCACATTTTTCAATGTGGATTATCTCAACAAGAATGTGTCGATGAACTCAGTTCTTTGTATGACGATAAAACACCATCAAAAACCACAGTATATCGCTGGTATAGTGAATTCAATCGTGGTCGTAGTTCGTTCGCCGACGAATTCCGTGAAGCTCGTTAAAAATCGGTTGTTGTGCCACAAAACATCAAACTAATAATGCAAGATCGTCATGTGACATATCGTGAGATAGAGGCATCCTTGCACATTAGTTCCACTTCAATACATTCGATTTTGCATGAACAGTTATAGTAAAATAAATGTCCTCTCTTTGGATACCCCATAATTTATGAATCGCTCAAAAATTCTTGCGTCGATTGGTGTAAGGAAATGATTAAAAACTTCAATCGTAGTGCTTCAAAAGACGTGTATAAAATCGTGACAGGTGACGAATCATGGATATTTGCGTATGAGCCGGAAACAAAACAGCAATCGACCGTGTGGTTATTCCAAGACGAGGCAAATCCAATAAAAGTTGTTCGTGCACGAAGCACTGCGAAGCGAATGGTCGCCTGTTTCTTCCACCGAATGGGTCATGTGGCCACTGTTCCGCTTGAGCAACGTAGGACGGTCAATTCTGAATGGTACACGACCATTTGTTTGCCGGAAGTCTTCGGAGAAATTCGCAAAACCAACCGCCACAGACGAATCATTCTCCATCATGACAATGCGAGCTCTCACACTTCTCGTCAAACATGTACATTTTTGAGCAGTCAAAACGTCGAATTGATGACTCTTTTCCCGAATATCAAAGGTAAACTGCGTGGTCAACGATTTACGAGTGCCAACGTCAACGTCAACGATTTACGAGTGCCGTAGAAGCATTTTAAGCGTTCAAAAACCATGTTTTGGAGGTGTCTCAAGAGGAATGGAAAAACTGCTATGATAAATGGTTTAAACGAATCCAAAAGTTTATTGATCATCAAGGGGAACATTTTTAAAAGCAATAAAGCCATTTTCATTAAAAAATGTTTGTTATTTTTTGCTGTTCCCGAAAAGTAAATAGTACGCATCGTATAAATAATTCTTCTAAATTATTTTTGAAAAATTATGTCATTTTTTTAGAAGAATGTCAACAACAAATAAATGTTTAAAAAATTTATGAAAAAATCGAAATTATTAAAATTGTAAAATAGTCAATTATAGGGTAGACAGGTTTCGGTTGAAACGGTGGACGGTTGAAACAAAGCGAATATCTTGCCACCGTGCGTGATGAGGTTGAGGGGTTCAAGGGGAGAACAAAGCGGGCGACAAGTCGAAACACGAATGTTTATATATAGGGTAGACTGCCAATTATAGGGTAGACTGAGTACGGTTGAAACGGTGGGCAGTTGAAACAAAGCGAGTATCATGTCAATGAGGTTGAGGGTTACAAGTGGAGAACGAAGCGGGCGACAAGTCTAAACACGAATATTTTTATGCCTTCGCTCTTCGCGCTCTGTAGTTCTATATAGGAGGATCCATTGTGTTTTTAACGGAAAACTACCTAAGTATTGTTTGTTCGTAAATTTTTGCAATTATTATGATCTTATTAAAATAAGAGTATTGAGAGTTTTCTATCGTTTTGATTGAAATTTGTAGAATATGGCTGTATGTTTAGTTTTTATTCAGATATATTTTCATTCGTACTGTGGACTGTTTTATATCTGCCTGGTGGTTGGGCACAGTTGAAACAGTTGAAAAAAAATCGCGTTTATAATAAATGCTGTTGAATTTTGTGAAATATAAAAGCAAGTAGTACACACACACTACAAAAAAATAATCGTCACTAACACCTGATTATTATACAATTTAAGTTATACTTAAAATAAAGCTTAAAAGGCTGGTTAAAAATAATTCAAGATTATAAGTATCGTGAAAGACTTGAATATAAATAAAAAATATTTTTGATGCTCAACTGTGCCATTACAAGTAGTAAAATATTATAAGACGATGAATAAAACATGTTTATTTATTATATTTTGCATAATTTGCCTGTTTTCAATTGACCACAGGCACTGTTTCAACCGACCCTGGCATGGGGACTGTTGAAACAAATAAAATTTTTTTATGAAATTAGTTGACCCATTAGTAACTAAAGTATGTTATTTTATTTAACATATTTCCGTCATCGCAATTAATTTTTAATTTTTTCCAGAGTCTATTCAATGCATAGTTTTTTTAATTCTCGTGAAATGTGGGCACTCTTTGCTCATCTCTAAGCTCTTCTCAATCTAAACTGAGAAGACTCATATGTATTTCAAATTGAATGTCCAAATCGCAAAATTGAAGTAGGTAGAATATTTACTTTTTTTTTAATTATTTGTATCTACTTATGAGTAATGTTTTTAACATTTTCTACAGGACAAAAGTATTTCCAACTTCTTGAAAGATCGCAAATGTGCAGCCAGTATCTAAAAAGAGTGATGCCATGAACTTTCTTAGGCACCGACGCAATGTTGGCTGCCTTCTGTACGTGTACAACCATGGGTATTGCTCAAGGTACATAGACACATAACTTGACGCCATCAGATCGTATGTTTTCCACTCGGAAAAACTCGGTTCCACTCGGACAGCTCATCACGCCCATCACTCTACCCTTGCCGTGACGTCCAATAGAATCTCGTTTTACTAAGATAATTCGTTCTTCCTTTGTACAGTAAAGTTCTGGAACAATCTCCCTACCAGTCCCCGACAGTTTTGAAAAGCTTTATAAATTGAAAACAAATCTTCGTTAACACTTCTCCATCTTTCCTCCCTCCAACTATCACCCGTCTTCCGAATCAACACTATACTTTCGCACTTAAGGGGTCTGAAAAAATACGAGTCTCACAAAAAAACCCCAAGGAAAGAAATATATTAAAGCAATTTAAATTTTTTTTTTTTTTGTCGAATCTCTTGTGTGTATATCTCTTGAAAATACACTTCACTTGCAAATTCTATTGAAACCTTAGGAAATATCAAAGATATAAACTAACATTTTTCAACAGCAACCTTCAATTTTATCGGTTTAATGACTTTCTTATCTCTTTGTTCTTAAGTATTTGATGCGGGTCATTTTATTGAAAACTTATTTCCTAGAGTAGTTATAACTTTCTTTTAAACTCTTCTCCAAAACCGTTACGCCTGATTGTTGTTCTTCAATATTATAGCAAATCAGCAAAAACATCGTAAAAAAAACAACAACAACAACAAAAACATGCAATTTTTACAGTTCAGAGAATTTTATTTTTAAAACTTTTTAATGGTCAACGCGACAGAGGCTATGAATAGAAGCTACGTAATAGCCAACATTTAACGTTTTATGAGACAAACAAGACCAGGTGAAAAAAAAACTAGAAAAAAACAAAAACAAAAAAAAAATTAAAAAAAAACACAAAAACTACAAAGAGAAGAAAGTGAAAAGCTGAGAATGTTTAAAGGGTGGAAGCACAATTAAAGCATACAAAGAAGAAAGCAAGCACTTAAAGTTGCTTCCTTGCGATAAACAAAACATCCGATTTTAAAGATGAAAAGATGAAAAAGAGGGGGGAAAAACTTAGAAAAAGGCAAAGGAGATGAAAAAACCAATTAAATGTATAGGATAGTGCAAAAGCAACAAATGCAATGAGAAAACGGATTAAGCAACAAAGTAGTGGAAAGATTTAAAAGTACAAATAAACTATGCAAATTGAAAATGGAGGAGGAGAGGAAGCGTAGAAGCGAAGAGCAGAACTAACGGCATTAATTTAAACGCATAAGCTTAAGGTTCTAGATATAAAAGAACCAGATATTGTCAAGAATATTTAAAAAAAAAAAACAAAAAAAAACAGTCAGAAAAAAATAGAAATAAGAGATGACAGTCTCGGGATAATTTCAAATGGCTGATAAGCACACCGAGATCGCCAAAAGTGAATTTCTTAAGGGATGTTAATACCAACAAAAACCGAGACAGATAAAAATTTCTACAAGAAATTGTCGAGAAAAATTTAATGCTGAAGAAAGTTTAAGCTTAAGGAGCCAGCTCTACAAAACAAATCATCTTATAAAATAATTTTACTCTAAGTAGTTAGAGTGAAATAGGTTTAAATTAGAGAAAAAAGAGGTTATACTCTAGAATAAAACTTCACCATCGAATGCATTATGAATTGGTCCATCAGAAATACCATCAATAGACAACTAAAAAGCTTCAAAATGTAAAATCATTTCTCAGATGTATGACACAAAGGATTTTATGTTAAGCCGTGAAAACTAGGAAACATAAAAAGTTCAGCCGGTAATTTTTAAAATCGACTAACGGACGCGATGTGTCAAAAAAAAATTGAGGTTAGTCAGAAAATGTTCATAAAAATAAAACATCATTACAGTTTTATTAACAATCAACAAAAGGAATATATTTTAAAATGCAATTCGAAAAGAAAATTACCTTCCGGAGCCTTGTCTGAATTCAGGTACAAATCAAAAAACATGACAAGTGAGGAAGAACTTGATCGAAAATTATCAAGTGGCTTGTATTTCTTTAAAAACCTTTTACATAAAAACTAACGTGTGCCAATATAGTGATACCACAAAAGAGTAACATTTCCACTATACAGTGAGAAGCAGCTTGAGGAAATCCCAAAAAAGTGCAGAATTCTTCGTCGAAAATATTTGACTAACCATGTTGAAGTAATTCTTTATGATGAAAAGTATTTTTCCTTCGCGAAAAGGAATAACGGAAAACAGAATGTTGGATTTACACGGATAGTATTCAAAATACTCCTGACAATATTGGATTTGCTGCTAAAGATAAACTTGAGCAAAAAATCTAAGTTTGGGCAGCCATATCTTTAAAAGGTGTGTCACAACTTTACATTCAAGATTCGACAGCTCCGGCCATTAAATATAACACGTACACTACTCATTGTCTTACTGAAACTGAACTGAAAAATTTATTAAAAGAAATCATGCTCATGACAACATAATATTTTGGCCAGATCTTGCCAGCAGCCAATATGCTCTTTAGATCCCAGACTGGTTGAAGAGCAGAAAAATTAGTCGGAAAACCACCAAATATTTCGAAGCCAAGACCGATCGAAGATTTCTGGAGTCCTTTTTGTCAAGAAGTGTACAAGGACGGCTGTTAAGCTACATCCGAAGCACAGCTCAAAGGAAGAATAAAGAACTGTGTGAAGAAAACTGATATGGAGGTCGTTCAAACTATGATTCAAGGAATGAAATCATTTCGGATCTTAAGAGGTTTCCATTTGAATATGATTTCATAGAAAACTTACAAAAATTTTCTCTCACGGTAATATTTCGAAAATGCTTCTGAATGCAAGTTTAAAATTATGTTGAACGAACTTCTCATGCTTGCTCTGCCACAAGCACTCACGAAGTCGTTCACTAGTAACGAGGTCATTTATCGAGGTCTTCTGAATATAGCATAGAATAATCCTGACAGATTTTAATATTCTAAGAGATCTAAGGCGAAGCTGAGGCAAGCAACTTTTTACATCGCTGAAGTGCTTTGTTAAAATCTTATCGAAATCATTTATCCAGCTACCGCTCTTGAGTGCAGCTTCGTACAAGCCTGTCTAAATCTTCTGCGGCGAAGCTGAGACGAGAAATTTTTTTCCTCGCATAGCAGCTTAGACCAGTGTTGCCAGAGAGACGAACTGAAATCTACCACTATTTGGAAAAAAATGTACCACTTTCAGAGAAAATTAACCTTTTCCCAAAATAAAAAAAATTAAGAAATTTTGAAATTATTAACAACCGTTATAATTTTTTTCTTAGTATACATATATTTATCTCTAATCAACAAGTTGACCCTCAACTTTTGACATATATAAGCCGGGACTTACCGGCTATTTTGTTTTGCTATTTTTGAATTTAATTCATTTGTTGCTTTTACCCCTTTTACAATGGTCAAGAGTTGAAAGCAATTTTTTTGACGTTCTCTTTTGAAACAAAAAAGTTGAGGGTACAACACAAGCATACCGTCAATTTTTCCCCCTTTCTTCTCAGCCAATTCGCCGCAATTAGCCTTCAAACTCGAAAAATTGCTTTCAATTCTTGACCAATGTAAAAGAGATCTTTGTTCTGTAACTAGAGATGGGTAATTCAGATTTAAGAATATTAAACTGCTTGTCAATATGTTCAAAGAGGTAACGCTACTGCCAATAACTCAAAAAATTCACAAGTCTGCAAAAATTATTATTTCCGCAAAATTTACCACTTTTGGTCAAAAATGAACTTTTTTACCTCTGCCCAAGAAATGAGTCACAAATTACCTCAATATCGGGTGGCGTCCGTGGCGTAGTTGGTTAAAGTGCGTGGCTGCTATGTCAACGAACTTGCAGACCCAGGTTCGAACCCCAGCAGCGACAGAAAATTATTTGAATAAAAATAATTTTTCTGTACATCCGCCACCTGTTTGCAGACAATGGCAAACCTCAGAGAGTATTCAAAATGCCATGTAAAGCTTCTTGAGAACAAGAACATTCCGTTCATCGCCGTTCGGAGTCGGCTTTAACATGTAGGTCCGGTTCTCGGTCAATTGAGTACAAACTTAATAACACGCACAACACAATTGATCATAAGAAGCTAGGTCAAAGTCCTTTTAAGGGCTGAAATGGCCAGTTATTTATTTTTTTTTTTTATCGGGTATCGCGTATAAGGTACTCACAACGCGTGAGTGTTTTGTGCGGATTGTAGAACTTAGGTGTCAACGAGCCGTACTTTTTCAAAAATTACAACATAAGATCCGTTACAGTGCACTAAAAATAGAGTGCGCTACATAGATATTAAGGAGGATCGAAAAAATAAATTTTCGAAACTCATATTCTGGGAGCTGGATTCAAATAGATCTTAAATTCAAAAGGATATCGAAATCGGTGTAACCGACTGCCAGCAGTTTTGATTTGAAAAAATAATTTTTTTGTCAAAAAATCAACGTTTTTTTTCGCCTTAAGTTCTTATACAGCTGAAATAACTACTCTAAAGTGGGGTTATTTACGTTTATTCAATGCTTGAAATGAATTGATGTTTTTTATTTCTTGTGATTAAACTGTAATTTTTATGATTTATTTAATATTTTGCTCTTAACTTGCAATCAATAAACAATAAAATAAATAAATACATAAGCACTATTATGTCTTTTTTCATTTAACACAGTTTTTACTACAAAAATTTCATTTTCGCTTCACACGGATTTCTCAGGAACCTATCTACCGTGTAAAAGGGGGTATGGGTATAGTGAACAAAAATCAAAAAAGTTTGTGTCTCGAAACCCAACAAAATGGGTATCGCTGTAAAGGAAATACTTCAAATAAAGTGCATCCAAATTATCAGTCCAAAAAAATAATTGTGGATTCCATAACTCTTTAAAATCAATAGCTTAAGAGAATTTCATTGTTGTAGTTTTTTGTTTTTTTTTTTTTTTTTTGTTTTTAGCGTGTAGGAAAAAATATTTTTGTAAATAAATTTTTAAAATCACAAAAAAAAAACCTTTATTTTCGGTTTTTGTAAAAATTTTCAAAAAACACGGTTTTCATTGTTTGTATGAAAAAAGAAATAAATTGGGTTTTACACATGATTTTGAAAATGATCAAAAATATAGGAAATTAAAAAAATGTCCCAATAAAGCAGTTGAACAAAAAAATTCCTACAAAATTCCGCATTCATATTAACAAATATCGCAAGAACGGGTAATTCACTTGCTGTGTCTGTAAAACAAATTCACCAAATTTTAACGATTCTTTGTGAAATCTTATTTTTCAAAATGATCCAAAATTACTACTTCACAGAAATTTTGTATTGTCATTTAATTCATGGTAGGATAAATAAGGTTGTCTCGTGGCTGATCGTACTCTCTTTTCAGTACCCAAAATTGTCAAAATCAATGAAAAGCTACAGCAACAACTTCATCGGCTTTGCATGTTATCAATTTCCGCATTCAGATTTTCTTTGAGTTGTCAACTTTGATTTGACATTTATGGGAACTCGCTCTCACCCGTGCGACAACTTTATTTATTCAACTATGATTTAATTCATTTGCGTTTTAAACGAAAAATTATATTTACAGCCGTATTCATAAAATTATTTTAAAATAGCTTTAAAGCGTTCAATAATTAAGAAGCTTTTTAATGTTAAAAGTCTTTTAAAATTTTGTTATTCATAAACATGTTGTAGCTGCTTTGTAGTTAAAATAGGAACACTTTCGATTTGAAGTGGGAAGAGAGTCAATAATGGTTTGTGTATTAGATAAAATCAATGACTTTTTATGTATTTGTCACAATTTCGTCCACATTTTGATGTTTACACATAAAAATTTTAGAAGCTACCTTCCCTCTGCACTGAAAAAAATTGTCATTTCATTATGGCCCATATTACACGGCGCTCGTTTGCTCAGCGTGCAATGAACACTTTAATTCTCTTTTCTCAATTTGCACGTTGGTAGGTCACACGAAAGAAATGTGCTCGCCGAGCTAGTTTTGACATTTCATTCAGTTCCTTGCTTTTTCTCCTACACTTTATTCCAACAAGGGTTTCCTACAACTATTTTCTTCGTATAGTACAATAGTAGCAGTTTTCTTCACAAAATTTACTTTTTAGCTACTTAAACGCCCAAATCTTTAATTTCTCCACCCAGCAATACTGTTCTGCACGGTGCACGCTGTATCGACACTGTGCAAGAATGAACATATTATGCTCGGTCTACAAAGTATTGATCCTCTCACACTCTCACTGATTTTTGACAGTTTTGCATTGGAAACAACAACAAAAATTATTTGCACGCTGAGCCTATGGGCCGAGTAATATGGGCCTATCTTTCTTGTAAATATTTTTAAATGTTTTGAGAAATTTTCTTTTTTTTTATTTCCTTTTTTTAATATTTTATTTGTATTTTTTATTTCCTTTTTTTTAATTTTTTATATTTTTTGAATTTTTTGACATATTTTCGGAATGTTTGAAATATTTTGAATTATTTTTGACAATATTTGTGCTCAACTGAGAGCAAATCATTTTAAAAATGCTTTATGAGGGGTTCATGATACAATTGTATTTTATCATAGAGGGATTTATTGCATGATGGAATAAGTATAAGATGTTCTCATCAGGAATATCAGAAAAAATAGGCTGCCTTATTTTGACAGTTTCAGACAGATACCTTTATATGAAACCATTCAGATTGTCAAAATAAGGTAGCATGTCAAAATATACATTGAAAAATGTCATGGGATGAGAACACCTTATAATTATTTCACCATGGTTTATAGCACGCGTCCGTGGCGTAGTTAATTAAAGTGCGTGGCCGCTATGTCAACGAACTTTGGAGACCCAGGTTCGAACCCCAGCAGCGACACAAAATTATTAAAATAATTAAATTAAAATAATTTTTCTGTTCGGCCGCCACCTCTCTGCAGACAGTGGCAAACCTCAGAGAGTAATCAAAATGCCATGTAAAGCTTCTTGAGAACAAGAACATTCCCTTCATCGTCGTTCGGAATCGGCGTTAAGCATGTAGGTCCGGTTCTCGGTCAATTGTTTACAAACTTAATAACACGCACAATACAATTGATCATAAGAAGCTAGGTCAAAGTCCTTTCAAGGGCTGAAATGGCCAGTTATTTATTTTTTTTTTATGGTTTATGGCACATTTCAGCCATTTTTAAAAACCTATCATTTATAAACAAACATTTTCAAATATTTTTTTGAAATTTTCTTTTTTTTTTTTTGTATATATTTTGAAATAATTTGATATATGTATGTATTTTTGACAAAATTTGTGCACAGATGAGAACAAAAAAAAATTTAAAATTATTTATCGAGGGTTTATTGAAGGTTTGCACCATTTTTAAAATTCTCTCATTTATAAGTATTTAAAAGAGATTTTTAACGCTTTTTTCTGATTTTTGTTTTTTCTCATGATGACTTTATAAAAGGTTCATAATTTTTAATGAAACCAGCCATTAATATAGTAAGTATATTTTAGTTAAAAATAAAAGAATGTATGAGAGCCTTTTCTTTCAATTTACTTTAAGACTTTCAAAATACAAATTCATTTATAAAGTTAATATAGATCCAAGACAATTTTTGGCAAAAATGCTTAAACTACTAATTTTTACACTTTTGCGAAATAAGAGATGTACCCCAACTACAGAAAAAACAATCGGGAAAATCCCCAAAAAACTTATTTATCGTATTAAAAAAGAACAGATGGAAAATTTTTTATTAGTTACTTGAAAATGTTGAAAATATTTTTGAGAAATAAGCATCGTAACGGAAAATCTTCCACTAGGTATTTGCAATGTTGGAAAACATTTCGAAAAAATGCGAAATATTTAGTGATGTAGACAAAAATAGCACAAAATAGAATAAATAAATTAAACAAAACGAAAAAAATGTTAAAAAAAGAAAAAGAAAAACGAAAAAGCAAATTCAATCAAAAGCCAAAAGGAAAAAACTAAACTTAACAACGGCAAAATTAAAAACGACAAAAAAAAAGAGAGCGTGAGAGATTAAGAGTGAAAAGCTACAAATCGCAAACATGTTCGAAAATGTTCGAACTCAGAAATACTACCAATGTGCTAGCAGTCAGTCTTATGTTCAAATTTTAAGCGAGTAAATACTCAACAGCTAAAACTAAACTAAAATGATTTAAGTGTGAAAAGAATAAATTGACGTGAAGAGCAGCAAAACACACTCAAAAGCAGAAAAAACACCAAAAGTCATGAAAGCTCATGGACATATTTTAATATGCTTCTTCATTTTCTTGATGACTGCCGACATTGAGCGAAATTATGATCGGAAAATATGACGAAAAAATGTCCAACGCATATATTTTGCAACTGGCAACACTGGCTGTCATTTTCTTGTGACACTTGGCCGCAAACGTTTTACATAATCCGCCAACTACGCGATAGTTGCATGAATTTAAAATTTTTAAACTTACTTTTTGTTGTTGTATTGATGAATATTTCCGCTGTTGATTTGTAGTTTTCGGCGTTTTTTAACTTCGAAACGCATCTAGAATGCGTCTCGAGATAACTGAAGAGAATTGCTTCTTTTTTTCTGTTATAAAATCATCTGCTGAAAAGATGCTCCCTAAAAAAAAATACCTAAAAATAAACACGTTCTAAAAATAGACTTAAATCGAAATGAAATAAATTTTGAAAACTTTAACCGCACGCTGCTGCACTAAATTTTGAAATTTCCAAATTTTAAATTTTAAATTTTGAATTTCTTTCTTTTCTTCTTTTTTTTTTTTTTTTTGTTTTTTAAGATGTTCGCACGCACTTTTCTGCTAGAAAAATTTTTTTTTTAAATTTATTTCCCACGCAACGTTCTTTACACTCAGACACCGAGACGTAGACAGCGACGGCTAAGAAGTTAAACTCGACCGACGTCTGCTCACGAATGTTTTTGGCTGATGAAAATAAATTTTCCGAAACTCTTGGAACTTTGATGAAAATTCAAATGAAATGATTTTGTGCCTGTCGCGCTGCGTTTATAGAAGGTAGCAGAATAGTTTTTTTTTTAGATTTTTTTTATTTTTATATTGAGAAGTATTAATAATACTTTGTTCCCGAGCATAGCGCTGAGCAGTGGCTATACCTGTCGAGAGTGCTGTGCGAAAGAGATGGCCGAGTGGCGCACGTAGAATGTGAGTGTGAGCAATAATCTTTCTCGAAGATATGACAAAGTTTAATTATGTGTTCGACTATTCTTTGTTGTTGTTGTTTTTGTTATTTTATTTAAAAATAAGCCAAAAATTTAAAAAATGTTTTTTAGAGGAAATAAATGGTTTACTTTTTAAACTTTTTGTTGAATTTTTTCTTTTCAAGTCTATAAATTTTAAATTGCTTTTTTATTTCTTTCATTATTTTTTTTCTGTTTTTTTTTTCGAAAAATTTCACACATTTTCTTTTTCGATTTTTATTAGAAAATGATTCACTTTTCGAGATTTTTTCATTTTACTTTTGATTTTTTGCTACAATTTTAGCTGCTTTCAATGCATTTCCCTTGCTTTCGTTTGAGAAATGTTGGTATTTATATTTTTTTATTTCTTTTTTTTTCTGCCTTAAGAGATTTGCTTGGCCCGAAGGCCTAAATTAGACTGGTTTTATAAATTTTTCTAACGCATTTCGAGTCGTGTGTAGAAAGTGCATCTTTTGCTTGATATGCTCAATATCTAGATTTATGCTCTTTGTTTAGTTTTTTTTTTTTTAATTTTCAAAATAGATTATTTCAGAGAACAAATGCATGAAAAAAAAACTAAAAAAATACCTCGATTATGTCTTGCCTTAATTACCAACTCAAAAAGGTAGCCAGCCAACAATGTGTGGCATTTTAATTTGATTTAAGCCTCAATGCGCAGAAGATTCTTCTTGCTGGTATAGCTAAGGAAAAATTCCAAATAGAGGTCCCTAGTTCAGTCCATAATTCTGAAATATATTCAATGTGAGCTGAACTTATGCTGAGCTGAACTGAATATGGCGGTGCAAATAAGTGGTCCTCAATCCACACTCTATTGTTATAAAAAATATCAGATGGAAAACATCAGTAATGGATACTATAGTTTTTAAAGCTTCCTGTTTCATCTCAGTTCCAAACCTTTGGCTATCAATACGAAGATTTCTTTATAGAAAACTATTTCTGGGCTCTAAGGCCATAAAATCAAAATTTTGCAAAAAATCATTTAACCCTTTCGAAAAAAATATATCGATTATACTAGTATATAGAAGTATTTTAAAAAAAAATAATTTTTTTGCCGAACGTTGAGCTTTTTCTTTTGAAATTTTTTATCATATCTTCGATATTTAAGGATTAATGGAATTAATCATAAGGAATGATATATCGATATTTTTGTATTGAAGAGACCTAATTACTTAAGAGGTTATTGGGGCCAAGGACGCCGTTTTAACACTAACAGACACCATTCTAGCACTTACCGCAAACTTCTACAACATGAATTGCAAAAATAAGAGTCAAATCAAATTAAGTGTTTTTGAGTCATTGCCCAATACCTCGAAGGTCCTTACCATGGTGTAATAATAATAAGGTGTTAGTGAATTTGACACTTATCCCTCAAAATGATAAATTTTTTCGCCCCGCTCCCGTTAAAAACAGCTGATGGTGAATTGGAATGAAAATAAATCAGCTAACGTGCAGTCGGTCGAAGCTCAATGCCATGTCCACTTCTTTTGATGGATATTATCAGTTGAGGTATTGAACATTCTTTCATGGCATTCGATATTTTCTTGAAGCAGTCGATGTGAATGCAAGACAATTTGCATGCTGGCCAAAGCTAGAACCTTCATGTTGGTGGTACCTTCCAGCGGACGTTTTCGATAAAATGACAAAACCATTAATTGGCGAACTTGGCAAATGGGCGAATACAACTGCAATAACTTTTTGTCAACACAACACGACACAATTAATTGAATTAAATATTTATTTAAACTTTATTCGCACAATAACCTATAAAAACTATAACATATCATCATCCAGCAACTCAAACAAATAACACAATTTGACAACTATCAACGGCTCCTCTCTTTCGCTCACAATTTTTTGACAGAAAGAAAGCTATTCTTGGTATTGTCAAAAATTCACTAACACCTTATTTTTATTACACCATGGTTCTTACCATGTGGTACACCTTAATTTGCATTTTTATATCTTATATATTAATGCTCAAACATCCAATGTTATGTGATTATTGCATTTCCAAATAAATGTATGCATTTTCATACCCATGGCTGTAGTTTGAATCTCTCTCCCTTTCAAGTTTTGAAAACAATTGTTGCTGCTCTCTCTCTCTCTCTCTCTCTCTCTCTCTCTCTCTCTCTCTCTCTCTCTCTCTCTCTCTCTCTCTCTCTCTCTCTCTCTTTATTTATTGCATTCCACATTCTTTTGACACCAGAAATTGGAGTTGTGTGGCATTATTGGTGTTGTTGCTTTTTCTGAATTTCTCTCTCTCTTCGATAGCCTCATGACAAAAGTAGACAAAATATTCATGCAGCCATGAGACCACGGAGAAAGCAGCTACAAGATCTAAAATGCATCAAGCCATGATACAATAAGAAGGTAGGGTAAGGAGCTTTGACAAGACCTACTGCTAATGTCAAAACCATAAAATACTGTGCTACCATATCTTAAGAAAAAAATCCTATGACAAATCCATGTTTCATGGTTTCCGTAGGTAAGCGTTTTATATAAAACTAGCAGAGTACCCGATATTGTTCGGTTTGGCTTAAAGGTGGATTATTGGATTATATACCCAGAACATTTTTGTTTTTTAAATCAAGTCTCAAGTCTCAAAAATACGTGGTTAAAATTTCAAGTCGATATACAGGGTGTTTTTTTTAGAGGTATAGAACTTCGAATTGAAATAAAACACAAGAAAATAGTTTTAATGTCCATCAATTTGGCTTTATTGGAAGGATAATTTTATGCCATTAATGTTTAAATATGATTTCGGGCATGTGGCCGCCGCAGCTGGCTCGAATAAAGCCAATTCTACAGGTCCAATTTTCAAGCACTTTTTCGAGCATATGGGGCCGTATGTCGGCAATAACGCCACGAATGTTGGCCTCCAAGTTCCCTAACGTTTCTGGTTTGTTGGCGTAGACGAGCGACTTCACATATCCCCAAAGAAAATAATCCAATGGTGTCAAATCACACGATCTTCGTGGCCAATTGACAGGTCCATTCCGCGAAATTATGCGCTCATCGAATGTTTCCTTCAATAAATCGATTGTGACGTGCGCTGTGTGGCATGTAGCGCCGTCTTGTTGGAACCACAACTCATCCACATTCATGCCATCCAATTCGGGAACAAAATAGTCGGTTATCATGGCTCTATACCGGTCTCCATTAACGGTAACTGACTCTCCAGCATTATTTCGGATTGGGCCATACCAATGACTCCACCAGCCCATAGAGCACACCAAACAGTCAGTTTTTGTGGATATAATGGCGTCTCAAGGATCTCATGTGGATTCTCTTCACTCCAAATGCGGCAATTTTGCTTGTTGACGTAGCCATTCAACCAAAAATGAGCCTCATCACTGAACAAAATTTTGCGATGAAAATCAGCATCGAGATCAATCTCATTTTCGGCCCATACACCAAAATCACGACGCATTGCATGGTCTCGCGGCTTTAATTCTTGCACAAGCTTGATCTTGTAAGGTCGCAAGCCAAGATCTTTGCGCAAAATCTTCCATAAAGTAGATGGACAATGCTCCAATTGCTGTGCACGGTGGCGAATCGATTCATTCGGGTCCTCTTCAACATTTTGCTCTACAGCGGCAATTGTTTCTTCGGTGCGCACTGTTTGACGTCTCTGCGGATGCGTATTATCACATAGAGTAAACGTAGTGCGAAAACGACCCATGGTTAACCGAATTAATTGCTCTGATGGACGATTATGTCGATCATAAAATGGACGGAGCTTGCGGTAAACTTCGCTAACTGAACCATTATTTTTGAAATAAATTTGCACGATTTGCAAGCGTTGTTCTTTTGTCAACCTGTTCATGATGAAATGGCAAACCAAACTGAACATATATGACATTAGAGTTGCCAGATTTGACCACAAAATGCCAGTTTTATCTCTATTCGAAAAACAAACCCCTAAAAAAAACACCCATTATCAAAAACTTTTAAAGTTATAGCCAAGTGAGTGAACCGCCTTTGAAAGCGCGCGTGCTGGTTCTTATTTTCAAACGCGTTTTTCTCGAAACCATGTTTTCAAAGTTGGTGACCAAGATTTCTCGAAACTCAGTGACCCGATCGTTGTGATTTTTTTGCAGGCTTATTTTATTCATAATAATCTCGTACTTGTGATAGGAGTTTTTTTTTCGTAGCTTCGTTCATTAGTTATAGGCAAAATAATGACGAATTCTTCGTCGAAAATCGTTACTTTACAAAAAAAAATGTCCAATATTTTCAAAAAGGGCAATGACAAGTACGAGTTTTAAGTATCTAGTTTAATATTATTTTTCGTTTTTTTGTTTCAGATGAATTTGGGAGGAGCAATCTTAGTCACCGCTTTTCACCTTTTCTTCACAGCGCTCTAAAAAAAATGCTGTATCTACCTTAATATTAATTTTTTTTTAATAAAAACAAAACTAAACATACTCTTGAATGTGTATGTTTTTAAAAACCCTCATTTAAAAATATCGCTTAGATTTCCTTAAAAGAATTCACAAACATGCCCTTTTTTCTGCCTCTGGATATATATATCCCCCTTAATTTGAGTGGAATTAAATTAAAGAAGGAAAAACATTTTTTTAAAAATAGGTTTCTTCTAGGAATATATAATAGCTGTAGTGAGATTACACTCATTTTTAATACATTTGCTGACAGTAAGTGCAATATGACCGAAACCGTTTGAAATATAAAATTTTTATTGATCTGTGGCTGTAAAAAGGTGCGTGGTAAGCCATTTTTGGTAAAATTTTCTACAGTTAACATAGAAACTAAATTACAAAATTTTAGTCAAATACTACCAAAACCGTTTGAAATAGAGCATTTTTATTGATTTGTGGGCGGTAAAAGGGGGGTGTGGCAACCCATTTTTAATACAGTTGCTGACAGTCAGCATACAAATTTAACTACCAAATTTTAGACTTATACGGGAGAAACCTTTTGAAATATAGCATTTTTATGGATTCGTAGGCGGTAAAAGGGGGGTGTGGCTACCCATTTTTCATGCAGTTGCCAACAGTCAGCATACAAACTAAACTACCAACTTTTTATGTCTTATACGGCAGAAACCGTTTGAAATATAGCATTTCTATTGATTTGTGGGCGGTAAAAGGGGGAGTGGCACAATTAATATAGCCTATGTTCAGCGCAGTAATTGAAGGCATCGTTTGGTATAGGTTTTATTAAAATATGTTAAGTAGTTTAGGAGTCTATTCCAAACATACATACATACATACAAACAAACGAACAAAAATATTATATAGATGTATTGCTGAAAATATTGATAAACGAGGAACTTTTAAAAAGAAGTTGATTTATCTTCAACAGTTCCACTATCTTAAGAAGACTAAAAAAATTTTTTTTTAAATTTTTAAAAAAAGAAAAAAGAAAAAAAAACCGATATGCGGCACGATAAATGTGATAAAACAAAAATGAAGAATTTTCACTTGGTCCTACGAGAACAAAAAAAATTTGACGTCGTCAGGTAGCGTAAAAATTCAATGTTTTATGGAGTTGTTACGCGCTGATTAGAACTGCTATGAAAAAGTTAATTTGCAACAATAAGAAAATAAAAAAAAAAATGTTTGCTTGTAGTCACTCAGGACTCAACCCGCCTTAATGCAGCAAAGATGCAACAAAAAAAAAAACGTTGCATTTAATTATAACTCCATGACTATTGGCGCTACGGTTCATTTTATATGTTAGAACATTAAAGCTGAGGTTTTTCGTCACATGACAACAAAAAAATTAAAAAATAGTGGCATCATAAGACCTCTCAGGGAACCCCTTTATGCAACCTAAATGCTACAAATACAATAGCAAAAACAAAAATAAAGAAATAAAATTTAAAAATAAATTAAAATTAAAATAAGGACAAGTATTACGACAAAGCTTTGGTTAAGCTTTAGGGCAATGGTTAGACAAGGGATGAGAGAAAGGATTTGGACAAAGGATTTAGGACCAGAAATAAGATAAGAAGTTTGACAATAATTTCAACAAAGATAAGATTATAGAGTTGGACAAGGATTAGGACAAGAATTGCGAAGATGACTTCGACAAAGACTGAGACAAGGGTAAGGACAAAGATTGAGACATACCTGAAACAATATTTGGGACAAGATTAGGAAAAGTATAAGGACAAGAAATGGGACAAGGAATAGAACGAGGATTTGAACACACTAAGGACAAAACTTAGGAAAAAGATTTAGAAAAGAATTAGGAGCAGGATTAGGAACATTTCTTCCCCCTCTTGGACTTGAAAATGTAAGCATAAAAATTTCTATAAGTGAGATCATTAAAAGCAAAGGTTGATATACGAGGATAGTTCCTGAAGTTTAAAAATAATGAATATGGTAGATAACTATATGGTAGAATATGGTAGATATTCAAAATATACTGAATATAACAACTAAATACCAACCTTATGAAGTTTAAGTTTGATGTTTGACAACGCTTCGTTGTTCAGTATTTGTTTAGCAACCTTCAATAATGAATGCTCTCAGTCAATTTATAAATATGGACAAAATTAATTCTAGTTATATGATACAATACTTTCATTTGAAAAGCATCAGTCCAACCAATATCAAAGCGGACCTAGATTCTACTCTGATGAAGTCTGCTCCTTTGTTTACAATAGTAAATTATTTGGTGGCAAAGTTTAAACAAGGCCGCTCTAGCTGCTAACACGAACATTCCAGTGGTTAACTAAATGAGCAGACCACGCAAGAAATAGAGAAAAAAATTCACGAAATGGTGTTGAATGACCGTAACCGTATTGAATGACCGCGAGATCCAAATATGACAGGTATTTCAAAAAGTGCAGTACATCGCAGATTTATTGAAAATTTGGACAAGAGAAAGCTGACCGCAAGATGGGTGCTCTGACTAAGCACAATGGAACAAAAACAGCTTCGTAAGGATGTTTTAATTGAATGTTTGACGATGTTTCCTAGCAAAAAAGCAGAGTTCATAACCATGTATGAAGCATGGGTCCATCACTTTACACCTGAGACGAAAAAACGAGGATGGTCGTCTCCAAAGATGTGGTGCATCTTCCTTCTTTCTTTTTTCCTGAACAGTTCCATCTTCAGGTGAGGTCATGGCATCAGTTTTTGGGATGCGCGTGGAATAATATTCTATGATTATCTTCAGAAAGGAAAAAATCAACGTCCAGTGTTTAGCAAACTTATTGTAGCGTTTGAGTGATAAAGTCAAGAAAAAACGACCACATTTAACCATTTTCAAAAAGAAAGTTTTGTTTCATCAAAGCAATGCACCCATTCACACATCCATTCATTTACCAAAAACTTTAAACCATTGTTAAAGTTTGAATTGCTTCCCCATGCACCCTGTTCGACAGGCTTAGCCCCCACGGATTACTTTCTGTTTCCAAACTAGAAAAAAATGGCTCGGTGTCAAAAGATTTGCCAGAAATGAAGAAGTGGATTGTGTGGTTATTGGCTATTTTTGGCAGCTCTAGGTGCCCACTGTAAACATGGTATCAAAGCTATTGAAAATCGCTGGGAGAAGTGTATCGAGCGAAAAGAGAAATAAACATATTTTTTCCAAAAGTTTTTGTGGTATCTCTTTAAGGTCGGGTACTTCTGGGAAAAAAAAAATCCAAGCGTCTTCATAAACACATTAAAATTTACTGTTTAGAGGAAAAGTTAAACTTTTTCAAAATTAAACTGAAATTTTAGATGAAAAATTATTAGGGGTATTCGCGATCCGGAGCTCTTTGTAGAGCTCTTGTACAAAATAGTAAAAAAGCGCAACAAACTGTGAACATACCTCAAACATAGGCCTAGCAATTGAAGTTGAGTTCAGTCAGCTGTGTTTTATTTATTCAATTTAAAATTAAAACATACGTTAACCTCAAAATTTCCAACCTGATTGCAGTAGTCCACAAGAGCTCCGGATCGTGAACACCCCTATTATATTCTAAGGAATATACGAAGGAGATGTGTAAGATTTGTTTATTTTTTTATTTAAATGAACAATTTAAGAAATCAATGAATCAAAACTTGGCAAACGCTCTTATATACCCACAAAATATAGTTCTGTGCATCTCGCTACCATTTCTTATTTCATAAGCCCAAAAATAGATTTTCATTAACAAATCCATTTTCTTAGGAAAAAATAACAATAAGAATCGAATAACCCTTCCAGTGAATACGTCATCCAAATCTTCACTAATGGGTTGTAAAATTGAATGGAGTTAACTGTAAGTATCACAAATATCTCCAGACCAAACCAAATTATTAAAGTGCCTAGGTCTTCCTTGTAATCTTCTACGTAGACAGCCAACTGCAATGGCAAAAGCACTCCATAGTGAGACGGTCAATTCGATATTTGGAAATTTGGAAGTCAAGCGCACAATTTTTTAACAAGGGAGCTTGTTGATCTCTTGCAAATTCGTCAAGCCCACAGAGTCAATACTCGCTCGATGCTAGTCATTATGACATAGAGGGTAACGTAAATATAGAGTTTGGCTGGAGTATACTCTGAACTGGATAGAATCACGGCCTATATGTTGACAATGATTGTCCCAATGACAATCATTAATTAGTTAAGACAAAATCTAGAGATAATTAGGGTATTCACAAGGTCTGATAAAGTCAAATGTCTTAAATTGAAAACATTAAAATTTACAACAAGTGTGAACAACCTCCCATAACTTATTGTGCTATTTCAACTCTCAATCAGCTGATGCAAAACAAATTAAAATAAATATTTGTTATCACAATGCCAAAATAAAGCGAAAAAGACAAAATAATAGCCGGTTTGTGCAAAAAGCACATTTTGCACGTTATTGAATACGACACTCAATAAACATAGCTTTTAGAGTTGTAATATTTTAGTACTTTTTTATATGGAAGGCAACAACCATATTTTTAAACTAGTGTAAAATTGTATTACATTATGATAATATGACATGATAGCACACCTTGTGAATACCCTAAACATAAACATCTATTCAATAGTGTTATCCCTTCTGTAAGATTATTAGATTGATTGCTGTAAAAATGTCGATAGAAACTTAGAAAAATGTCGATTAATGGAAGTTTCTTATTAATTTGTCAATAGATTTCATGATAAATTGTTAAATCTTCGCCTAAAAGTAGGCTACTAAATTATTTTTTACTGCAAAAATAAAAGATCAAACACTCTACGTTCAAATTAAATTTGACCAATCTCAGTTTTCTTTACGATCTTGAAGCATACTGTGAGGTTCCAATAAAATGTTCAAAAACATTTCTTTCCATTAACATTGAATGGACGCTAATGATTCTAGGCGCGAATGACATCTGTTTCATTAATAATAATAACGTAATTAATTGATGTATGTATTTTATTGCGCCAGAGAAAAGCAGTTAATTATGTGCCAACAATATTTTGATACCAATTTATATGGTATTGATTTCTTAAGCACAAACACATACACACACACACACACACACACATGCACACTCACAAGCAAGCATTCAGGCATTTTTAATAAGAAATACATAGAAGCCAATTAGCTAGCCAGCGTTGCTTTGCAACTTCTTCAACTCCGTTTCAAAAAAAAAAAAAACAAATGCTGCAACAATCTGTCAAATAATTTCTTTATTAATATTTATCGATGATATTAAAGTAATTCTTCATTAACTGAATACAACCTAGGTTGGTTCTAAAAGTTTCCTCGACTTTTTAATAAGCGATGACAGCGATGAGTATGGTTTGAAGTTGAATCTATTTTCCTTTACTTTTCTTTTTTTAATAACAATATTTTTTGAATTTTTCAAGGCGTCAAAGGAACTTATTTTCTTAAATAGAGAGTTATTTTGACATTTTCTATAAACACTACCTTATAATAAATTTATAAATATTTATTTATACGCTACAAAAAAAACTTTGTATTTTATGTGTTTTTAAGAAAATGTGATCAATTTCTTGGCAAATACTTTAGATATACGTATCTATAAACAGTCGACACTCAAAATGAAATATTCGTCAATAAAATTATGTGCTTGAATCTTATTTGCCGCCATTTTTTATTTGTAAATAAAATAATATGCGCTACAATGTGCTAAATGTGTCAAGTGCCTCATGAAAAAAAAACAAAATTTTAAACACATGGTAGTTATGTGTTGGTGCTTCTATTGTAAAGTTAGCTCCTTTATTACTATTTTTTTTTTTAAATTCAAATTTTGTGCTGTAACGTGTTTAAGTTGTGCTGCCATGTACCGTTTAGAAATTGAAAAAATCTCGCATGGTTCTATGGGTTGGTGCCTCTTTTACCAAGCCAGCTCATTTATTTTTGAAAATAATATATTGTGCTGAGCACAAAATAATAACGTTATCACAGTTAAATCCAAGTCCTTTATAGAGCACAGAACGTAAAAATTGTTCATTTCTTATTGAATCGACAGGATTTTATACCTTTCTGTAGTCAATGACCATTCAAGCTTTCCAAGTTTTGCTTCAACCCTTGGTTTTTTTAGCTATAAGTTAGGTGCAGTTCTGTAGTTATGTAGTTACGTAGTTATGTAGTTATGTAGTTATATAGTTATGTAGCTATGTAGTTATGTAGTTATGTAGTTGTATAGTTGTGTAGTTGTATAGTTATGTAGTTATGTAGTTGTGTAGTAGTTATGTAGCTTTGTATTTTTGTAGTTATGTATACATGTATTTAGTTGTGTTGCTACATAGTTATGTAGTTAAGTAGCTTTGTAGTTATGCAGTTATGTAGTTATTTAGGTATTCTGTTATGCAGTTATGTAGTAAAGTAGCTATGTAGCTATGTAGTTATGTAATTTTGTTGCTACATATTTATGTAGCTAAGTAGTTTTTTTCTTATGCAGTTATGTAGTTATTTAACTATGTAGTTATGTAGTTGTTTGGTAAGTAGCAGTGCAATATCGTACTTAAGCATTTATGTAACTATATAGTTATACAGTTATGTAATTATGTAGAAATGTAGCTATGTAGCTACAAGGCTATGTAGTTATGTAGTAATTTTGTTATTATATTATGTAATTATGTTATTATGCAGTTATGAAACTAGCTATGCATGTAGTTACATAGTTATGTAGCTATGCAGTTATGTAGTCATGTAGTTATGTAGTTGTGTAGTTACGTAGTTATGTTATGTAGTTATAAAGCTATGCAGGTATATATATAGTTGTGAAGTTTTGTAGTTATGTAGTAATTTAGTTACGTAGTTATGTTGTGATATATTTTGATATTTGATGTGATATATTGTAATTTTATATCATTATGTAGCTATGCAGTTATGAAATTAGGTATGTATGTAGCTATGTAGTTTTGTGGCTATGTAGTCATGTAGTTATGCAGTTGTGTAGTAATGTAGTTATGTTATGTAGTTATGTAGCTATGAAGTTATATAGTTGTGTATTGTGTACGTGTGTATTTATGCGTGAAAGATTATCCATTTTGAGGAAAGAAAGTGAAAGAAAGTGAAGTGAACAAAAACACACTAAAAATGCAAATTTCGATAAAATTTTTATTTCATTGTAATGTTTGCTCCAACGATGCCTTCTAAAAATTGTCAAATTTTTGTCTGCCTTTAAATTGCTCAAAAGTTATATACCGGAGATCTGCAATAGCTTTGAGAACGATTAAAGAAAAATAATAAAAACAAAAGAAATAATTTTTACTTAAAAAAAATGTTCATTAAAATTTATTATCGCAATTATTTTGAGTGTACAGCACAGTTTTACGTAGGTAGTTAAATAAAAATTTAAAAAAGTGAAAAAATCATGCACTTTGACTGAGCATATCAATTGTTGTTGTTATTGTTGTTGTTGTACAATTTGTCATGTGAGGATACGGAAGCAACAACTCACTGATACTGTTTATGACAGATAGAGCGGCAGTCGTGCAACATGGCAGACGGATGGGTAGGCAGCCTGTGAGAATGTCAATCGTCAAGATAGGCTGCGAAAAACCTTCACTGCAACAGACAGTGACTGAGGTAGAAACAGATACAAAGGCAGGACAAGACAGGACAGGAACAAAGAGAACGACAGTCACAGCATGCATTAAAAAAAAACAAAAAAAAAACAAAATAGACAGAACAAAATCCATGCGAAAATATTGAAACAATAGATTCAATCTGTTTGCTTGACTGCTTTTGGTCTGCCTATATATATGCGTTGCACAGTGGTTGAGTCCCATAAAAAATTAAGAATATTTATGAGGCAAACGAGTGGAATTCGCTCTTCTGGAACAATTACGGGGTTTATTAATTCAAAAAAATTATTTGTTTGACTTTTCAAAAATCAATGAGACAATCATTATCAAACAAATATATCCTCTTTCGTTCTTATAAAAAGGTTAGGAGGATAAACCTCATGATGTGATTTTTTTTCAAATTAATGTTGGGGTGATGTTAATAAAATTTTAAAAATATCAAAGCATACTTTTTGGGCTGTTTCAGAGCTCAAGTCATTTTCACATTGAAGGTTGCTGCATTCGCTAACCTCAGCAGTTAAAGTTGCTAGTTTTACCTAAAAGTATATTAAAGCTAATTTTTATGGTTCCAAGCACTGAACGAAAATAAACACTACGTACGGCACTGTAGCGTAAAATCAAGATAACGGTATATAAACACTGTGTCATAGACATAGATTACTTCATCCATCACTACCTAGGGTTTAAATTTGTAAACTTCAGCGCAAACACAAACACTAAAATCGTATTAAATGAAAATGAACAAAAATGTAATTTTTCTGTAGCGTAAACTACTCTAAAACAATCGTTTGTATAGCCTTTATTGAGAAAAAAAGAAAGCAGTTTTTCAAAATACAACTATAAGTCTTATGAAGAAAACTAGGGTTATCTTATCAAGACGCCCTAGTTATTTATGCACCCTGGTTTTGGATTCCCGATTAGAAAAACTTTAAAAATTTTGTTTGTGCATCATGCTTCCGAAGATGCAATATTTTATTTTTATGTAATCAAAACAACCGATCCCTACTTGTAGACCTTGCGTGCAAAACGGGCTAGTGGATGAGCATGTTTGTTCTGCTCTTTCTGCTTCATTCAACTGTTCTGTATAATGTGCTCTATACATATCTGTTGAACGGTACAGTTGTTTGTGTTAATTTTTTATGCGACCATAGTCCATAGTGTATATTTTTTCGCTCCTTTACACAAACATTATCGCTTCAGCATCTACGATACGCCATGAGAGCGTACGGTTTATATAAAATTCACTGGTTCTTAACTCTGATAAGAAGCTAGAACTTCGGGCCTATTTTTTCAAACCCAACACAATTACCAAGAACGATTGAATATAGATCACGCAATAGCCTGGGCAAAAATTACCTCTCTCTGCGCATGACGTCATTTGTTGCTTATTTTGCAAGCACACCAAGGAACTAATATGAAAAAATGTAAACATTTCAATTAAACACAGAATATAAAGTTTTCAATATTGTTTATTTAAAAAAAAATAACATAAAATATAATTAAAAATATTGATTTTAATTAATTACATGTTGATTAATTTGTTATTTTGCAAAACTTTCGGTTAACTTTGTAGGAATTTTGTTGAATGTCTTTATTAAGTTTTCTTATTAGTTACAAATAACATTCTGGTACGGAAGAATAACTTGTTAACTTTAATATTGAAATTAATTTTGGAAGCTTGCTCAATATGTAGCTTCAAATAGTCGCTTGTAACGAGCAAACTATCACCATTAATTGCTTTAAAAATTTTTTCTAATTGTATCAATTGAAGCATAAGTTCTTCTGTAAATTGAAGTAATAGCACGCGGCTTTAAGTACCTATTAGCAGCTAGACCTGGAGTTAAATAGGTAAAAAGGAAAGACCGACTTTGGGAGCGACCGTTGGAACTTGCATTGGCGTGAGCTCTTTGCAGATACTTTTGGCGGATGTTTTGAATGCAGTCAAGACTGACTGCAGGACAATCATTACTTGCCCATTTCAAACTGCAGCTGTCCTTCGATATCATCAGCATTGAAGTGTTCCATGCACACCCTCCATGTTCCTGGATTGAAATTTTTGTCTTGTCGACAAAACTGCAGCCACTTTTTTAACATTTCCTTTTCTATTGAAAAGGAAACAAAAAACTTAATTTTACGTTCTCATATTTTCTTTCAGTGTTACAATATACACAGCACACTTAATTTTAAACAAATTACCTAATTTTTGTGTTTTTTTTGTTTAATTTCAATAATTAATCGCAAACCGAATGCAAACAAAGATCTGTGAGCAACAAATGACGTAACAAGAAAGAGCTGATCGCTGAGAGAAAATAACGGACCTGAGCAATGCATAATCTTTTCTCTCTATCATTCTTGCACAATAACCTAGCTTGAAGTATTTTTGTCTGGCAATTCCATTTTCAAATGAAGTAAAACAAACCATGATACAATTATACAAGGTAAGAGTGACAGTTCTTTCATCTTGCACCAACTGTCAAAAATAGTATATGAAAAAAGTATAAAAGAAAGTAAGATATAAAATATACAGGCAAATGACAGTCGGTGGAAGACTCTCGTGAGAAAATAGCCAGTTGTCACTCCCAGTGATGTGATTCTGATTTAGTAAAAAATCCCGATAACATCCCGATTTAGACCTGTTTATCCCACCAAAATGACACGAAAAACCCACAAAAAATCCCACCCAAATATTTATACAAATAACGATTTTTTATGCAATTTTTGAAAAGAAATAAGGATGCCCACCTGCTGAACAGGCCCACCTACTGCTGAAAACTGTGAGTTCTGACGTCTGTATGATGCGCCAATGTGTAAAGTGTTGCAGTAACATCTTATTGAATGTTCACTTTTGATAAATCACTGAGATGAATGCGCATGCTGCTTTAGCTCCACGGCCGTTGAGAAATAAAATATTCGAATAAAACGAAACTGAGCAAAAATAGTTCATCTCTATTTAGTGAATTTCAGAGTGTTTCTTATCGATAAAAAAAGGTGAATATGAGTAGAATTCTATATTTAATGTTTATTTTTCACAATTCAAATAACTGGAAAAAAATATTTCACGTCATATCATGATGGCGTGCCTGGCCACCTACTGAACAAAACGTTGGTCCACCTTCCGAACAAATTTTCAGAAATCGTGTAAGTAAAAAATTGGCATTTATATGATTGAAAATAGTGTTTGAAATAAGTTAAAATAGTTTTCGTGATTGTCGTCCACGTTCAGATAAAATTTTAGAATGGCGTCGCCTAAAAAAAAATTGAAAAGAAGAACGAATATAAATTCTGATGCGATGGCTGCAGCCATCAAAGAAATTCAAATCTCTATTGTTTAAAGTTCAAAGAGTCGTTATGAACTATTGATAGAATAAACTTTTTATAAACTCTCAAAAACTATGGTTTTTACTTCATTTTCTAATTTTTTTCAACGATTTGTTTTAGGTTCTCAGTAGCTGGGCCGATTTTTTCATCGATCGATTTCGAGACTTTTGCTAGATCGACTGCCTAAATTATAATTTTTGGAAATTTTAAAATTTGATTAAAATTCCTGTTAGTTATTGAACTTAGCTTCCAAATCAAACCAAGAGCTCTGAAAAATTATGTTTTAAACCAAAGGTATAGCTTCCAAGCAAAACGTGTTTGGTAGGTGCGCATCCTCCCCTACATTTTTTTAACATTATAATAATTTTATAGTTTAATAATGTAAATAATGAAGTTTTTCAATAAATATAACAAATTTTCCACAAAAAAAAAAAAAATACGAAAAGTTAAACACTGCGTTTTTTATAAAAACTCTCTCAAGTGTATGAAGTAATCGTAAATTTCTTTCGTTGCATCAAAGTGAAACTGAGCTTATATTTTGGTTTTTAAATGAGGATCTTATTTTCATTAATTTTAAGTCTCTTGAATATACATATCCCTTTCTTACATATTTAGATTGAAAGAAACAGCAATTAAACAAAAAGTTTTAAAATTACAAAAAAGTGATACCAACCAGTTTTGCTAATTTACACTTTAAGAAATTATGGTTCAGTAGAAAATCCCACCTAAGCATCCGAAATCCCACACGTTCTCAAATAGGCCAAATATCCCGAAATGAGCCCGAAATCCCACCAAATCACATCACTGGTCACTCCTATCTTGTATAATTGTATAATGAAACAAACTCTCTATCTTTACCTCGCTTTCTCTCTCTTTCCCTCTTTCTCTCTCACTCTCTCTCTATTTATCTCTTCCTCTCTTTCTCTTCCTCTCTCTCTCACACTGAATTTACGAATGAAATATATTTCTTGACAAAAAGCCCTTTATTTTACAAAATAAAAATGTCTGAAATATTTTTGAATCATGCTAATTGGATAATTTTAAAGCAACTTAAAAGAAAAAATCCACCAAAAGAGTGAAAAGAGTTCACTGTGCCTTGTACTCTGGCACTGTCGCTCTAGCTGTGTGTAGCCCTTGTTGTCTCTCTCCGTCTCTCGCTGTTAGTGTTGATATGTTCAGCATATGCGAGTTATGGTTTGCTTTGCACTTCTCACACCTCACCTACCTCCCCCCACCCCCTTACACTACGTTCAATGACCATACTGCCTCGAATGCTTTGTAACATTCCGCTGATGTACTTATGATGCGTTGTGTGTGTGTTTTTGCGCGTTGGTGCAAAATTTTTTGACAACAATAAAAGCAACAACAACAACAACAACAATAAAAACACAATTTATGACTTTGGCAAACTTTGATTCCTTTGTAACTTAAACAGGAATTGTGTGAAAAGTCAAGCAGCGGCAGGAGCAGCAACAGCAGCAAGTTCTTAACTTGACTTAATAGAAATTTATTGACTTTTGATGACACAATTAACCACCCTCAAGACTTTATTAAGCCATAATTTTGTTGAACTTATCTCGCGGATCTTCTTCATTCATCCTCAAGGAGAATGTGTGAACTTTTTTGCAGTGCGCAACAATGACAGGAAGAAACGAAAACAAATTATTTATGGCTGTAGCTTTGAGTACTTTTTAAACTTATAAAATATAAGTAAACGTATAGAATTATGTGTTTAGCGGTACATTACCGCTAACAAGCCGATACCAGCAGCTTTGGCGATATTTAAGCAAAAAAAGTTTAAAGCAATATCTGTCACCATAATTTAAGGATTCTCTTAATTCTCTGTAACTGAAAAGCCTTTAATAACGAATTTGGGCCGACAGCCTTGTGTGACTCTTTGTCTGCTTGCTGCTGCCGCTCCCAGCTACGCTAAATTAAATCAATCTTACGAAACATTGAGGTCATATTTTGTCAATTAAATCCATTTTGCAAGCTCTACAGTTGTTATGCTAATGCAATTACATAACCTCAAGGTCAATTACGTTGAGAGCATTTAATGTATTGTGCTTAATACTTTTATGCTTCTAAATAAGGTTAATAAACTAATTAATGCAGCACTGCGTTGAGCTATTGAGTTGAAGCAATAAACTGGGCTGCCTTATTGTGCTGATACACTTGTTTTAGTGCCAAACAATTTGTTGATTTTTTATTCTTGCTTTGCGTAGTGTTTTTTGCTTATTTTCAAAGCAAAAACAAACTTCCAATTTCCAAAAACAAATTTTCCATCCTAATTCATCGGACCATATTTTTTAAAAATTTATGACACCCTAATCAGCGTGTTACGGAAAACTTTGTCGCTCGGATGACAGTTATCAAATCCAGTCAGATGTTGTGCAAATGGCCGAAATTGTATTAAAAGATTATTTGCAGAATGTACCCAATAAAACTTTCATAAGAGCTTTTAATAAATAATGTCGCGCATACGCTCCGCATTCTATAAATCTATTAACATCGCTCATACGCCTCCGTAGATTGCTTTTTATGCATTCGCTTGAAAATTGCAAAAATTTCAAAATTTTCTCACATAAATTACAAAATAATGTGTAAATTTAATAACGTCTACAATAAAATGCGAGTAAACACCAAAATATATGTATGCTGGTGTGTGTGTTTGTGCTTAAATGTATGTAATCAAAGTCAATATTTTTTAACCAAACAAGAAGCTATAAGAACAATATAATTTTTCACATTGTTTTCATTTCTAAGTGTTGCAATAAATTTTCACACTCATCGCCAATAGAGCTGCTTCATTGCTCTACACTCCACACATCGCTCTGCTGCCGTCTTTGAGCAGAGCTCAAGATTTTTTTTTATTTGTTTTATTTTATTTTCATTTTTTCACAGCCAAAGTAGCGCCCATTTTAACGCTTATTGGTTTGCTGAGTATTGGAATAGTATGTGTCTGTCTCTCTGTGTGTATGTGTTTATTTGTGTGTTTGAGTGTGAAGGCTATGGCATATTAAAAAGGCACACGCACATTTATTGCAAATTTATTATAATCAGTTGAGCGTTGATATCCACAGTAAAATCTTTTTAGAAGCCGTTGAAATCAAAGTCGTCGCTATTTCCTTGTTGTAGCTTCCTTTTTTTTCTCATACAAACACACACACACCGACATATTTACACAAAGCTGTCCTGACATGGCTTCTTTTTGAGAATTATTTATCGTTTTTCTTGACTCGATTCGTTAAGTACATTATAAATTCTGATAATATTCTGGGTGTTCATAATTTTGTGTATTACGGTGGTTTTAGCGCGGATTTATTTTGGGCAATATAAAAAACTGTATTTGTGATGCTATGTCTGCGTGTGTTTATGTGTGTATGTGTGTGTGTTTGTGTGTGTGCTTGGTGTTGGGCCTCAATTTCTTTGGGTGTCTCATTTTTGTTACTTTAAAAGCTGGGCGTTTTAATGACAAGCTCGTTTATAAAGGTTCGAATTAATTTGGCTAAATGTGTTGTATAAACTGCTTTGGCGGGTTAAACGTACACGTGTTGTTGCTTTGAGTTGAGTGGAGATGATTTCATTCATTTGGCGCACTATGTATAAGCAGTTAAACTCTCATCTGTTGTCGTTATAGATATCATAATACAATGTGTGTAACACACAATTTTTGCGCTTAACCTAGTTAATACATATTTATTTATTTTTTTTTTTTTTTATTGTTATCGATTTTTGATGTATTGTGAGTTATCTTATACAAAATATTTGTTGTGAACAATTAAAAACTACTGAGCTTTTAAGAAACTAGTACACGTTAAGAGACGAAAAAAATACACTTTTGCAATTTTTTGTTTTCTGAGGAACTTTAATAATTAGGGTAATTTTTTATCTTGATAGTAATGCATCAAGAATCAAGACACCTTTCAAGAATAAGAAAAAATAATTTATTTTATTTAAATATTTGTGGATGCCGCTAGAGGGCATTGAAGCAGATTGTAACAATAACAAGTAACAAGTATAATTATAAGTATAAGTATAAGTATAAGTATAAGTATAAGTATAAGTATAGGTATAAGGTATAAGGTATAAGTATAAGTATAAGTATAAGTATAAATATAAGTATAAGTATAAGTATAAGTATACGTATAAGTATAAGTATAAGTATAAGTATAAGTATAAGTATAAGTATAAGTATAAGTATAAGTATAAGTATAAGTATAAGTATAAGTATAAGTATAAGTATAAGTATAAGTATAAGTATAAGTATAAGTATAAGTATAAGTATAAGTATAAGTATAAGTATAAGTATAAGTATAAGTATAAGTATAAGTATAAATATAAGTATAAGTATAAGTATAAGTATAAGTATAAGTATAAGTATAAGTATAAGTATAAGTATAAGTATAAGTATAAGTATAAGTATAAGTATAAGTATAAGTATAAGTATAAGTATAAGTATAAGTATAAGTATAAGTATAAGTACATGTATAAGTATAAGTATAAGTATAAGTATAAGTATAAGTATAAGTATAAGTATAAGTATAAGTATAAGTATAAGTATAAGTATAAGTATAAGTATAAGTATAAGTATAAGTATAAGTATAAGTATACGTATAAGTATAAGTATAAGTATAAGTATAAGTATAAGTATAAGTATAAGTATAAGTATAAGTATAAGTATAAGTATAAGTATAAGTATAAGTATAAGTATAAGTATAAGTATAATTATAAGTATAAGTATAAGTATGAGTATAAGTATAAGTATAAGTATAAGTATAAGTATAAGTATAAGTATAAGTATAAGTATAAGTATAAGTATAAGTATAAGTATAAGTATAAGTACATGTATAAGTATAAGTATAAGTATAAGTATAAGTATAAGTATAAGTATAAGTATAAGTATAAGTATAAGTATAAGTATAAGTATAAGTATAAGTATAAGTATAAGTATAAGTATAAGTATAAGTATAAGTATAAGTATAAGTATAAGCATAAGTATAAGTATAAGTATAAGTATAAGTATAAGTATAAGTATAAGTATAAGTATAAGTATAAGTATAAGTATAAGTATAAGTATAAGTATAAGTATAAGTATAAGTACATGTATAAGTATAAGTATAAGTATAAGTATAAGTATAAGTATAAGTATAAGTATAAGTATAAGTATAAGTATAAGTATAAGTATAAGTATAAGTATAAGTATTAGCATAAGTATAAGTATAAGTATAAGTATAAGTATAAGTATAAGTATAAGTATAAGTATAAGTATAAGTATAAGTATAAGTATAAGTATAAGTATAAGTATAAGTATAAGTATAAGTATAAGTATAAGTATAAGTATAAGTATAAGTATAAGTATAAGTATAAGCATAAGTATAAGTATAAGTATAAGTATAAGTATAAGTATAAGTATAAGTATAAGTATAAGTATAAGTATAAGTATAAGTATAAGTATAAGTATAAGTATAAGTATAAGTATAAGTATAAGTATAAGTATAAGTATAAGTATAAGTATAAGTATAAGCATAAGTATAAGTATAAGTATAAGTATAAGTATAAGTATAAGTATAAGTATAAGTATAAGTATAAGTATAAGTATAAGTATAAGTATAAGTATAAGTATAAGTATAAGTATAAGTATAAGTATAAGTATAAGTACATGTATAAGTATAAGTATAAGTATAAGTATAAGTATAAGTATAAGTATAAGTATAAGTATAAGTATAAGTATAAGTATAAGTATAAGTATAAGTATAAGTATAAGTATAAGTATAAGTATAAGTATAAGTATAAGTATAAGTATAAGTATAAGTATAAGTATAAGTATAAGTATAAGTATAAGTATAAGTATAAGCATAAGTATAAGTATAAGTATAAGTATAAGTATAAGTATAAGTATAAGTATAAGTATAAGTATAAGTATAAGTATAAGTATAAGTATAAGTATAATTTTAAGTACAAATATTTGTATTAATATTTTAATAGTATAAATATTAGTATTAGTATAAGAAGTAGAAAAAGTAGTATTAGTAGTAGTAATAATACTAATAATATTAATATTAGAATTAGTTTTAGTATTACTATTTGTATTAGTATTAGTATTAGTATTAGTATTAGTATTAGTATTAGTATTAGTATTAGTATAAATATTGGAATTAGTGTTAGTATTAGTATTAGTTTTAGTATTAATATTAGTGTTAGTATTATTGTTAGTATTATTGTTAGTATTAGTAGTAGTAGCAGCAGTAGAAAAAGTAGTATTAGTAGTAGTAATAATACTAATAACAATAATATTAGTATAAGCATTAGTCGTAGAATCAGTATTGGAATTAGTACTTGCAATAGCATGAACCATTAAGTAGAAAGAGAGAGAGAGCATTAGCATTATTAATAGAAAAAGAGAGAGAGAGAGAGACACATTGTCAGACGGGCAAAAAAGAGTGGCAGAAAAGCGTGAGTGCAAGAAAATTGAGTTGCATGATAGGAATGAGGTCTGCAAATTTTTTGAAAATCAAGACGCTTGGCCAATGGTTTTAAGACCGGAGTCTCTGACTGCAATGGCGAAAACGCGAATGTGAACAGATATACAAAGCACACTGTTGTTGTGGAGGGAATACTTCTCTAAGCTTCTGAATGGTGATGCTCACAACAACCCGGCCTATAGGGGTGATCCCCCGAAACCCCAATTGCGGATAAAGTTACGCTGTCCAACTGTAACGAAGTTTTGACAGCTCAACTTAAAAACAACCAGATATAATTACGTCACGACAATCTTTGAGGAGAAGCTAAAAAACAAATCGACTAAAATTATCTTTTTGTCTATTACAAATACATCAGCAATGCAGTTAAAATCAGAAAGGATCTATTCCCCTTTTTGATACCAACGAGCCTTTAGACAATGTGACTCCTTGCCTGGTGACTTTTTCAATCTTATAATGGAGAGAATCTTCCGAGCTGCTGATCTGAGATGTAGCAGCATGATACGACGGTTACAACAAATATTTCGGGGAATAACTACAAAGACCGAATTTTTTTTTTTTTTTTGGTATTCGACTCAAAAGCTCACTGCGCTGTTTAACTACAAAGACCGAAAGCTCACTGCGCTGATTAAAGCATTGGTGGGCATTCTTACACAGCCGCAATCTTGGCGTTTATGTGTAATTGTTCATTCAAAAGCTTTCAAATGTTAAAAAAGTTTGTAAAAAGCTCTAACAGTATACGTGTGAAGCTCTAGCAGCGTACGTGTGGCGGCAGAGAAAGCTCTTTGCCCGCGAGCGACAGAATGCCCGACATTGGAATAAAGTCTTGTCGCCATCATATCATGGCAAAGGACGCCACGGCGCAATTGACTCAATTTATTGATTCAGTAAACTGCGCTTGAGTTGGGGTATCAGCCTTCTTTGTTGATTTATACCTACTGCAGACCACTGCATGTTATGGATGCAGATGGACATTGTTGTGGAAAGATTATTATTTTTCCGATTTTTCCAATTGTTGCTCTTTATTACTCAATGAAGTTGTGAAGTAATTATTGTAGGCGCTCATTCTCTCTTCACACTAAAATATTTTGATTTTAAAATTTATTCTGGGATAAAGGCAACAACATAGATTTTACAAACATTTTAATATATATTGAATTTTATGTTAATTCCGCAGTTCATGTTGAGCTAGAAGCGATATTTTAACAACACTGACGTCATAACTTAAATGGCATTCTTCTTGTTTTTTTTTTCTGTTTATTTCCATCAAGATATATTTCATTCTTTTTACCACTAAAATCAATTGAAATGGTTACAATGAATTTATTTTTGTTTATATACATTTTGTTTTTATTTACCATTCCCCCATCACCCCTTTTTCGTCATAAGTCTTATCTAATATATTATGTGTATGACATTATTTTTACTCGATCTCAGCTATAAATACAAAAAATTAATATCATTCAATCCTTAAAGTGGTAGAGACACAAAATAAATCCTAGCCACTCTTCAACTCCTAAGACCACCTAAGACCTCTTTGAGATACAACAAATGTTATTTGTCAAATAAATAGCGGTCACATATGTTGTGTACAGCAATATTTATGACCGATGCTCACAAGCTTTCATCGGCTTTCTGGTTTTTCCAATTTTTCATGTTAACGAGTTGTGCCAGCTGACAGTCTACACTAAATGAAATAAATGTATAACGGAGACAACAAATGGCCAAACAAACGGTCGGGTGCTGCTTATTTACTGATTTACTGTTCAAGGCCAGCAGGAGTGAGTGAAAATCTGAAATAAGCTTTAATATTGAAAGAAAAGGAAGCTGAGACAAATTTTGACAAAAGGAAATTAACTTTATCCGTGCGTTTTGCCATGTTATAAGAATGGGGTTAAGTAAGGTTTGTTTTTTACAAAAAGTATGTTTGTGCCATTTTATTTCAATTTGTTGTATGATTTATTGATATAATGGACAGAAATTTATCTTTGAACGTGCAAAATAAAGGTCAAATAATTCTGTAGGCAATCATTTAAATTTGCTTGCCTAAGATTACATAAAATGTTAAAGAAGCGTACTATGTTAGGCTGAGTAATAAGTGCCTGGTCCAATTAAGGAAATTATTTTGTAAAGTTTATTTCTATTCAATTGAGAAAGAAACCAAAAACAATATTTTATTCTTGTGTGATTTTTTGGGCCAAATTTTTGTTTATGTTGTTGTTTTAAGGAGGGTTTTGATAAGTGCGTTTTAATTGCAATTTTTAAATGTTTGAAAAATAAAAATTCAATTTTTACCCGACGTTTCGTCAATTATTTGTTGACATCTTCAGGGGTGTTTTTATTAAATTATACTAAAAAACACAAATATTATTTCTTATGCTAAAAATTACAATTGTACCTACTTAATATTATTTTTCACATTTTTTAAAAATAACTTTGTTCGTCCAGTGCTCCTGCATAATTATTGTTAATGTTGTCCGTGTCTTCTTTAAAATTTATTGCCCTTTTCCCTTTCTGTTGTATTCGTAAACTTTCTAAAGTTAGTCTTTTCTTTGTTTTGCTTTCAATGTCCAATATTTTAACAGTCTCAAAGTCAGCTGTGTGGCCTGTAAGTAGTATGTGTTGAGCTAGTGCTGTTGTTGTTTTTTTGTTTTTAATGTCCAGCTTATGTTCTGTCATTCTAATTTTATATATATTTTATTCTACTTTCAACAATCAACAAATAACTATGTCCACATGACATGATTTTTTTCGTGACTTGCCTATACAAAAAAACTCTCAAAAAAAAAACTACTTGATAGATTTGCTAGAAATATTTACAGTATGTTCCTAAAGCTATGTTAGTTTTATAAGTGAAAAAAAAAATTGCGAAAAAACACAATTTTTAAAGGTGGCCTTCAAAATACTCAGGCCTTCCAAAATTGACATTTACATTAACATTAACATTAACATTAACATTAACATTAACATTAACATTAACATTAACATTAACATTAACATTAACACTAACATTAACATTAACATTAACATTAACATAAACATTAACATTAACATTAACATTACCATTAACATTAACATTAACATTAACATCAACATTAACATTAACATTAACATTAACATTAACATTAACATTAACATTAACATTAACATTAACATTAACATTAACATTAACATTAACATTAACATTAACATTAACATTAACATTAACATTAACATTAACATTAACATTAACATTAACATTAACATTAACATTAACATTAACATTAACATTAACATTAACATTAACATTAACATTAACATTAACATTAACATTAACATTAACATTAACATTAACATTAACATTAACATTAACATTAACATTAACATTAACATTAACATTAACATTAACATTAACATTAACATTAACATTAACATTAACATTAACATTAACATTAACATTAACATTAACATTAACATTAAAATTAACATTAACATTAACATTAACATTAACATCAACATTAACATTAACATTAACATTAACATTAACATTAACATTAACATTAACATTAACATTAACATTAACATTAACATTAACATTAACATTAACATTAACATTAACATTAACATTAACATTAACATTAACATTAACATTAACATTAACATTAACATTAACATTAACATTAACATTAACATTAACATTAACATTAACATTAACATTAACATTAACATTAACATTAACATTAACATTAACATTAACATTAACATTAACATTAACATTAACATCAACATCAACAACAACAAAAACAACAAACAAAAATCTACTTAGTTATGATTTCAACAGTTTTTCTCGTCGCAACGAACACTGCCCACAAACAACAAAATAACGCAATGAAGCCGGATTATGAAACCGGAAAAGGACTATGACATGAATTAGGATATAGACCAGAACAAAAATTAAGACACAATAAAACACACCTTTCCAAACTAGGAAAGGGGATTAAAACAAGAGTGCTGACATGAAATAAAAATATAAATAAACACCGTCACGTCAAAACGTACGGGTGTGTCCACGACACATCCAACTGTATATTTTTCATCAATTTTTTTATATTTTTATGTAAATGTGTAACATCTCAAAAACATTTTGTTCAAATTTCTAGTCGATCCGAGCAAAATTTACGGTGTTATGAGCATTTGAGCGACCGTTTCTCTTGACCGGTTTTCTCTATAAATACGAGGCCGCCGTGCGCCGCGCTTACTGGATTGCTATTCTTGTTTTTTAGAAAAAACAAGTACTAAACAAGTTAAAAAAAAAAAAATAATAAAAAATCTCCCACGGTTACCTCGAGAAACATGCTCTTTATCAAATGCATTTTGATTTTTTTGTTTCACATAATTCTGTTGCGAGTTATAATTCTGAATTACCTTTAGCACCCCACCCCCTCTAAAAGAAATTAAGTTGTTGAAAGCTTTTACTTTAAAAAAATTCAATAAAACTAAGAAAGGACAAGAAACTTAAAATTTATATTTTATCCATCCGATGGAAATTCCAAAACCGATGAAAATTCCAGTACAACTGCTGGCTATTGATGTTTTTAAGAAGTCGCTGTTGTTCAGTGCCATTCGAATCAATGACATTCTAATAAATAAGTTGCATAGTAAAAAGGTGTTCAAAATTGTGATTTTCGCAGCGTATTACACAAGAATCAATGTCAATCGTTATGCACAGTAGGACATGCCAACACATTCAATAGCTTCTAATCCTGATTTGCACATAAATTATTACTTATCGCAATATCATTTTGTATTATTTGAAAATCGAATACATTCCGTTGCTGAGCTTTAATAACCTCGAACAAATATGCACACATGCTCATGCACTGACGGCCATATTCAAAGCCATCTTAATTACTTACACACGCAGATATATTGAAAATAGATACTTACACACTACATACACAAAACATGTAGAATACATACAACGCAAGCTTTGAATATCCGGCTCATAATAATAGCGTATTAAGGCAAAATAAGTTGTTACACAACCGGATGCATGACAGCCAAAAGCTGAACAATGATATTCCAATGGACGCCACCCGCCGCTGGTCGTTATCTTTGAAATATACGATATATGCACATATTTATTTGTAGTTAAATTTATTGAACATTAAGATCTCTTAGTAATAACAGACATGGAGGGATTTTTTTTTTTTTTTGGTATTATTTGTTTTAGTTTTTGTTGATGATATTATTTGTTTTAGTTCAAGTAGTTGTTGCTGTTTTTGTTGTTATTGTTGTTGTTACTTTGTGGTAGAGACCACATATCTTCAATTAGTAATTATTAGTTAGCAGCTTGTTGCTCTGCTCGTTTCTCACACGAATTGGCAAGAATTGGTGGCTCTCACGCACATATGTGTCGAATACTTAACTGATTACACGCAACCATCAATCAATTGTTATTAATCGTTATTTGTTGTTGTTGTTATTGTTGTTGTTGCTTATATTGTTTTTGTACACAAACTTAATTGTGGATTCCTCACATTTATGGGCTGACATTGTAATTAGTTGGCAATATTATCGCTTAAATGATAAATTGAAGTTATGAAGCCAGCTAAGTCATGTAGCAAGAACATTTAGAAATCTCCAAAAATTTCTTGAAGAAATTAAAAAATTAAATTCAAGCACTTAAAATGTCGAGCACCGAGTATTTCGAAAGGGTGGCAGGCCAAAGAAAGGCAATGAATGATACATTAATCAAAATATTAAAAAAAGAAAACTCAAACAAAGCAGCAACAGCTGCTACTTAAGCGGAAACAGTTTTTTTTTTTTGTTGCTATTTTTTTTTTTTTTTTTGTTTTTTGTTTTGAGTAATTGCAATAGCTGCAGAAGTTTGTAGCTGTATGAAAATAAAATAAAATAAAATATTTATACACAAGTCCACATCCAAGGCTACATTACTACCAATGTTCGGTCAAATCATCATTAGTAGAAATAGTTGCGCTCATTTGGAATTATGTTAAAATGTGTGTCAAAACCATAAAATGCTGTCAAGGTCACCAAGACGCCAGTGCACCAAGCCTAATGTTGGTAAAAACCAAGAAACCAATGTTGAAATACATTGTAAATGATGTAAATATTCAATGATGAGCAGGCTCATTTGAATCAGTACATACGAGCATAAGCATGAATATGTTTGTCTGTGCATTTGTCTGCATAGCCAAAGGACGATTTAAGCATCCTTGAAATGTTCTTTTGCTTTGCTGCATCTTCAAACATGTGCTGCTATAGACGACGTTTACTTTTGTAATTGTTTTATGTGTTTATATTTTAAAAAAGCTGATTTATATCCATGTTGAACGCTCTTTGGCACTAAATAGTTATCATCATTAGGCTAAATTGACCTCGTTTATACGTGGTGTTTTCAAATTTATAATTTTCGCGGACTATGTTGGTACCAGAGAACGCAAATAAACAATAACTAATCGTTATATTTTGTTACGTTTCGATCTTTCAAGCGAACGAAACAAAAACGATTCAAACAACAAAGGAACAATTGGGCGTCTGTTTTGTTTTTCGTTTTCTGTTACTAGCAAAACCATAAACAAAACAAAATGATTGAGCGACGAAGAGACACAAATAAAACCGAAAACGAAACAACGATTCGTTAAAAAATTTGTTTATTGTTGTGTTTTTATTCCCTACACCTGAACAGGGGAGCTTTAAGGAAGGGTCGAAGAGGGTTTATATGTATGACTGATCCCCATTACTTTTGCAAAAGGAACATTTTTGCCTTTGACACCTATTCTCTCCGACCACTCCATAGGGGGGCTCCCATACAAATTTAATGATTTTTGTAAATATTTTCCATACACCTGAACAGATGACCTTTAAGGAAGGGCCGGAAAGGGTTAATATGTATGACTGACCACCATTACTTTTGCAAAAGGAACATTTTTGCCTTTGACATCTATTCTCTCCGACCACTCCTTAGAGGGGCTCCCATACAAATTTTATGATTTTTGTAAATTTTTGCCATACATAAACAGATGGCCTTTAAGGAAGGGTCGGAGAGGGTTAATATGTATGACCGACAGGTCAAAAGCAAAATTCAAAATCAACGCGAGAGAAGAGGCAAGCATCATTCGCATGCTGACTCTTTCCACGGAGTTTGAGTTCAATGCTTTTTGCAAACGTTTGCTTTGGTTTCGTTTTCTATACTGACACGTTAGAAAAATTATAAAAATTACGTTAGTTCTCTCTTCCACTGAAAAGTTTCGTGTTTCGTTAGCCCTCACGAACGAAACGAATAAAAAATAACGTTTTTGTATCACCCTCTGAGAGATCGGTTCGGATATCGTTTCGTTTATTTGCGTTCTCTGGTTGGTACGTTTGGCGCGATCTATTTTTTTTTTTTTTTTTTTTTGTTATATTGGCAAGCATGTCTAGAGAAAGTGTCTATACATTTTCAGCTTTATTTTTGGACGATTGCGCCTAAGCTTCTATATCATCATAACTACAAATCCATGTTTCATCACCTGATATGAAACTTTTCAATTCTTTTGCATCATTCAGCGACTGCTGACCACAATTCCATTCGCCATCTTTCGCAGTTTTTGGTCGGATTTTATTAAAAATTTTTGTTCGGAATGGTGTTAAATTTTGCTGTAACACGTTTCATATCCAAAACACACGAAAAAATTTAATGGCCCAATTGATGTACCAATATCAGCAGTAACTTCTCTTTCTTAGATTCGACAAAAGATGTCGTCACGCCAGAAATCGTCGATAAAATCCATAGAATGATATGGGATGGTCAGAGAATGAAAGTGCCTGAGATGGCTGAGGCTGTAGGCCTCTCAACTAATGGGATACATTACATTTTTGGTACATGAATATTTGGACATGGAAAAGCTAACTGCGCGATGGGTACCGCTATAGCTCACACTCGACTACAAGCACAGCACAAAGAAGTCTTTGGCGATGTTCAGCAGCAATGCGAAGGAGTTTTTGAGCCGTTTCGTAACCGTAGAGGAAACATGGCTTCAACACAAAACATCAATGACCATATCAAGGAACAGTCAAATCAGAGAACTTCACCGGGGAAACATGCCCCAAAGCAGGCCAAGAGGGATCTGTCGGCCAACAAGGATATTCACATTTATTTCCCTGGAAAGGGTAAAACTAGCACCGGTGAATATTATTCACAGCTAACATAGTGCACAGATTTGACATTAATTTGAAGCGAAAACGACCGCATTTGGCAAAGGAAAAAAGTGATCTTTCACCATGACTACGCACCGGCACACACGTATACAGGATGGGCCATCTAGTGGCTTCTTTTTAAATCATAGGCTATTTTTACACTGTTTCCTGCTCGAAATCTTGACACAAACTCAGTATCATACCCCCGTGGAAAGAAATGAGTCGCTTTGCGCTTGAACAACGTTGGGAAATATTGGAAACTTATTTCCAAAGAGAGTGCTGTGTAGCTCAAACAGTGAGTTATTTGAAAAGAAGTTTTGACCGAAATAAAGCATCCACCAAAGTGCAAAAAGTTCATGAGACTGGTATTCTAGTGGACAAGACTCATGTGTGAGATGTGTGAGACTCAATTCACGAACATCAACTCGCTGTCGATCTCAACAGCTCAACATTTCGCGCACTAGTCCAAGGAGATTAACTCAGCAATTGAAGATGCACGACTAACCGCTTCGTTTTTGCTTCGCAGTTTGGGCAATAAAGCAGCTTGAATAGGACAACGATTTTGGGTGAAAAATCATCTTATCTGATGAGTCGCATTTTCATCTCGGCGGCTTCGTTAACAAACAAAATTGCCGCATCTGGGGCTCGGAAAACCCACACGTTATTATCGAGAAGCCAATGCATCCACAGAGAGTGACAGTTTGGAGCGGATTGTGGAGTGGTGGCATCATTGGACCATTTTTCTTCGAAAATGAGACTGAGAACAACGTTTTGGTCAACGATGGGTGTTATAGAGCCATGTTAACCGAATTTTTTTCTTACTGAAATTGGAGATATGAATTTGGACGACCTCTGGTTCATGCAGAATGGCACGCCACACAGCCCATGCCACAATCGATCTTTTGCGCACCAAATTCCCAAATTGTGTTATCAGCCGTTTTGGCGATGTCAATTGGCCGCCTCGGAGCTGCGATTTGACCTCTTTGCACTTTTTTTTTTTGAACGGGGAACTGTGAAGGACCGATGTTATGCAAACAATCCTGAAACGATTCAAGCACTTAAGGTCAATATCATCCAAGCAATCCGGGAGCTACAGCCCGAAACCATCAACAAGGTCTTGGAAAATTGAAGTGACGGATTCGCTACTGCGAAGCCAGCCGAGACAGACACTTGAACGACGTTGTGTTCCAAAATTAATGGGAATGTTTGCTCTCACTAAGGGTGGTTAAATTTTAAGGGCCGATGTTGAATTTGAACCACACTTAAACGTCAAGTTTTTTTTCTGCATTTCATTTGACATTTCTCAATTTCAGACTAACTCAATTTGATCCGTGGAAACATACACAATCGAGCAACGCGTTAAAGTTATTCAGGCATATTATGAAAATAGGCTTTGAAATCAAAATGCATATAGTGCACTTCGTGGTTTTTTCGGTCAATTTAATCATCCAAATGTGCGTACAATCAGAAAAATCTGTCTGTAGGAGATGTGAAAATACCAGTGCATGCTCGTACAGCTCGTACTGCAGAAAATATTGCTGCTGTTCGCGATAGTGTGGCTGAAGAGCCGTCCACCTCAACTCGTCGTCGTGCCCAACAATTGCACCTCTCACGCTGGTCGTTAATGAACATTATGCATAAAGACTTGCATTTAGACGCTTACAAGGTGCAATTGACTCAAGAACTAAAGCGTCTTGACCGTCGACATTTCAAGCGTCGTCGATGGTCAGAATGGTGGCAAGAAATGGCAACAGTGGATGATAAATTTTCGAAGAAAATCATCTTCAGTGATGAGGCACATTTTCAGCTCAGTGGATTCGTCAATAAGCAGAATTGCGCATTTGGGCGAATGATAATCCAAGAGTGATTGTCGAAAAACCAATGCACCCACAAAGAGTGACTGTTTGGTGCGGTTTATGGGCTGACGGCATCATCAGGCCGTATTTTTTCCAAAATGAGGCCGGTCAGGCAGTTACTGTGAATGGTGTTCGCTATTGTGAGATGATAAAGAAATTTTTATGGCCCGAATTGGAAGATATGGATGTGGACGATATGTGGTAAGATGGTGTCACTGGCCACACAGCTAACGAAACAATGGCTCTTTTGCGCGACAAATTCAATGGCGCTGTTATCTCATGTGGTGGCGATGTCAATTGGCCGCCAAGATCGTGTGATTTGACACCGTTGGACTTCTTTCTTTGGGGTTATTTGAAAGCAAGGGTATACGTCGATAAGCCCGCAACAATTCAAGAGCTAAAGGATGAAATAATTCGGCACATTAACGGCATAGAACCTCAATTATGCCTCAGCGTCATCGAAAATTTTGACCATCGGATGGAGGTGTGCCGCCGATGTCGCGGCGGCCATTTGGCCAATATTTTGTTCCATACATAATTGAACCATACCAATATTATCATAATAAAAAGAAATGACAGTAATTTCTTAAATAATTTGTGTTTTATTCAAAATCAACATTGGCCCTTAAAATTTAACCACCCTTTACATGGAAAAAATTTAATTTTGTTAATTTTATTGCATTTTAAAAACAAAACTTTTATTTGGCCCACCACCATTTATAAAAATTTTTGCAGAACTTTGTTTCTCATTTTATTTTACTAAAACATAAAATAATTTAACATCTTCAACATACATAGCATCCACAAAAACGTACGTATCACATATGTATTTGGAATTGTATATTCTGCAGGTTATGATTTTGTCATTTGTGACTTATGACATATCATACAATAATATAATCCTTTGGGTAATCGTTGTTGTTTTTTTTTTCTGTGACTGAATATAAATTATTATAATTGCATTATCTTAAAGCCAGCATCCATTAAAGGACAGTCAAAAACCAAAGACAAAAACAAAACCACAATCACCCCAGAGATAACACTTCATTGTTTCAAGCGCGTAATTGTATGGAATATAATGATATAAACAAAAAATTTATGATTTGGCGCACAATTAATCAAAAACAAAAAAAAAAATAATTTATTTGCAACAGCATAACAACAACAACACCAACACCAACATGCATTAAAATCAAATGCCAGCTAAAATAAATATGCAAGCTTAACTTAATTATATTTATTATCGCACGGATGATGTTGTTACTGCTGCTGCTGTTGTTGTTGCTGCTTTTGTTGTTGTTGTTGTAGCAGAAATATGCCTCTTTGATTTATGAACAAGCATTAACTAACCAACACACAGGTGTGCGTTAATAACACTCGTATTATGTATATTACTCGTATATGTAGCGGTGCGTATTTTGTGGTCTACCTTCCATTAATGCCCACCCGTCGCCCGCCTTTGATAACAAACATCGTTTAAGTGAAGCACCATTTTTCACAATGTCGTCATCCCTTTATTTTTGCCACTTTTTTCATTTCATTTTTCAATTCATTTTACAGCAACACATCACCTTCATCAGCGTTCACATCGTGCTTCATTTGGCTGCCATTTGCCAGTTCTAATAGCGCTACGCAGCGGGTAGCGGCAGGCATAAGCTGCGTTGACGCTCTCTAAAGTGTAAGCGGAAACCGGAAGTTGCGAAAAAATAAAAACTGAAAGTGCGCCATAATGTTAAATTGTTTCTGTTGTAGCTGACAGGATAGCAACAGCAACCGAAGCAGCAGCAGCAGCTGAAGAGCACAGCACACAGCAAGTTATGAGGACAGCTTAGATGAAGGAACATCAACTGTCTACATAACTGATCCACAGAGAGATTTCATTTCAATGGCAGCAGCGCAGTCATTAAACTTACTCCGGTAGGCAAGTAAGTGATGAGAACTTTTCTTGAAGCTTACACGGTTCAAGCTGCAGCTGCTGCTGTTATTGCTGTGAAAGAAGTTTATTGGATTTTATTTTATTTCTTTTTTTAGGTCAAAATGGTGTGATTTTAAGTTATTGGTTTATAACAAGCAATAATAAATTTTTTTATTATTATCTAAGGTGTAGCGCGGGTTGTTGATGTGAATATATCCTGGTTAAGTCAAAAGTTACAATTTTATGTGCAAAATTAAACGATTTAGAGTTTGCAGGATTTTATCGTAAATTAAGTAGGGGCTCATATTTGAAGGTTAAGGCTTAGATAGATTTTGCTAAGATGCCTTAAGTTTTCTTAAAAGCAGGACTCTCAGATCCTTACCAAATCCTTCAATTAATGATTTAATATTTTTTGTATGGATTTCAGTAGTTTTTTAAAAGGATTTTCAATCTTTAAGCATCTTAATTTTGGAAAATTATTTTTCATATATAAGAAATCGTTGGTATTGCCTCTCCATTGCAATTGCCTATTAATATTAATCTGAAAGGATTATTAATATTGATATTGTCAAAAATTTCCTTTCCATCTTTATTCGTGTCAGATTTCTAACGAAGATCTCTGAAAAAAAAAATCTATTTTTCAGTTCGGAATTATTCTGCTGCACATACATAAAAGCAGCGAACGGTAATTCTAGATCACTCTCAGCTTCCGCTCGCGAGCCTGAGCTGATTTTTTAATCTCTGCAGCTCTCGCTTGCAAGCCCGAGCCATTTCTCCGTAGCTCTATCTCTAGAGCCGGAGTCACAAAATATTCTAAAAATGCTTCCGCCCGGGAGTTGGAATCAATCATGGTATAATAATACAAGGTAGCATTGACAGTTGCTTGGGAAAACATCTCCTGTCAAAAAATATACTCAAAAAAAAGAGCGCTCACAATCCGCCATTGGAAACACAAACCATGTTGAAAACGTTGAAGTGAAAAAAAAACAACCACAGCAGCTGCAGATTGATTTACACAAAAAGCTGTTTTTGACAGGAGATGTTTTCTTGTAGAAGAGAAAATAAACAGTTGTCAATGCTACCTTGTATTATTATACCATGGGAATCAATAACTATTTTTCGGCAGCTTGCGCTTGCACTCAAAAGTAGAGTCTGAAGCTCAAGTTCTTTATGGCTCAGGAGCGGGTATGGGCACCACTACATTTAAAGCTTCTGTGTTGTTTGTGTTTGTTTTTAATTTGTTGTTGCATTTTGTATTGCTACATAAGCCTTTTCTCTCAATACACTAAGAAAAAAAATATTAAATTTATACAAAAACTTTTTTAATTTATCCAAAAAGCGAGTAATTTTTGCACCAATAACATTTGCATAAATCGACTGCGTAAAACTTTTTTAATTAAATAAATATTAAAATATTTAAACAGAAATAATAAAAAAATTTATATTAAAATTATGCACGAATTTTTTTAAATATCTTTCAAATATTTACTATTTGAAAATAAAACTATCATATCTAAAGAAAATTTACATATATAAAAAATATTGAAATTAAAAAACAATATATTCAAATATTTCTCACGAGCTGCGTCCATTAATGCCATTTGCATGGTTATTTTATTTTCTTTTTTCGTTCCTTAATATTATACTATTTTTGACAGTCGGTGCAATATGATGGCACCAAATGTCAAAAATAGTACAAAACTATAGAACGAAAAATTAGGAAAAAATAAAAAAGCAAAATAGGCAAAGCAGGCAAATGATAATCGGTGCGACACATTCGTGGGAAAATGTCGAGTTGTCACTCCACCCTACATAATTGTATTATTTGAGTACGCAATTGCTCATACGTACGGCCAAATATCCTTGCTATATTACCCTTGCAACAAAAACGAAATGAGAACTATAAGAAACCTGCAACTGCTAAGAATAAACTGCAGGAACAGAGTGCGATGCTGTTGCTGCTTGTCGGCTATTTCAGCTGTATGGAATATGTGTGTACGTGTGGTATAAATAAAATTTAAATACGGGAAAAAAACGAGTTTTAAGGAAAATATTTGATTTATCCACGTAAATATTTAAATAAAATTGATAATCAGGCATGGATAATGTTAATATGCATTATTTCCCTTAGTGTACTTACTCTCAACGCTCCCAGAGCGCTCTCTGCCCATACCCGCTCATGAGCAACAGATATAAACTTTTCAGCAACTGCCAAGAAAGTCAACACTAGTAATAGTCTAGATTGCATCAACATATATTTACTTAAGAGCATGGTTGAATAATAAAGTTGTCGCAAGGGTGAGAGCGAGTGCCCATAAATGTCAAATCGAAGTTGAAAGCTCATACAAACTCTGAAAGCGAAAATTGACAAAATGTAAACCCGATGAAGTTGTTGTTGTTGCTCAAAATCTCTCAAACTTGCACAAAAATTAATCTAAGACTTTAAGATTAAATTTTTCACACGAGCTTTAATTCCAAACACATTCTCAAAGATGGAAATTCGAATCGGGGTAAAAATCACGCTAACCTACCATACAAAGTGACGTCATCAAAATGGTACAATTTATACAAATTCAATAAAAAAAATCTAAACACTTTAAATTTTACACCGAAGCTTTGATTCCAAATACAAAGTCAAAAGTTCAAGTTTGTCAAAATTGAATGAAAACCACACCTACCTCCCATACGAAGTGACATAATCAAAATGGTAAAATCCACAAATTTCACAAAAATTTATCACTATAATAATTAATAAATTAAACTAATAACAAATACTTTTAGTTTGAAATTTTTCAAAATCGAATGGAAATCACGCCTACCTACCATACAAAATGAAATGGTAAAATCTTTACAAACATCATAATAATAAATCTAAATACTTGAAATGTTTCACATAAGCTTTGATTCCAAATATGTAATCAAAAATGTAAGTTTCCCAAAATCGAATAAAAATCATGCCTACTTCCCAAGTAAAGCGACGTCATCAAAATAGCGAAGTGCCGTCATTAAAAATTTCACAAAAATTAATGTATTGTCTTAATATTCTACACATAAGCTTTAAAATTTAAGAAACACAACGAGGTTGAGATTTGTATAAATTGAATAAAAACCACGCCTATTTCCAATACAAGCTGTCGTCATCAAAATAATAAAACCTGAATAACTTCAAATATTGTATGTTAGACATGAGAGTGGCGGTATTTTCGGCCAAGCTTAAGAAACTTAAGATAACTGTAACGCTTGTTTAAAGAGAGCGGAAAAGGCGTGGTTGAAACAAATAAAGCTTTGGGTCTTTTGAGTTTATAAGAAATATATAATATATTGCCATATATATGTGGCAACCCCCTACTAACTTACTTTTAAATAATCACGACACACCCTATAATTTATTCCCTTTGTTACGTCATTCTTAAAAAGAAAAAGCAGCTAGCTTTTCGTTTGGAATTGCATAGTTAAAAATCAAAGTTTCATTCTTATTTGGACAAGCGCTCGTATCGCATCATTTTTTATAAATCTTTTCAATCATTGTAAATTTGAACTAAATAAACTGTACCTTGAAAAAACCAACACCACGAGATTTTCTCAAGGGTATTCCAAGGTAATACCAAATTGGTGACCCCGACGTGATCTCGTGGTGGCAGAAGAAAAAGCCGTTCATCGAGTACCGTAACAAACAACAGTTACAAATAGAATCACGCGATTTTGCAAAAACTTTTGCGGCGCACGCAATTCAAAGCAACGTTAATAAAATGAACGACAGCGGCTTATCCACAGCACCTTCAGCAGGCGAAACTACTTCGACCAATCCATTAGCAAATGCAGCACATAGCAACATTTCGGTTGTCTACGCCAGATTGCCAGTTCCACCCATGGAAAGCTCAAATATTGAAGCTTGGTTCACTACGATGGACTTCTGGTTCACGGCATCTGGAATTACGGCAGACAAGCAGAAAACCGCAACAGTCTTGGCAGCGCTAGACCCAAACATTATAGGGCAGCTAACCGAAGCTATAGCATCGATGCCACAAAACGACAAATTCGACTATATTAAGCAACAAATCATCGAACATTTTGCTGATAGCGAACAACGGCGCCTCAATCGCCTGTTGTCTGAGCTGCCGCTTGGTGACAAAAAGCCTTCGAGATGAAACGCGTAGCGGGAAATACGCTCGGCGAAGCAGCGCTGAAGGGATTGTGGACGAAACGTTTGCCACAATTTGCGCAGCCAGTGGTAGCTGCTTCATCTGGCACAGCCGCTGAGTTTACAAAAATTGCAACAGACTTTATTATTGATGCTGTCGCGCCAAATCACATCAGCCTGTTTTTTCTCGCCCACGGCGCCTCTCACCGGAAAAGCTGGCTGCAGCACGCGATGAATTTGAGTTTCTGATGAAAACGGGCATTTGTCGACCATCAAGAAGCAACTGGTCAAGTCCTTTGCACATGGTCAGAAAAAGTGATGGAACCTGGAGGCCTTGCGGTGATTATCGCGCGCTAAATGCACAGACACTGCCCGATCGCTACCCCTTGCCATACTTAACCGACTTTACAAGCAATCTACGAGGTAAGGCTGTATTTTCTAAAATAGACTTGCAAAAAGCTTTCCACCAGGTACCTATTCACGAAGACGACATCGCCAAAACAGCCATCACGACGCCCTTCGGCTTGTTTGAATTTAACTTCATGACCTTTGGCCTATGCAACGCTGCGCAGACCTTCCAGAGGCTAATTAATGAAGTCTTGCGTGGCTTAGATTTTGTGTTTCCATACATAGACGATATTATCATCGCATCGTCTTCTTTTGAACAACATCGTCTAGATCTACGCGCAGTTTTCCAACGACTTCGTGAAAATCATCTTGCGATTCACCCTGGAAAGTGCGAACTTGGTAAAAGCGAACTCAAGTTTCTCGGTCATCTAGTCAACTCGCAAGGAATACGTCCGTTGCCCGAAAAAGTTGCTGCTATTCGAAATTACCCGAAACCCACAATGGCAAAAGATCTTAAAAGTTTCATCGCCATGGTAAACTTTTACAAGAGGTTCTTACCACGCTCAAGCTCATATCAATCACAACTTCAAGTTCTCATCAAGGGTAACAAAAAGAACGACCGCACAACGATCGCTTGGACTCCAGCTGCCGACGAAGCTTTCGAACTTTGCAAAAGAGAGTTAACGGATGCAACATTGCTCGCACACCCTTCCGCTGACGCCGAATTGGCTCTCTATGTCGACGCGTCAGATATTGCCGTTGGCGCCGCGCTTCATCAAAATATTGATGGTCACCTACAACCACTAGGGTTCTACTCTAAGAAACTAACCAGCGCTCAGCGGAAGTATTCTACGTACGACCGTGAGCTGGCGGCTATTTATCAGGGCGTGTGCCACTTTCGATACATGATGGAGGGCCGTTCTTGCTACATCGTTACCGATCATAAACCTTTAATATACGCCTTTCGCCAAAAGCTTGAAAAAGCTTCACCTCGCCGAGTACGTCAACTGGATTTCGTGAGCCAATTTACGACCGACATCCGGCACACACCAGGACCCGAAAACGCTGTAGCTGATTTACTATCGCGCATTCAGTCGGTAGACATCATCAATTACGCAGAAATCGCCGAAGCTCAAAAACAGGACGCTGAACTTCAAAAATTGCTCAACGAACCAGGTATACAAACTTCTTCACTTATTCTAAAGTCATTTTTAATTCCAGAAAGTGAGACACACTTAATTTGTGATACGTCATCGTCAAACGTTCGACCTTTCATACCAAAAAAACATCGACAACAGTGTTTAACGAAGATTCATAGCCTATCGCACCCAGGAATACGCGCCACAACCAAGCTGATGACATCAAAATTCATTTGGCCGAACATTAAAAAGGATACAGCTCTTTTTGTTCGCAACTGTGAGGCTTGTCAGCGGTCAAAAACTCATCGTCACACAAAATCAGCACCCGAAATGTACGTTCCTCCAAAAGAGCGTTTTGCACACATCAATATCGATATCGTGGGTCCATTTCCATTGTGCGAAGGACAGCGATATTGCTTAACCATCATTGACCGCTACACTCGATGGCCAGAAGCAGCACCTATACCAGACATAGCAGCCGAAACTGTTACAAAAGCTCTGCTCTCACACTGGATTTCCAGATTTGGGGTCCCAGCTCGCATAACATCGGACCGAGGCAGGCAATTCCAATCCGCCATTTTTACCGAACTGATTACAACGATTGGTGCAACCCATCTACGCACTACGCCCTACCATCCGCAATCAAATGGCATTGTTGAAAGGTGGCACAGGAGTTTTAAAACAGCCATTTTGTGCAATGATCCATCGAGGTGGGTTCACCATTTACCATCTATCTTACTTGGATTACGAGTCGCTTTCAAGCCCGACATTAACGCATCGCCAGCCCTTTTGGTGTATGGTTCGACGCTTAGGGTCCCAGGAGAATTTTTCTCTCCATGCAACATATCCGAGCCTACCAGCGAGGCCGTTTCACAATTTCGGAAGGCAATGGAAAAATTACGACCTACTGCAACATCACATCACACAACACCGAAAACGTTTGTATCACCAGCTCTACAAACGGCAACACACGTTTTTGTGCGAAACGACTCTATTCGTCCTTCACTAACTCACCCGTACGATGGGCCGTACCCCGTCATCAAACGATGGAAAAAGTTCTTCACGGTATCAATACGAGGAAGACAATCGAACATAAGTATCGACAGGCTAAAACCTGCTTTTTCAGCCAGCACGGATCTGGATAAAAATACATCATCGCAAGAAACTCCGGCGAAGTCTCCGCATCTAATATCGACGAAATCTACACGTAGTGGCCGTCATGTCATCTTTCCACCACGATACAGGTAGCTTTCGTCTAGCTGGGGAGTATTGTGGCAACCCCCTACTAACTTACTTTTAAATAATCACGACACACCCTATAATTTATTCCCTTTGTTACGTCATTCTTAAAAAGAAAAAGCAGCTAGCTTTTCGTTTGGAATTGTATAGTTAAAAATCAAAGTTTCATTCTTATTTGGACAAGCGCTCGTATCGCATCATTTTTTATAAATTGTAATGTTATTTGTTTGGAAAAAAAATAATTAGTATAGTTTTAAAAGCTTACTAAGCTCTGTAGTGTTGGCTAAAAAGCCGCTCTTACATTGGTTTTGGTTTAGTTTATTTTGCAGCTAACCAAGCTACTTTTTTAAAAAAAAAGGAAAGACTTTTAAGTTTTTCTGTTTGTCTCTTCAAGAATCAGAATTATCGAATGCCTTTATTTTGGGATCGACTCTGCCTTTTATTGGCAAATCGATCACATTCCAATACATATTTCTGGAATTCTCTTTCCAGAAACTCTCTTACAAATATTTCTTACATTCTAATTGTAACATGTAAATATCTTAATTCTAAGTTCTCACCAATACATGAATCCCCATTCCTATTGGAATAATGAAAGAATTATGCAAACGCAGCATAATTCCTTTGTTACAAGCTTCTGCTTGGACTTTGAGTTTGCGAGCATTTACAATGTGTCAATGCTTCGCTTACTCATGACTTTGTTTACAAAAGTCTAAAGTTTCTGGCTGAGCGTGACTAAACGCTGCAGTGGGTCATTGGGTATTTTACAAACGTATACAAATGTATACAATGTTTATTAATGACTAAACTACATTGTGGTAGGTTAGTGTGTAAATTAAAGTGTGTGCAATAAGTACACTACACCCTTGCCCTTAAGAAAAAATTTATATTCGAATGAGTGTGCATGTATGAGGAGATAAATTTTTAAAATAATTGTGATGATCTAGTGGAAAATTAAATTCACTATTTTAGTTCTTATTATTATTTTTGGTAGACTATTTTAGATGTAAAATGTAGGATTAAAATATTACTTAATTCTTATAATTATATAAACATTTTTTTTTTTTGTTTTTTTTTTTTTTTTTTTTTTTTTTAATAGTTCTTGTACATGAATAAAATATATGTTTTTAACTGTTAAATTTGAATGAATATTTTTATTTTTGTTCCCATAATAATAGTTAACTTATGTGTCTATTGTATATTTAATCAAGTTATTATTATGCATTTTCTTTATTTGTCCCTTAATTTCTATATAAGTATTTACTTCTTCTGTTTCAACTACTTTATATGGTCCATGGTAAGGACTTTGGTTTTTCTTTCTATTACCTAATTTTACTAAAACTAAGTCTCCTATTTCTACCTTTAACTTATTTGTTTTTATATTGCTATCTTTTTTTCTTTTGTCTTTTACATTGTTTATGAATTGTTTTGCTTTATCAATTGATGTTTTTAATCTTATTTTGAGTTCATTGGCATATGAGTCAATGTCATATACCGGTGTATTATTAATTTTTGTATCAGTTGGCATATATGGTAATTTGCCAAAAACTAATTCATAAGGCGAGTAGCCTGTGTCTATATTTGGAGAAGTATTGAAAGCAAAAGTGTAAAAAGATATCCACTTATCCCACTCATTATCTGTTGCAAAGTTAAGCATGTATTCATTGAGTACTCTATGGTTACGTTCTATGGTTCCTAATGTCTCGTGGTGGTAAGGTGCTGAAAATGTTTGTTTTATATCTAAATATTTGCAAATGTTTTTCATTAGTTCGTTTACAAATTCAGTTCCTCTGTCCGATTTTATAACTTTAAAAATGCCATATTTAAGAATGAAATGATTTACTAGTGTTGATGCAACTGTTGCTGCATCTTTGCTTTCCATTGGATAAGCCATGACAAATTTTGTCAGTTCACATTGTGCTGTCAGTATATATCTGTAACCGTTTGAAATTTTTAAAGGACCTACAGTATCAATTGCTATAACTTCAAAACTAGTGTTTGGTGTATCTGTAATGACTAACTGTTCCTTTGTATGTCTTATCTGTTTATTTATTAGACATTGCTTACAGTTTGAGATGAATTTCTTTACCATTTTAGACATATTTTTCCAAATATATCGCTGTTTTAATTTTAAAATTGTCTTCCTAACTCCTAAATGCCCTCCGCAAGGCGAGTTGTGATATTCTTCAATTAGCTTGTATTTTATTATATCTTCTTCTATTCTTTGGGGACTTTTATATATTAGTATATTTATTCCTGAGCGATTTTTCTTTATTTCATTATGTTGCAACATATTATACTTTTTCTTAAATTCATTCTTCTGTCCATATGAAGGGTTGTTTCTTTTTAAGCAAATTATTTAAACTTTTAGCTAAATTAGCAAAATTTCTTATAAATTTTCTATAATAATTACAAAATGCTACGAATCTTCGAACTTCATCAGAATTTTTTGGTATTGGATACAATTCAATTGTTTTATGCTTTGCTGGGTCTGTTTTAATACCATTTCTTGTAATTAGGTGACCTAGATATACTACTTCTGGTTTCAAAAAATGACATTTATTAGGATTCAGTTTAAGATTATATTTATTAAGTCGTTCAAATACATTTATGAGATTATCGTTGTGGTGTTTTAAACTACATCCAAAAACTATTATGTCATCGACATAAAGAAATGCTCTTGATTCTAAACCTGATAATGCTATGGTTAACATTCTTTGAAAACTATTGGATGAAATTTTTAGTCCGAATGGTAACCGTTTGAAATGATAATGTCCTTTTGCTGTTGAAAAGGCTGTCATATGTCTTGAGTTTTCATCTAGAGAAATTTGGTGAAATGAGCTTGTCATATCTAAAGTTGAGAAGTATCTAGCTCGTCCTAGTTGGTCTAATACGTCTTCTAATCTAGTTAATGGAAATTTGTCATTTACGATCTTTTTATTTAATTGTCTGAAATCAACTACTAATCGCCATTTTTTCGAATTATTGTCACTCTTTTTTGGTACTAATAATAAAGGTGAGTTGTATGCACTTGTTGAAGGTTCAATCAAGTCGTCATCTAATAATTTTTCAACTTGTCTATTTATTTCTTCATGTTGAGAGTGTGGTAGTCTGTAGTTCTTTATGTATACTGGTGTGTTGTCTGTTGATTGTAAATTTTGTGAGTAAAAATTGTTTACTGATAGTTGTTCATTGTCCAAATGAAAAATATTCTGATATTTTTCAAAAATTTTGAAAAGTGAAGTCTTTGCTTCATTGTCCATACCGTCAATATTGAGTATTTTTGTTAGTTCTTTCAGTCGTTGGTTGTCATTTGTATTTTGTTTTGATTGGATTCGTCTTACTATTGAATAATTTTTTAAAGGTTCCGTTCGAATGTCTACATTATCTATTATTGCTTCTTTATCGGTTGTGTTTAAAATTTTAATGTGACAGTGACCTATTGCAGGTGCAATTGAATTTCCTATAAAAATGCCTTCCTGTATTTCTTCACTTAAAATTACACTATCTTGGTTTAGCTTTAGATCTATAGCACATATTAACTCTGATCTTGGTGGTATATAAAATGTTCCTAGTTTTGATTGTTGGATGTTTATTGGTATAATTACTTCTTCTTCATCTATTGTCATTTTAATTGTGTGAGTTTCGTAATCGATAACGCACATATGTTGTTTAAGAAAATCTGTTCCAATTATTCCATCTGTGGCAATTGGAAAATCTGTGTCTACAACTTGAAAATAATGTTTCGTTATATTGTTTTCTATTTTTAATACTATTTCTGTTCCTCCTAATGATTTAACTTCTTCTTTTGTAATCCCTATTAATTTGCATGTGTCGTATGTTAAAATTTTCTGTTGTTCAGGTAAAACTTGTATTTTGCATATTGAAATATCTGCTCCTGTATCTATGAGAAATGTTAATTTGTTTTTTGAATTATTACATTCTACCGTTATGTAATTAGTTAGTTTGTTTGTAATATTGAATATTTTTAATGGTTTCCCGGAGGTGCATTCCGTGTGTCCTCCGGGGCTTGTGCGTTTTCCGAAGCATTTACTATATTAACTCGTCTGTAACTTCCTTGAGTGTTTCTGTTGTTGTTATTATTTCTTGTATTTCTATTCAAATTTTGATAGTTTGAACCTCCTCTTTGATTGTTGTATGATGTTCTATTGTAATTGTTTTCGAAAGATCGATTGTTGTTAGTTTGGTTGTAATTTTGCCTAAAATTTCGATTATTTTGGTACCTATTTGAATTGAAATTAGTGTTTCTATTATTAAATCTATTATAATTAAATTGTCTGTTGGAATTTCCTCTAAAATTATTATTCCTTGGAAAAACTCTGTTTATGTTTAAAAGTTGTGAAGCGTTGTTTTGATTTGAGTCGTTTTCTAGTTCTGATGCTATATTTACTGCATCTGTAAGTGTCTGTGGTTGTGCTGCATATACAGTCGATTTATACTTTTCATTCAAACCATTCTTAAAGACTGTGAGTGCATATTTGTCATTCATTTTCATTATAACTTGTTTTTCTGTCTCAGTCGCTGTTGTAGATAACTCTTTGATTTGCATATTGCTTAAATCGCTAATGAGTGTTAATATAATTTCATTAAAATTTTGTATTGAACCTTTTTGTGTCAAATTTGACAATGTTGTGTGGATAGTAGGAATACTTTTGTGACTTTTATACCTTCCTTCCAATTTTTCTGTTAGTTCAATGAAAGTTTTTGGTTCAGATACCGCGCAAATCGATGTTTTTACACTATTTGACAGTTTGACATTGCAAATGAACTCGATTAATGACTTTTTACCTTCTGTATTTAATCCATTATGGATTAATTCCGATATTTTTAAAAATGAAGATAGTTCTCTATATTGCCCATTAAATAAAGGTATTGCCTTAAGGGCCAATTCTAAATTAAAAGTAGTCATATTTACTTCTTGTTTGTTTTCTTTTGGATTTTCTGCTTTATTTTGCAACTGTTCTAGCAGTTGTTGTTTAATTTCTGTATATGTTTTATTGAATTCTATTTTCAATGCATTAGTATGTGATTCGTCGGTAGTGACAATAGCAAGTGATGCAAATTCTTCTTTATATTTTTCTATTGACTGTAATTTTTGTAGGATGGTCTCATAAGAGTATCCCCGTACCGAACTTTTCTTTAGATTTGTAAGTATAGCTAATAACTTTTCTATTACCGTCTCCATTTAATTATCTGTTTATTAATTTGCAAATTTGTCTATCATTCTTAATGTTTCTTCTGTAGTGTCAGGGTTAGTTAAATCGTTAATAGTTGGTGCCCTAGTCATACCTATATATTCCCAAAATCTAGTAAGAAATTGTAGTTCCTTAATTAGGTCGCGTGGTTTTGGTATTTGTAATACTTCATTAGTTTTTAAAGAATCTAGTGGATTTTTTTTTTCTATTTGTTCTTGCTTTCTTTTTTGAAAATTCATTGTGTTCATAAAATTTAAAAATGGCTTATTTACATTTATGATTTTATTCTTAATATTCGTAATTTTTATTTATACATTTATACTGTTTTTAAACTTGAGTTGATACATTTTTATGCAACTGCTTCTGTACATATTTCTTATAATAGCTATTTATTTTAAAAATCATTAATATTGTTAAAATTATTACTACTACATATAAAAGATTGTGGTCGGTCACCACGATGCTGCTGCTAGTAACATTATTTAATAAATTTGAATTTTCGGATTTCTTGCTTTCCGTATTTCCCATTATAAATTTAACTTATGAAATTTTTATCATTAATATTTTTCTTGCCTAAATTGTCGTTCTTTTAATTTCTCTAATTTTATTTGATTTTTAAAATATTGTTTCTTTTCTTTATCGTATGTGATGTTTGCTATGCGATGTAGCTCGGCTATCTTCTGTCTACTTCGCACTCGTCGTCCAGCTCGCTTCCTTTTTGCTGGTTTTGGTTCTTCTGAAATTTTACCTATTGTGTTCTGGTGTCTTCTCCGGTATTCTTCGATATTTATAGGTTTCGGACCAGCATCCTTAGGAGTTGGCTTGTATTGAGCTGCATTTACTGCTGTTGGCTCTGGTACGTACTCCTCTTGCTGTTGTTCCTTTACCAGATCCTCCCACTTTTTGAATATTTTGTTTATATTTTCTTGACTGTCAGTATTCATCTATATTTATTTTTTTTTTTTTTTTTTTTTTTTTGTGGGGTCGTCCGCAGGATCGCCATGTAATGTTATTTGTTTGGAAAAAAAATAATTAGTATAGTTTTAAAAGCTTACTAAGCTCTGTAGTGTTGGCTAAAAAGCCGCTCTTACATTGGTTTTGGTTTAGTTTATTTTGCAGCTAACCAAGCTACTTTTTTAAAAAAAAAGGAAAGACTTTTAAGTTTTTCTGTTTGTCTCTTCAAGAATCAGAATTATCGAATGCCTTTATTTTGGGATCGACTCTGCCTTTTATTGGCAAATCGATCACATTCCAATACATATTTCTGGAATTCTCTTTCCAGAAACTCTCTTACAAATATTTCTTACATTCTAATTGTAACATGTAAATATCTTAATTCTAAGTTCTCACCAATACATGAATCCCCATTCCTATTGGAATAATGAAAGAATTATGCAAACGCAGCATAATTCCTTTGTTACAAGCTTCTGCTTGGACTTTGAGTTTGCGAGCATTTACAATGTGTCAATGCTTCGCTTACTCATGACTTTGTTTACAAAAGTCTAAAGTTTCTGGCTGAGCGTGACTAAACGCTGCAGTGGGTCATTGGGTATTTTACAAACGTATACAAATGTATACAATGTTTATTAATGACTAAACTACATTGTGGTAGGTTAGTGTGTAAATTAAAGTGTGTGCAATAAGTACACTACAAAATCTTTTCAATCATTGTAAATTTGAACTAAATAAACTGTACCTTGAAAAAACCAACACCACGAGATTTTCTCAAGGGTATTCCAAGGTAATACCAAATATATATAATATAGTGCCAGATATGAAAGAAGACTATGGTCAGCTGTCAAACAAACAGAAGATGAGTCTTAGTAATATAGGTAGGAATGATGGATACTCTTATCAATCTATGGATGGATGATATTCTATACGATAGATATTTAATAATTAGATAGATATTTAAACCAGAGAGAAAGAGATAAGATTTAATATCCCCCACAACTTTAGTACGTAGAATAGTTCTTCCGTAAAATATCTCTCTGATATTTTTTTTATCAACGAAACACCCCTTCCCCCACCCCCTCCCCCTCCCTTCCAAGCACTCTCAATAGAAAACTAGTGTCTGTTTTTCATCAAACACTATGCTAAAAACTGTTATGCTTAAGTTTTCAATTGTTTCCTTCTAGATACCGTTAACTTTGTTGCAAAAGAACCATCAGTAGCCAACGCCAGCTACGAGCTAAATAAAAAAGTTCACGTATTTCAATTATAGTTCGATTTCCTCTCGACTTAAACGCTATGAAATTGTTTTCAGAAGCAACACCACAACGCTTCAAGAACCCAGAACAAGTTTTTTTCGCCACTTGGCGCTGCTGGCTGGACGATAGCTACTCGAAAGTTTTTTGCTACAATAAAATTGATAAAAAATCCAAAAAGAAAACACAAAAAAAACAGCAAAAAGTAAGAAAAAACTAACGCACAGTTACGCACAACTACTGCCAAAGTTCAAGCTGCACTTCCGCTTAGCTGCAAGGCGACGACTGCCCGACAACCTAACTAAAAATGGCTTAACTTCCGCCAACGCTGCTGCCGCTGTGATGTAACCTAAGTTAAAGTTCCAACTTCCGAGCGACGACAACGTCTTCTTTCTGTACAGGCGCGTACGTTAAGCGACGTTTTTAAAGTAGAATATTTCACAAAATAGAAAAGAAGTTTTAAGTGAGTACAAAATAAGAAAATTTTAAGCAAAAAAACAAAAAACCTAAAAAGAAGCCAAATAAGAAAAAAAAAGCCAAAGTATTCTGCTTCAAGAATTCTTGGCGAACATTCCACAAATATTTCTTTATTGAGCGTAATATGCTGCTTTATGGGTTTATGGGTTTATCGGTAGTTGAAAGTTAAAAGATGGCTTGGTTGCATGCGCCCAACCTTCAACATGGCCGCCGCTTAACGTCGTAGGCTTACGCCCACCTCAGCGGTGCCATGACTCGGGCAAACAAAAAGTCCAATAAAAGTTTTCATCTTCACGCAAATTAGTTTGTCATCCGAAAATGAATGGCCTGAGCAGGAGTAGAGACAGAGAGCGACAGTGACAGTGAAGGATAGAAATAGAGCAGGAATGAAATGACAAGAAAATATTAATGATAAAGAAAGAAAATTTGCCACAGACGAAATGAAAGATGGCTGCCAGACTTGAAGATTGTAGTTAAAAGTTTTTAAACTTTTACACAGAGTTGTCTTAACTTGCTGCTTATATGTTACTGTGTATGTGTCATATGTTACACACACATACACATTTATTAATATGCCTGCAATTTTGCCGAAGATTTAAACCTTAATTTAATCAAAGTCTAGATAAGCTGTTATCTACAGGATATGGATATGCTTACATTTTTAGTTTTTTTTCTAAATTTTATAAATGTTGCATACTTTTAAATATATTTTATTTTAATTGTTCAAAAAGTTTTGCTACCAAAGTTTGACGATAAAGATCACAAATGTCATTATTCTTCGATTTCAAAATAGCTCAAAACTACATTCTGTAAAAAAAAGAGTTCACTGTATATCTGCACTGCCGGGGGGATTGGCTTAATAACATCAACGTTTTGTTTTTGCTTTTCCTTTTTTGCTTTTGCTTTTGCTTTTGCTTTTGCTTTTGCTTTTGCTTTTGCTTTTACTTTTGCTTTTGCTTTTGCTTTTGCTTTTGCTTTTGCTTTTGCTTTTGCTTTTGCTTTTGCTTTTGCTTTTGCTTTTGCTTTTGCTTTTGCTTTTGATTTTGCTTTTGCTTTTGCTATTGCTTTTGCTTTTGCTTTTGCCTTTGCTTTTGCTTTTGCTTTCAAATAGAAATCGAATGAATAATAGGCGTAATTTTCTCCCATACAAAGTGACGTCATCAAATTGGAAAATTCTCTAAAATTTCTACAAAATTTATCTGAACACTTGAGTTTTAATTCCGAACACGCAAAAATTGCAATTTGTCCAAATCGGATAAAAACCACACTTACCACCCTTATAAAGTGACGTCATTACGAAAATGAAAGATTTATACTTGACTTTACGATAAAAATAAAAAATAAAAATATGATTCCGTCCGGTTGCAGATGTAGAAGCTTGTGCAACAAAAATGCAAAATTGTTGCATGGATCTATTACTCGCGTATTAGAGGTGTTACGGTAAATTTTATTTAACGATAGCGAAGATTGGGTCTTTGACTTCATAAGGAAAATAAAAACAAAAATTTGTGTGCCATATCAACATGCTTGATACATTAAAAATGCAACAACAATTAAAAAACGTTGCATTGAATTATGACTCCGTGACCATTGGCGCTACAGTAAATTTTAGCAAACAGTTATAGAGGTGAGGTTTTCAGTTACCTGATATAAATTTTTAATAAAAGTTCTATAGCGTCATGAGGCCCCACAGGTGATCTTACTCTTGATGTAACGTAAATGCTCCATTATTACATGGATTTATTGTGCCAAGGTAACCCAATAAACATCATCCTTGGAGATTGACCTCAAGTGGAGCTCAGTGTTGGATCTCCACTTGACCTCTACTTGAGATACAAGCTATTCTACAGGGAAATGGACCGTCGATCTCCAGTTGAGATAAGGCTTGATCTCCACTTGATCTCCAAGCACTTTCTCAAAGCGATCTCCAACCCAAAATGAAAAAAGAAATAGTATTTTAAGAAAAAGCTTTTCCAATTATATTTTTATTTCAATCATTGAAAATAATTTTAAACTTAAGAATATTACACATTTTTTATAAATTCATAAGATTATTTAATTTTTTGTTTTTGCTTATTTGAAAAATTAAATAAAATAAATAAGTGTTTTCAGGTAAATATATGAATATAGTACTGCCATGGCGCACTGATATGTCAAGTAAGGAGTTGTTGCCACATTTGTAATATTTTTTACAACGGCCCAATTCACTAAATCACTTCATAAAGTTACTTGCGAGCGTATTTCTTCATTACATTCCACTTTTTCAGAGCTGTATTCATTTTTTTCTTCTACACTGCGTTGCTCCTTATCTGAAGTTGCCAGAAGTTCAAGAAGCAATGCAGCTGCTCGGACAAATGTTGACGTTCCTAGCACTTCTACCGCTCCTATCACATCCCTGTCTGCAAGCAACGTAGACTGTTCTTTTGCTACAGTCGAAGTTCCAGATGCTTCTGGTGCTCCCCCTGCATGCCTGTCTGATATTAAATCTACAATTTGCTGCACTTCGCGCTTTATTCTCTTTCTCATCTTGCCTTTTATTATTTTATTATTTGAATTTATTTATTTATTGAAATAATTTGCTGCAGTTTCTACCTAATTCCTTATTTTTTGCAATTCACTTTGTTTGACAAATGTTCACAAATTAACAAAAAACAGAATAACCAAAACAACCTATTGTTGCAACATACAAAAACAAATTATTCTTTTTGACACTTCAACAGTATTGACACTTTGAAAACTAACACATCTCAAGCCAATTTCCAATTCAACTCCAAGATGTTGGAGTTGACTTGGAGAAATGAGTTGGAAATTAAGTGGAGGTTGAACACTTTTTTCCAAGCTTGGAGAAAAATATTTTTCTTGCTTGTTGGGAAATGTCAATGTAACAAAGCAAAAGCAGAAGCAAAACAAAAATCAAAACTAAAACATATGTATGTATATTAGAACAAAGATCTAAATCCAAACAAGGAGTACAACAAAGATTAGAACAAGGATTAGAAATAGAATTAAGGAAAAATAGAAATTTCACGGTATAAGAAAATCACAATTTGAAATCGAACAAAAGCTGAAATTTAATTCAAATCCTTGCATCAAAATATTCCAATAACTTTAGAGTCTTAAATTGTGCCCAAATATTTCATTTTTACTTCCAGTTAATTGTTGAAAGAAGCCGTTTTTCTAAGATTTTCAGATATTTACTAAAGAATCATTTTCCAAGGTTTTTTTTCATTAACTTGATGTTCTATGTAATGACAAGTCTGCAAAATACCATTTGCTCATAAAATTATTATCAAAAAGCAAAGGCTCATAAAAAAAGTGCCTAACATGGCTTTGGTTTTAGCTCGGCTCTTCATAGGTGAGATATTTCATTCCCATACAAAATCCGTAACCATAGCATAACTGAAAAAGGTAATAAATTAGTAAAATTCCACTTTTAACCATTAGATAACTCAATTTATTATCATCGTTCAACCGATGAAAATTGTTATCCTAGTCAGTTGATGAGCCAAAATGGTCATGTTATCCTTTATGTTTTATATATATTTTTTTATATTTATTTTTTTATTATTATGGTTTGGTTGTAGTCGTAATAGGCAATTGTTGAGCTTACGCCATTTTACATCAGTGAAAAACCCAAAATTATTATTCTGCGCTATGCTTTCCTTATGTCTATATGAATGTAAAAAAGTGTTTTAAATTAAATTTCATCCAATCCACCAGCCGAGAGTATCCTTCATTATTAAACATTTCTATTAAGCCTCGTTTGATGGCATTTGTTTTTTTTTTTCATTTCTTTTATGGTCGCATCCTGATTGTCTTCTATTTCTCATTCTATGCTACATTTACTGTGGTTTTATACGATTAAGATACCTTTTTAATATTTTAGGTGTGTCTAAAAATTTCATTTAGGCACATAACAATATTTATTATAATAAACGTTTGTGATAAAAAAATACCTACCAAAATCATATGGGGGACAGAGAAAACGTGTGAAGACAGACAGACAAAACATTTTGCGGGTTTTGCGGGTATTTTTTAAATGTAGATTGAGTGTTTTAAATTTGTATTTGACAACACTCAAGGGATCAAGAGTTCATTCATGTGTTGAGGCGAAAACTCTGTTTAACTCATGTGGTGCTTAGCTATTGTGTGGTGGATGTCATTTTTTTTTGTCTGTGAATTAAGCGTTTTCAACAAAAGGGTTGGAAATTTATTCAAGCCTCCTCGAGTGCTATTTATGGTTTTTCACAATTATATATAGCTAAGTCATAGACTTAAGTCTAACATTTGACAATTTAAGCGTATTATGGAATTATGTATCTCGTGGCTGGCAAAAGTACATTTAGAGTTGGTTGTATTCCTAACAAGTATAGAGCAAAATAAGTGGGTTCTGTTCTATGTACATGGAAAGTGTACGATAAGAGTTTATTTAACATGAATATTAGAATAAAATAATTTATATATACTCACTCCAATGGGTTTCATGTTTGATTTTCGTGACGCTGCCATTTGCCATTTTGAACACAGTTGTTATTATCCATTTTTCTTGAAATTTAAATTTTTGTATTCTAAGAATTAGAACTCAAAAAATATTATTGGTTTATTTAAAATATTATGGTTATGTCTATGGTTATGGTTATGGTTATGGTTATGGTTATGGTTATGGTTATGGTTATGGTTATGGTTATGGTTATGGTTATGGTTATGGTTATGGTTATGGTTATGGTTATGGTTATGGTTATGGTTATGGTTATGGTTATGGTTATGGTTATGGTTATGGTTATGGTTATGATTATGGTTATGGTTATGGTTATGGTTATAGTTATGGTTACGGTTATGGTTGTGGTTATAGTTATGGTTATGGTTATGGTTATGGTTATGGTTATGGTTATGGTTATGGTTATGGTTATGGTTATGGTTATGGTTATGGTTATGGTTATGGTTATGGTTATGGTTATGGTTATGGTTATGGTTATGGTTATGGTTATGGTTATGGTTATGGTTATTGTTATGGTTTTGGTTATGGTTATGGTTATGGTTATGGTTATAGTTATGGTTATGGTTATGGTTATGGTTATGGTTATGGTTATGGTTATGGTTATGGTTATGAATATGGTTATGGTTATGGTTATGGTTATAGTTATGGTTATGGTTATGGTTATGGTTATGGTTGTGGTTATGGTTATGGTTATGGTTATGGTAATGGTTACGGTTATGGTTATGGTTATTTTTATGGTTATGGTTATGGTTATGGTTATAGTAATGGCTATGGTTATGGTTATAGTTGTGGTTATGGTTATGTTTAACCAGTCTCTAGATGTTTTGCTAGTCCGTCAGAATAGAATTCCATAGAATAAAATAAACATGGCTTACCGACAACTTTGTTGATAAGATTTTGACATTTTAGAGTCTATCAACAAATGTTAGCAACATCCCAGCTAGACACCTTACTGTTATATATGCCATATATATGGCATACACATAACGCCTTCCCAGCTAGACACCTAACTGTTAGATATGCCATATATATGGCATACACATAACGCCTTTGACGTGATATTCATATAAAATGCTCCATACAAATTACGTTATATTTGTTCTAGCGTCGTGCAAAATATAACGCCTTTTTGTCTATCCGTGTGGTCTGGCATCTCTGTCTGCCACACATGTTTTATCTATTAAAAAAGCTATAGATGTTCTGCTCACACTAATTACAAATTCCATAAAGAATTAAAAACAAATTCAGCTGTTTAATATGGTCCGCAGTTAGCATCCCGCAGAGCTCTTCGACCATAGCGTACTGGTTAGAGTTCTGGCTTTTAACGCGAACATGCGCGGGTTCATATCCTCCACAAATAAAACCAAATTTTGTTTTTCTTATAATTTTGTTTATAATTGTTTTTTTTTTCTATTTTTATTATGGGTAAATTATAAATATTTGTATTTATAAAGTATAAATTAAAGAAAAAAATATTTAAAGAAAATAAAAAAACTAATTTCAAATATTGCAATAATTTTTTTAGATTAGCAAGTAAACTCCTTTTCTTTACATAGAAGATCGTTTTTATTTGTTTATTTTAAGTCATCAACATTTTTTTTTTTTTTATATTAATTGATTTACTATAAAGTTTCCCTGAAAAACTGTCAAGTGTCAGACGGAATTTGAACCGTGGCTTCTGGCATACGGGACACGCATTCTACCCTCGGCGCCACGGCCACCAGAGATAAAGAGATGGGAAACTTCGATTCGGCTGTCATTTTTGTTGATTTTGCGCCAAAATGGTGCTTGTTCTTCTCATTTTTTATGTCCTCACGTATTGTGTATGTGAGTTCACCTCATAGTTGTCAAAAATTGCTGTGTCGGCCGTCAGCTGTTGTGAAGTTTTATAATTTTTAACTTTGTTTTATTAATTGTCTGCTTTTCAAATACCTTATTTTTGCTTTAATTTCATTTCACGTTAGCTCGTTCGAGAAAAGTTTATAATTATCTTATAAAGTTGTGGTCATTCTTAAATATAGTGTTATAAAACTAAAGAAATATGCCTGCAAAAGCTGTGCGTTATCAATGGCGATGCTAGTGGCACCGTCTTTTTCGAACAAGAGAGTGCCGGTGCGCCAGTTAAGGTTACTGGTGAAGTTAATGGTCTCACCCAGGGCATACATGGTTTCCATGTGCATGAATTTGGTGACAACACCAATGGATGCACCTCCGCCGGCCCTCACTTCAATCTCCATGGCAAGGAACATGGCGCACCCGGTGATGAGAACCGTCACTTGGGCGAAAGCAACAGGGAACCAAAAACTTAAAGAAATGGGAGTGGAAGTAAGTAATATTATTATAAGAGATAACTCTGCATATGTATATTGATAATTTATTTGTTTTAAGTGTTCCTCGAAGCAAGCAGCAAATGAGAATCTTGTCTCTCAAATTTTTAGAAATGATGGCATTAGCGAACTAAAGTTATTGAGTAAAATAGTAAGCATCTCAATTAATTGTGAGTAAAATTATAAATAATTCTATTTATGTTAATAGCAAAATATTAAAATGGACAACCCAGTTACAAATGAGATATCTGTAACAAACGCTCGAGCTAAACAATAAATTGAAATTCGTCGAGAACGCATTGCTGCTCCTTCCAAAGTCCAAAAAAGTCAGGAAGACACCAGCCTAGAATCTGCTCATTCCTCCAAAAATTAGAAAATTACGAAAGTAGTCAAAGATAAGACACTGCCACAGCATGGGAATAATGAAAAAGATAATGATAAAGACGGTGCAGTAAGCAATACTTTATCTGGAGCAGCATCTTATATTGAGCTTTTAAAAAACACTAGAAAAAAAGGTTTATTAATTTCATTAATACATTGAGTCAAACATTACTCTGTAATCATTTTAACAGATTCAAGAAAAAAAGACTGGACGGACACAACAACATCATTCAAAAACAGGACTACACATTTGAAGAGGATTTCAAAAAGCATGAAATTTCGAATGGAAATAAAGTAAGTAGTATTTAAATAATAATCGACAATATGATGTCGATATGTATGATACTGTAATCAAACATAAACAAACAACTATCAATAGGTTGCAGAGAAAATCGCTGAACATTTTCAAACTCAACAAAAAGAAACATCAAAATAAGAACGTTCGAAAAGAAATCAAGTAAGTAAAATTGATAAAAAAAATATGTATTTCATTATTTGGGCTGCATTCGACCTAAGGTAATTTTTTTGATTTAATATAAAAAAATTCGTTCGTTTGTTTTGCTGATACAAAATTGTTCAGTGTTAATTTTATGTTTAATCCTCTCCCTGATGATGAACTCCGGCGGAGTTCGAAATATTTGGCTAAATAAATAAATTAACTAAGAAATATTAAAGATTATATATTATTAAATAAAAAAAAATTGAGCCCGAATGCAGTCCAATATAAATTAAGGGGAATTGCATGGAAAATGAGCAATTCAATTTGTACTTTAATTTAATAATTTAAATCATACAAAATGTTTTGTATAATCATTTAAAAAATTCGAAATGCAATTTAATTACAATAATATATTTTGCAGATTCAATTTACTTTGATCGTGGCTGCTGCAATTCTACTTTGCTGGTTCTTGCACAATTGCAATCAAATTGGTTACATTCGCATGAGCTATAAAGCTTTTTCTTGTTTGGATTCTTTTTTACTTGGAATGCAATAGGATTTGAACGAAAAGCAATGAAAATTGCAAGTCAAGCAAATGAAGTGAGTGAGAGGCTGTTTATATGTAAAATAGATATATAAAAAAATTCTTATTCTTTTTTATTACAGAAAATCTTCATAAATGCCAATCAACCGCAACATCCTCACGCACAGCAGCAAGAATTGTCCCATAATGCAACACATGATATTGCTGAGGATCGCATATCCGGTGAAAACCTAAAAGTACTATTTAATGCAATGAAAACACCAAATATATTGGTTACAAATGTAAGCAGTGCCTCAACACCTGCTTCTGGCGTTCAAGAAGTACTGGAACAAATTGAGGCAAAACCGGGTTCGCTAAATAAATCTATGGAACTTGCAGTTAATACAACAGTGTTCATAGCAAAGAAATGGATGTAGCGATATCAAGCTATTCAGTTCTTGATAGCCCAGATTTCGCCAATGAACAGTAATTGATGTTTTTCCCCTTCGATTCCCATCGAAATAATAAAGAAAGAATTTAAGAAAAGTATTGGCAATTTTTTATTTATTTAATGTTGCGTATATTAATATTTTCTATATTTTATAGGTGTAAATAAAGAAGTAAATCATGTTTTAAAATGAATAATTGTAAAATTTTAATTAACTTTAAACAATAAGATAATTTTGAATTTGTTTTTTGTTTTTAAAAATACGAAATTGTAAAACAGATAAAATATAATGAATATTTTTAAACAAATTCATTACATAATTAATTACTTTAATAAAGAAGGAGTTTTTATTTGGAAAAAATGATAAAAGCAATTTTTTCTTATTAATAAAATGCATTCTTGCTCGTTTGAAATTTATTTCTTTTTTTTTTGTAATTAGGCAAAAAAACATAAAATTATAAATTATTGCTACTTGAGTACAAGGCCAGCAATTTTTCTACTTGTTTAGGTTTTGACCGTGGTCAGTTTGGTTAAGCTCAGTGAAATTTTACACAGTGGTGAGAACCCGAAACAGCTGAATAACTCAAACTCAACTCAAACTGGAACCCAAACTGGGTGAGTTTCTCAACAAAATGTACGACCACAACTATAATATTGTGTTAGTATTGGCTTCAATTTGACGTAACGCAGGCATAGTGCTATCCCTTTCACATCGAAGTTTCCCATCTCTTTATCTCTGACGGCCACCATATTTATGTTTATTTATTTTAGGATAAAACACGCTTAAAGCTTTTGTTTGCTATTTTTTCGTACCCTCAGCTTGTTTGCTGCGTAAAAGAGCAAGCTATGTAAACACATACAACTTTCTTTGTTTAGCATGACAACAAAATGTAAGAGTGTGTTAGTGAACACCAAATTTTGTTTCCTTGTGTGCGTAACTACGTTAGAGCTGTCTAGCTGGGATATGTCCGCCGTCAGCGCTGCTTTTTCGCTGCCCGTGCCAATGTTTTTCACCGGGCTCATGGTGTAATAATAATAAGGTGTTAGTGAATTTTTGACAACACCAAGAATAGCTTTCTTTCTGTCAAAAAATTGAGCGCGAAAGAGAGGAGCCGTTGATAGTTGTCAAATTGTGTTATTTGTTTGAGTTGCTAGCATGGTATAATAATACAAGGTAGCATTGACAGTTGCTTGGGAAAACATCTACTGTCAAAAAATATACTCAAAAAGAGAGCGCTCACAATCCGCCATTGAAAACACAAGCAATGTTGAAAACGTTGAAGTGAAAAAAAAACAACAACCACAGCAGCTGCTGATGTATTTCCACAAAAAGCTGTTTTTGACATGAGATGTTTTCTTGCAGAAGAGAAAATAACCAGTTGTCAATGCTACCTTGTATTATTATACCATGAGTTGCTAGATAATGATGTGTTATAGTTTTTATAGGTTATTGTGCGAATAAAGTTTAAATAAATATTTAATTCAATTAATTGTGCTGTGTTGTGTTGACAAAAAGTTATTGCAGTTGTCTTCGCCCATTTGCCAAGTTCGCCATTGTCATTTTATCAAAAACGTGCGCTGGAAGGTGCTACCGACATGAAGCTTTGGCCAGCATGCAAATTGTCTTGCATTCACATCGACTCCTTCAAGAAAAGATCGAATGCCATGAAAGAATGTTCAATACCTCAACCTCAACAATAATAGCCATCATAAGAAGTGGACATGGCATTGAGCTTTGACCGACTGCACGTTAGCTGTTTTATTTTCATTTCAATTCACCATCAGCTGTTTTTGACAGGAGCGGAGCGAAAAAATTTATCATTTTGAGAGAGAAGTGTCAAATTCACTAACACCTTATTATTATTATTACACCATGGCCGGGCTAATGTTTACATCATTCGGCATTCACAATATTGATGGAGCGAGTCTCATGCAATGTCAATAGAATATATGTCTCTGCCAAAATCTTTAATAATGTAAAAAAATATTTGTTGTCTATTTTTCGAAAAAATCTCGGTGACCTTTAAAATGGAACTTTCGGCTCTTACTTTAAATTCCCGAGAGAACAATCAATAGTACAATCAATTTCGAAGCGTTGTTTTGATTAACCCGAATGGTGCTGGAATTATTATTTTTTTAATTTCTTTCGGGTCGCTGAATCCAAAAATTTGATTACATATATGATTCACGAGCAGTTTTTGTGAACGTCAATTTGCGTGACCATATGGTCACGCTGGCACATTTCGGGTTAAGTCAGTTTCAAAGTCATCTTTTTGAGGCTTTGAAAAGCTTTGCGTGATGTTCTGAGTGTGTCTTCGCTGGCAGTCAGTTTCACAGAAACTCGATGAAAATAAAGATTAATCTCTTCACTTTAGGTCGTTTCTTCTTCTTAAAATTAAATCGCACGTACAACCAAAGCTTCAGTCAACCACTAACCTACATTGGTTCAACATCAAAATTTTGTATTTCGGAGTAAATTCGCTACTAGTTAAGAAATCCAGCTCATCGCGTACAAATATCAAGATGCACCATTTGATCGTACCTTTGGTTTTGGCCATACTAACACCAACTGTTATATGTGATTCATATCTTCAATCAAAATTTTCGCAGCTGAGTGGACTATTTTCAAACTTGGCGGGACAGCGGCAAACTCTAAGCGCACTCCCCAATGAATCGGAGTGTGGTGTCTTGAGGGAGGATCAATTTTTTAACTTACAAAGAACCATCGAAGTCAATGAATTTCCATGGATGGCTACATTAGTAAATCGCATCGAAAAATATGAATGCATAAGTGTGTTGATAAGCAAACAATATCTTTTGGCACAAGCGCACTGCTTTAACGAAGACTTCAACCCAAATTCATATTTTATAAAATTGGGTAGTTGTCGTTTTAAGGGTCCGTGCACAGTAACGTACGATTTGGAGTTATTCAAGCAGCATGATGCGTATATTAAGGATAAGGCGGGCAATAATATCAGTTTGTTGCGTCTCAAGCAACCCGTCACGTTTTCAGATGACATACGACCCATATGTTTGCCAAGCGCAGATGTGGGCGGCATGAATTTCGTAGCGCAACATCTGATCATGACTGGTCGACAGTTTATGGGTGCACTACATGCCAAATTTTTCGTACTTATATCGTCTTTAAGCCGATGCCAGAGATCATTTATTATGTTAGGAATTGATATTGACGACAAAATGATCTGCGCCAGTACTTGTGATAATGGTTCGAGTTATGTTTCTGGTTCGGCTTTGATGGGTGTGGCTATGAAAAACTCATTGCCTAATAACTATTATCTGGTTGGTCTTCTGAGTAACGGCAAAAATAGTTGTTTCGATAGTAGTCCGGATATATTTCAACGCATTGATCGATACATGGATTGGATAACACAAAGCATTGCCAAGATCGAGGGAATTGCCTAAATCGTCAAGAAAGTCACGGTGAAGACCATGGTAGAATAAATAAGATAGTCTCGCGTTTGAAAATCCTCTCTCGCTCTGAGTCGACACTGTCAAAATCAATACAAATAATTTTATGCTTCTTTTTGCTGTTGTTCATTGTTTGGAGATATTTTAACTATTCTAATTATTGGGCCGCGAGTCTACCTTGTTTATTCTACCATAGTCAACACGACTCTCGTTACAGACTCAAAATTTACCAATAATTGCGAACTCTTTAATAAAAAATATTATTGTTAAATTTGCAAGGGCGTGATTTATATGTTTCTAAATCTAAATCAATTTTATTTATTCATAATAACTTTCCAGTTTATAGCCAACAACTGATTTTCTAAAATATTTACCTTATCGGGTTCTACTACATAAATTTTTGTGTCATGATTAACCATATTATTAAATATGTTTTAACAAAAACTTTTTGGGATCAAAAGCGCTCCGAGGTCAACCCTGAGTGTCAACTTCAGAGTGTGTTATCACGAATTGCTTGTCAAATGTGCGTATTCTTCGCTAGGGATAATCTGCAGAGAAACGACAACAAGATTACGACAAGTTGTTTATTGTGAAATGTACTCATATCATCAGCGAATTGATTTTTTTTTTCAACTTGGCAGCGATGAGCGAAAAGGCTATCAAAATCTAAGAAAATGAGTCAATATCATGTTTGTTGCCATTCAAATTATTGTAGAAAAATATCCATACCGATGACCATGGTAGAATATAGAAGGTAGATGAAGGGCTACTTGTGCTCTCTTTATGTTAACCATAACTGCTAAAATAGCGAAAAAGCATAAGCAACAAAAAAATTATTCAATTCAAAATAATTTCGATTTGACACTTCTGAGTCCACGCTCTCTCCCTTGCATCCACCTTTTTTATTCTAACATGCCGAATGGAATTTAATGGAACAGTCCATGGTGTAACAAACAAGGCGTAAGTGATCAAAAATCTTTTTGCTAGATCTGTAAAACTTATGAATGAGTGAATGAAATAGAAGAGAAAAATGTTTGTATAATTTGACAGCTGAAGTGTTTGAATTTTCGAGAGGAAGAAATTCGCAACTACTTTGTTCATTACACCCATGATTAGATAAAAACATAGGCTTATTTTGCAGAAAAAAGTGAGCTGTCAAGTCAGCTGTTTGTTTTGAGTTTTCCTAATTATTATTCTTGTCGTTTGACGTTTGTTGTACCTATAGTTTTGTTGTTGTAAAATTTCACATATGAGCAGTTATATAAAATGAGCATACCTTTTTATTTTATCATGTTGATGAGCATTAATTTTAGAGTCGTACCTGTCATGTTGTAATAAACAAGGTGGTAATTTTTTACTTCTCTCAAAAAATCTAACTTTTGAGATGTCGAACCATTTAATTTAATTGTCACGTACTCATTGTTAATTACACCATAATAATTGTGATTCTATATCCTCAAAGTCAAAAAATTAAAATCCTGTAATATTAAATTTTCACAATATGGGATATTCACAAAATGATGTACTTGCGATACACAACTTTATCATAGTTGAACAATTAAATTAAAAACTTTTAACATATCTACAAAAAATAACTGTAGTTTTTATGTTCTTACTATATTGTTTTCTTGTTAATAAAATAACTTTCTTATATTCTTATAAAAGGTGTATTTAAAAAATTGTCTCTTTCGAATACAAAACTGTTTTTATGAATGGAGTAGGATTTCCTTCGTTAGATACTTGATAACTTTTTATACAAAAAACTCAATGTATTTGCTGTAAATACAATTTTATCACAAATACACAATACGGCATGAAATACATTACATCGTGAATAGGCTCAATGTTATTGTGTATTATGTTACGTCTGTATTCAAATAATACAAAATGTGTATTTTGGAATCTATTGACCATATTTTTAATGACTTTCTTCTGGTTTTTTTTATGTACTTGAAATTGTTTTTTTTTATAAATATATAAAAAAAATTTTTTTTTAATTTTTCCTTTGAATTTTTTATAATAATTTTTTAGTAATTAATAATAATTTTTTAATTATATTTACTGGCAAATCTTTCTGAAAAATATGTTAAATAAATATTCAAACAAATTGATAAGGAAATTCTATTTAATAGTCAGGTTGGGAATCTCAATCCCTAATAGTGGAACCGAAGTAATCATATCGCAGCTTTACATTGCCTGTTACTAAACTCAAAATGTTCTAACTTTAAGGAAAGGTAAAAATCTATTTTTAAATATAAGCTGTGTTTTAGTAAAAAAAAATTTATTTTTTTAAATTTGTTTGTCGGGCGCATAATGTGTAATTTGAGATTCAACCAATTAGTTTAAGAAACTAATCAACGAGAATCACTAGAATAGGGAGTAGAATCTTAATTTCATTGAATGTATTAATACAATATATTTTCCAACATTTTGTTTTTTCTATGAAAAGCTAATTAGCCAAATTTTTTAATTTTGATATTGAGTTTTACACGATATATTTCCAATTAATAAAATTGGCAAAAACGTTTTTATAAGATAAAACTTAAGCATCCCACTAGTCTCAATTATGCTGTCGGTCTGGCATTATTAAGTGCCTAAAGCTGTCCAGCTTTAAGTGTATATCATAAGAAACAATTGTAAACTTTAGACTAGAGATAAACTTTATTTATTAAAATACACACTCTCACTGAGATAAATAGATTTAAAAATTTTACATATGAAAAATTTTATAATTGGAAAAATCTCAAGTAAGGAAAAAATTATTTTCAATGTTCGTAAAATATAAGTTCTCTTATAATTAAATTTTTATTTATTGTTTTAAATCGAGCTCGATGGGTTAGACCTCTTGTATGAAAAATAAAACATTTTGTTTATAACGGTTAAAATAAATGCGAAAATCTTAAAGAAAATATTAAAGAATCTTCTGATTTTTCTTCTCTCTGACTTTGCTTTCATCGCTAGATAATTGCTTATTTACTTTTGAGTAAAAAGAAAAATTTTGAGAAATTTTTTTAATTACAAATTAATTTTGTTTGAAATTGCAAGTAAATGTCAGAAAATTATTTCATTTCCAAAAATTGTACAATAGATCTATATGTCAAAGTTGATTTTTTCCCTAGACAAGGCTTTTTTATCTATGGCAGTATTTAATTTTTTATCAAAAAATATAAACTAGGATTTCTAACAAAAAGTATATTTTTCAAATCAAAAGTACGATATATGATAATATTGATAGATATCGCTATATCAGAGATAACGCACTTTTAATACAAACCTTAAAATCACTGAAGCAAGCAGCTGTTTTCCTTTTTCTTATTACAACAAAGCATTTTTCAAAAAACGAAAAAAAATTCATTGAACTTTCCTTTAAAATTCATCAAGGCTAAAATAGTACGCTAAATTTTTTACCTGGCAACTTTTTCTAACATGTTGCATGGTAGCTCTGTTAAGTTGATTCATAAGGTATGTGTCTGAACTAAGTCTTGTTCGCCGCAAAACACATGTTTTTACTGTCATTTCTATCACCATCGAAAGCAATAATTTTGGAACAATTTGAGTTGGATTCTATTGAGCAATTTTCTTAAATCGAATTAAAAAAAGAAATCAATTAACAAAGATGGCACAATTGCTAAAAACTGTGCGTCCACAAGTGGCGTTAGTGGTAAGATTGTTATATTGAGTAACTAGCGATTAATAGCTACATTTATGTCACTCTTAGCAACGCTTATATTGTTCAAAAGCCGCTGATGCAAAAACTATACCCAAAAACCTGCTGGAGGGGCAACAAACGTCTCACCTGCAAAAGGAAAACGGTGTTATATTCGATAAAAAACCATTCAAAGTACGCTTGGAAGCAGGTGAGTCGTGATGCACACATTGAAAACTACATGTAGCTGAGGTTGCTAAAACTTTACTTGATGTGCACTTCTTTGGATTATGAAGTTTATATAATCGTTGGTGCAGACTTATTTTCATTTTCGTTTCATCAACTTTGCAGGAAAAATGTATGGCTGGTGCCTGTGCGGCAGGTCCATGACACAACCGCTCTGTGATGGAACTCATAAGAATATATTCTTCAAAATTAACCTACGGTAAGTCAGAATACTATTTAATTTGTTTAGGCTGGAGATAATTGGTCAATGAAATAAGGGCAGTTGCTATTAGGTTCAAAGAGCTCATAAAGTTGTATTGAGCGACCTCTATACAATAAATGCATGTGACAAATTATCTTTGTGTCCTAGACTTTATGATATATAGGATGTTTGTGTCCACCTGGACCGTGTGATATTGTGTGTGTTTTTGAAAAAACTTTGAATTGAAATAAAATACTGATATAACATCATTTCCAATTGAAAATAAGCTTTATTAGAAAGATAATTTTATTGAAAAGTGGTCGCCGCGGCTCCCTCATTTTAATCCTTTTGGGAAAATAAAACCTCTTAAAAAAACACCCTGTATTTAAAAGATATGAACAATTTTTCTCCACCCAATACTCTTGTGCACAAGCCAGTATTGTGTTGGTACTATTGGAAATTCTCCTCAACCTCAACTTGGTGCCTAATTCTTATTTCAGAGATAATTTCTTCTTAAATAAAACTGTAAATTATATCGCTCTAAATCATCTTGAAATCTTTTTAATTTTCATCCTCATTTCCGTTTCAGTCCAATTCGTTTCATGGTCGAAAAAACTGGCGACTACTGGCTCTGCAACTGCAAACAAACCAAACATCGTCCTTTTTGTGACGGCACCCACAAGCAGCCACATATTCAAGCAGCTGTCAGATCGTAATGTTAACATTTTTGGACATTTTTTAATACTACTCTCATTTTTATTGTTGAACTATAAAAGTCCGCAATGATTTAAATAAAACGACATTTTAAATATATCAAGCAACAATTTTTTATTATAATTCTTTTGATTTTTTTATAAATAAATAGAATGAGATTAAGCGATAAATCAAGCTTTTTATTAAGTTAAATATTATCTTGTAATACTTCGATGCATAACTCAATAAACATGGTCTTAAATTAAGCAACTTTTGTGTATCATGTAACAATCTCCAGCTTGACTCTCCGCTTAATCCATGGATCTTAGTTAATACAAATATTAAACTTATTTTTTTTAATGCTAGAAGAAATTATTCGGTTGTCAATTATTATAAATTTAAGCTATATTTATAAGTTCCAGCTTAGCATCAGTTTTGTCAATATTATAGTAGGTACATTTATTTATATATATGTTTGTGATATTTATAACTATACCCACTAAAAAACCAAGTACACTCAGATATTTTATATTTATTTATGTTATTTTATATATGCTTTTATATGTATTATAAATAGTTTTATGTATTGCATATACATTTTGTCGATTAAACATGTTGCATACCTTCGTGGTATTGAATTAAATGTTATTTTTTACTTTTTTTTATATTTTCTCAGAAAGTATTCAGAGCTGCTAAAAAATGAGTTATAAAAATGTTAAAAATTGTATAAATTGGTTGAAGAAGAATTATTTGAAAATTGTTAACTGAAGCTTTTAAGGTGTTTTTTTTTTAATTATAATTTAACACTATTTAGAGTTGGTCAACAACAAGCCACGTTGTAATATGCCTTAAATTCCGCCTTAAAAAATACTTTCTGCCAAAAATGTATGCTTAAGATTTTAAAAATCTCTCAATTAAGTTCTTTCAACTAATTACTTTCATTGATTCCTTTTAACAACAAAAAGTTTATGGTATAGCCTTATAGCATTGCTGGCTATATTTTTTACACAACTTTTACAAAAGTTATTTGACATGCGCTTTTAATGAAAATTTACATATTTTTTGTTTCTTTTTTTTTACTTTTTACTGAACGTACCATACATGTTGGAGTTATATTTTTAAATTATTCACATACAAATTTATTCGCCTGACTGCTTCCTTTTTAAATGTTTTACTTTAAATAAGTTTAATACACATTAAATACATCGCTTTACGCTCAACTTATGAAAAAATAACAGAAATCTTGCTTGGAAAAATGCTTCCCAATCCATGTTGAGTCAAGTTTAAATCTAAAACAAAATTTTTATAATTAGACTACATATGAGCATAACTTTTTTAAATTTATTTTGAGATGAGGAAAATAAAGGCCAACAGCTCATTGTTTTATCTGGAAGTGCTAGAGTTTACATTTAGCGCTTGGCATCGTACTTAAGGGATTCTTTTTTTTATCAGCGTCATAAGTGAGTCAACAGCACTATTGAACATTTTCTTATTAATGCATTATTTCCAATTATTATAATAGAAATAAAAAATGAATATGTAAACAACACTTTAAAAACATTTCGTAAACCAGCTGGTTGGTCCTAATCCGTGTATCTTCAGACCTGGCAAATCTACTATTGACCAGATATTGACGCTACGACAATCTTGGAAAAGACCCTAGAGAAAAAAATCAAAGCCACCTTCGACAGAGGTTATTAAGGACTTCGTCTACCTGGGATCCAGAGTAAACCCATCCAACGATGTCAGCATTAAGATAAAACGAAGTACAAATATTGCCAACATGTGATTTTAGGGCTTACTAGGCAAATGAGAAGCTTAACCCCTTGCTCGACAAGCTCGGATTTTTGTACTATAGTCAAGAAAAATTAATTTAAAACATATGTATATTAAAAAGTGCGCTTTTTCGGTCGAATGCTTTATAATTTTGTTGCTTTTTAATATTTTGAAATTGCTACACATACAGGTGTCCAAATTTTCTAGCAAAAGTATTCTATTTAATTCACCTTGGGTAAAATTTTAAATTCAGTTTAGTGATAAAAGCTTTTCATATAATTGCCGTGTTGGTTCATCCGCTTTAACGAGGTGTTCGCTCTTAGAATTTTAAATAGTTTTGTTTTTTACGTAAATTTGTTCCTCAACATTATAAAAACACCTCTCAAACTAAGGCGGCCAACCGTCCCGAATTCTGCGGGACCAATGACATTCCAAATACACAATAAACACACGAAGAGGTATTCGAACATTTTAACGAAAGCGGAATAACATTCAAAATTGTCTGGCCATCGTCTAGTATCTTCTTTAATTGCCAGAGAAGAAAGTATCCACAAAACGAGTATTTTCGTTACTGAATGCCTTTCGGAAAAATCTTCACTTAAAGTTGACACATTGCGCGCAAATGCTTATTCTAAAATTTAATATGGGCAGTTGTGAAAATTCTTATGATTTTCTTCTACAAATCCCAGATTTAATATAAAATGCCACTCATCTGAGATATGTTATTTTAAAGATAAATGAAAACTTCAGTAAATTACACTTGTTTGTTTCCCAATTTAAGTGCACCGCCATAACCTCCGTCCTTCACATTCACACCATCTACCACCAAGAATGTCGCGCATTTACTTTTTATAAATGCTAACTCAAGCTGTCAAGTGTGCTTAGGACCATTGTCATGCATGATATTCCATCTAAACGGGAAGGACTCTCATTAATATTTTTGTAAATAATTCCGCTTTGGTTTTATTGCTATTGCGCTCCACGCGGCCCAAAAGGGCCACTACGTGGGCATGTTTGGTTTAATACCAACAAAATGTTGGAACCTAGGTCCTAGATGGACACGTGATAAAGAAGTAAACAAAACGCGCAACAACAAAATCTTTGCAGAATCAATGCAGTCAACTTTTTGAAATTAAAAATCGTGTTTTTTAAGAATTATAAAATTAAATAAACAAAATAAAATGCCACAATTTTATAACTCATTTTTGTAAATATGTTGGCCCATTTTTCTTTCAATTTTGATGTTAGTGCCAACAACTTACCAAGGCAAACCCAGACTATCACTTTCTCCCCACCGTGTACTTTGGGTTGTGCTGCATATTTTAGGGTAGTCATACACATCTTTTTTCCTCAGATCCGAACCTACACAACTTTGACTCATCTATACAGAGTAAATTTTTCCAAAAACTAAAGATGACATTTTCATAGGTGTTGATGACTCACTATTGATAGCGTTCATGAAAGATACGAAAAACTTGGTATGGAAAATTGTTAGAGGTTCCGGTGATATTTGCGCGTGTTGAACTAGGAATTAACATTAAAATTTAAGTGAACGCCATATCTTGAGATATTTCTTTAGATGACAGAATGAATGAAATGAAATTTTTCTATGGAGATGATTTGAAAGCAGGATATCAAAGCTTACTCTCAGACTGACATATACCAGTTGTCAAAATTTGACTATTAAAATTAAGCTAACAAATATCATGCAATTGACTTCAGGCTTGAATGGGAAAAAAAAGAAAAAAATAACACTAAATAAAATTTAATGAAATGGAAAAAAAAGCATAAGAAATGTTTAGCAGAAATTCTCCCAGTTGGCAACCGTGTTCTTTAGGAAACGTTCTATTATCGTTCAATATTTCGATAAAAAACTTTTTCATACAAAAAAATCTGTTTTTTTACTAAAAAGTGCCAAATACTTTTTCCCCAACCCAAAATAAGACTTTTATAAAAGCTTCTTTGAGTCAGCAAATTATTAAGAGACAGTATCAAAACATTAAAGCTTATATTTATGCCAGCTGGGCTGAGAATTATGCTTCGATGGTTTACATTTTTTTTAATAAAGTAATAAAAATGCAATTTTTAAAGAAGAAAAATATTTTATTAAAAAAGATTGTCACACGAAATCAAAATAGAAAACTTAAATAAACTCAAATGTAACGTCAAAACAAGTGCGGACATTAGGAGAGCGAGATAGAGAGCGCATGATTAATAATACAGAAACAATTGAAAAAATACACAAATATTTAATTTACTGAAGGCGCTTTAATACTCAACTTATTTTTATAGTTATTTTTAACTAGGCAAAATTTTTAACAAATTTGTGTTTTTAATTAATTTTAATAACTTCGTTCGTTTTTTTTTTTAATTGATAGTTAAAATAAAATGCATTGGTTCTTATATATATAAACAGCATATTATAAGAATATTATTTGTTATTTAAACATGCGTTTAAACTTTTAACTTAAGAGGGTGAATTAAGTTGAATACTTTACTGACAAGTCTTTTAGTTTTCTTACTCAAATTATTATGTTTAATGTTTTAAATGTATTATTATGTTCAATTGAATTTGAGATTGCCAATATTTTGTATTTTTTAAGATTTTATTTTGTTTTTTTGTTTTAATTAAATAGTATGAGAACTAAACAGGAATTATACAAGTTAATAAATCAAATTTTTTTGAGTGTTAATTAGGTAAAAGAAAAAACATAGTCTAAGTTAAAAAAAAATAACAGCTGCATTTCATTCAGTTTGTTTTCCCGAAGAGCGCTAAAGTGTGTCCAGACGAAAACATTTTGAAAAAGCAGCAAACGAGCAAAGTAATGTGGAGGTGGAAACATGACAATTTAAGGTGCAAGTAAACAGCATAGAACGTTGTGTATAAATCATCATTCAAACTCAAAACAAATGCTAACCAAAATTAAAGACAAAAGAGACGTCAATAAAAAGTTGTTAATAATGATGCGGCACTTAATTTCAAAAGCAGAAATATTCGAATTCTTTATTGTTTTTTAACGTAATAAAAATTTATAAACTGCGGTTAAGTTTGCTCGTGTGGTAAGCAATTAGTATGTGAAAAACAACAACAATGTCATATGTTAAAAATATCTATAAAATTATTCGTGCTTCTACTTTTGGCACGCATAAAAATAACGTGTAAGTTATCGAACGCGTGTAGTTTAGTGCTTATAATACACAACAAACAATGTAGAACCATAACAATGAATGCAAATCAAAAATGAGTAATTAAACTTTTGTTAAGATTGAAGTTAATATATTCTTTTTTTTTTCAATTCGATTTGTTATAAATCAAAATTAATAGCTAAACTATTTATAAGAGCAAAACAATTTTGAATCCAGACATTTCACGCTGTTTACACGTTTGTCTTCCGTAAATGTCATGTTTCCTTCTCTTTTTCTAATACTCGCTTCTTATTGTTACCGTTGCTAGTGTTTTTTTTTTCTTTTTTTTTTTTGCTTTTGCAGCTGTAATTTACTTATGTTTAATATTTTCATCAATGTTCTTTTTGTTTGTTTTTGCAAGATTGGTTTTTTATTATAATATTTGCAGTACGTAGCAAAGTTTCAACATCATGTTCAACATTTTTGTTCTTGTTGTTGTGGTTGTTGGATTTTGAAAAACCTTTAATATTCCTCATCCTCCGGTGGGATTTCATCTGGAGGCGCAAAACCATCCTGTTGTTTGTAAATGACATTTTGTTGTTGGTGACAGTGACAGTGTCAGTGCCGTGGTGTTGTTGGTGGTATTGACAACACACACACACAGTTTTAATGTTTCGTGCATTGGTGGTTTAGTAGTAGTGTTGATTTTGGTGTAGTTGTTGGTGTCAAGTGTTTGTGGAAGAAAAAAATAAAAATAAAGAAATAAAAATTATTGAGTTAAAGTTTTATAGTTCGAATTTATCGATTTTAGAGAGGGTTCTAAATAGGCAAATTAAAGTATAGCTCTACATAGAGGCGTTTTATGTTCAAATATATATAATAAAAGAATTTTATGTGATATAATAGCAATGTAAGGTAATGATAAAAACACTGTGGCAAAAGGAAGAACTACTCAAGTCTGACCGAATTACCTGGCCCTAGGATGTTCTGAAGAAAACTTTTAAATTGCATCAAATTTTTTATGCATATGCCAAAAAATCGACTTATTATAGTTTAACGACATATTTTTGTTTTCCATTTGACCACAGACAACGCGATTTCTTTCTTAAATTTAAAAATATAGCGTGCAATTTACAAACACAGCTAAATAAAAAGCAAAAACATTAATAGTTCTTATTGAAGAGATCTGATGGGACTTCCAACAGTTAAGGTGGGGGGTTTAAAAGGAATTTGTTGGAATAGAATGGAAACATTGGACTGGTCCTTAGAAGCGAAACTTTAAGTACAAAGCTTACTCCAAATAGTAATTAAAGAAAAAAACAACACATAACGGAGAAATACACAAAAAACATAAAATGAGAAAATAAAAAATAAAAACAAAATAGCTAAAAATATATCACAAAAGAAAAACTATAAAAAATAAAAACAAATAAAAAATAAATGTATCACAAGAAATAAAAAATGTATCACAAGAAATAAAAACAATATATCACTAAAAATAAAAAATGTATCACAAAAAATAAAAAATGTATCACAAAAAATTAAAAATGTATCAAAAAAAAAAATAAAAACTGTATCACAAAAAAAAAATGAAAAAGTATCACAAAAAAAAATGTATTACAAAAAATAAAAAACAATATGTCACTAAAATTAAAAAAAAATATCACAAAAGAATAAATTACAAAAAATAAAAATATATCACATAATATATCAAAACGAAGTTTAAATATTAACAAAAAACTTGTAATAAAATAAAAAAGAAACAATTTTTAAAGCAAAAAAAAGCCTGAAAATATAACAAAAAAAATAATTCCAATATAAAAAAAGCCAATATAAACAAAAAAATGTCTATAACAAGGCTGTCGAAATCAATATATATATAATTTTCCTCTTCTTTTTGCGTGTTTTTTTTTTTTTTTTGACAATTCGTACTCGGATAACCGCCGCGAGTCTACCTTGTTTATTCCATGGCAGAATAAAGATTGCCCACGCGGCTTAAAATCCTCTCTCACTCTGATTCGAAGCTGCAAAAATAATAAATAATTGTATGCTTCTTTTTGCTGTTGTTCGAAATTGGTAGATTTTTTGACAACTCTGACTCTTGGCTCTCAGTCGCGAGTCTACCTTGTTTATTCTATGAAGCGTAAATTTTTGTTTCTTGTGCTGTGACATAAAATTTTACTTATTTGATTTGCGCATTAATGCATTAATGGTGTTTGCTCGCTATTTTCTTCCTTTTTTTTTTGGTGCAAACAATTTACAATTTCACAATATTTCAAAAAAAAAAGTGCAAAAAATGTAGATGTGCAAAAAATTTGCAAAGCGAATCTTAATGCATGGTATTCTATCACACAATAACCATGGATGAATGTTAGCTGAAAAGTCACTATCTTTCTTGCCATCCACAATTTTATTCAATGAGTGGAGAGCTCTTCACAATTTGTTGTTCAGTGTAAAGCTGTGCCCACTGGAAGCTCTTTTTATTGTTGTTTAAACTATACAAGATGTGTTTAAAATTTTATCATAACTAACAAACGAAAAAACGAATTGTACCTTTCAGCCCTGAACGGATTTTGATCATGCTTAATTGATCATTTGTGTTGTGCTTGTTATTAAATGTTTGTACGCAAAAGATAAAAAACTGAAGCTACATATTTTATGACGAACGACGGTCAATGTTAATATTCTAAAGAAAATTTAAATGGCATTTTTAACTCTATAAGATTTGGCATTGTCTGTAAAGAGTTTTCGGCCGATCAGAAAAATTAATTTCTGTTAGGAAAATTAACTGTCAGGTGGAATTCGAACTCGTTGACGCGTCAAACCCAGGGTTTAAATTGCTTTCAGCAAAACAGCAAAAGCAACGAAAATTTTGCTGCGTAGTGCTACCTAAAGTTTTTCAAGACAAGCGTATTCCGGAGCCTGTTCCGATTGTCAGATTGATACAAACAACAACGTACAAAAAGACATGCGTCTCTGAAATGCAGCATATAAACGATGACAAGTAAATCCCGAAAGCCAAACGAATGAAAATAAAAGGCTTTCGAAAGCAAAACGAAGCAAAGCGCATAATTGTTGCTTTCGTAGTGCTGCGACAAATTAGAAAAGCAAAATGAAAATCAAAGCACTACAATAATTTCTTATGCTTTCGTAGCACTACGCAGCAAAACAAATTCTTTTTAGTGCTGCTGCTTTTGCTTAGCCTTTCGAAGATTCAGAAAGCAAAGCAAAATGAGTACAATTTTTTTTGTGATAGTGCCTTATGCTTTGGCTGTTGCTGTTTGATTTTCAATAAGCACAGCAAAGTAAAAGCAAAAGCAATTAAACGTTTTTAAGTTTTTTAAACACTGGTCAAACCACGGCCGCCACAACATTTCGTCACATAAAATGCAAAACAAAGTATGATCAAAAAATTCGAAATTGCGTTTTTTATTGATTACAATTCACTACATTATATTACATGTGTGTTATGAAAATTAAACTTCTGCCACCAAAAATAACCAAGTTATTTGATTTGAAAATTTCGTTTCAATATCTCTACATGTTTGAATGTTATAACGTTTTTTGCTTCTCCTGTAAACTTATCAAAAGTGATGTTACGTTATTTTGCATTTTAGGTGACGATATATACTAGTCCTTTGTTTTTATTCTATACAAATTCAGTCCTAATTTTTCAAAATAATACTAAAGACTAAATGAATCTAAATAATAATAGAACTGCAGTTTTTTTTTGCTAACGTTTAGACGTCTTCCGTTTATCTCTGTTATTTCGTTTCAGATTGCAAGGGATGGTCAACATGTATGCAATTTGTTCAATATTCTTCTATCTTATCACTAGCTGACTCATCACTTTCTTAATCTTTAACGTTTTATTAAGGTAGCAACGTAACAGGTGTTTTTAACATTCAGAAAAAAATTGCAAATTTCCTCTCTAATTCCTTCTCTCACAATTTTAACTGCTCAAGATATACGATAAAACTGGTTATTTTATTTTTTCCTGTCAATTTTATTCCTCTCTGCCATAGTCTGTAATGACCACGACTACTAATATTTTCCCGCTAGATAATGAGTAACTTTGTCCCATTTTATTTTGATTCAATTCACTGCATAGCGGAACATTAGATCCCGGGTAATGCATGAACGTTGAACATAAAAAAAAAATTTAGCTATTACAACGAATTGGTAGTGAAAGTCACGACGTTAGATCTCGAGGAAAGCACGAAAGTTTAACATAAAAAAAATCTAATTATTTCAACGAATTGTTAGGAAAACGGCCACGACATTCCAATCTTTGCTTAAGAGCTAAATAGATGATTTTTTGAAAATTGATGAAATTCAAAGTTAGTAAAGCAATAAGTGGAAGGATAATAAGATTTGGAGGTTAAGATTATAAGTGCAGCAATAAATGCATTTGTAAATTGTTTGCTATTCTTGCTATTATTATTATTTCAATTACCACTAAACAGCATAACGACTGAGTAAGCGACTTAAATTTTGAAAAAAATGTTAAATGCATTTGCAATTGCTGGCAATACAAATTAAGAAATTAAAATAAGCAGCACTAGCCTTTACCTCGGTCGCATACAAAATGTCCAGAATCTTTTGAATTAACGGATGTGTTTCTCCCTCGTCAGCTTCTTGGCAGCTGTTGGGTAAAAAAAGGATGACATAATTTTTAAATTTTTCATAAAAAAAAACTTACAGAATTTCTATGTCGCGTAGTTTGGAGAAATAGAAATCTCTTTCCTTTTCCAGGCCCTCCAAATTCAAACGCATATCCATGAGCTGAAATTAAGTAAGTTAATTAATTGTGAACTTTAAAGTAATTTGATAATTTTGTCTACCTGACTGGACAATTCCTCAATTTGTTGATTCGTTACTGCGTTTGGCAGATCGGCAGCTTTCTTCACTGCACCTGTGTTATTCGATGTGGCAATAGCTCTCGCAGCTACTGGGGCTGCTGTCGTTCTGGGTGGAACTTTTGAAACTATATTTAAAAACAACGAGTTAGCTTGATTAAATATCGTCAAAGCAAAGTCAAAATTATTAAAAAAAAAATGTTTATGTAAATTTAACAAACGTGAAGCACGCACAACTTTCTCAAGTAGTAAATTCATTGAATTTGGTTAGCTTAATTTAAAGTATGTTATGCTACGTGATTTTCCAGTGGAGTATAGAGAACCTTACTTAAGCATGAGTACAGGAGTTACAGAAAGAGTGGTGAACAGTAATTTATGTGCTTTCAATTTTGTTAAACCAAATAAAAATAATATACAACATTATTACAAAGCAGGCAACAAAATAATTTAAACAGCTTAATATTTACATATAAAAACAAAAACATATGATTTTTTTTTTTTTAAATAAAGATGTAACGGCTTGAAGAAAAAAACCATAAAATCGATAAAGTCCATTTCAACACACATTAGAAGATGTCTGGAAATTGACTCAAAGCGATTGATAATGTATTTCAAACTGTAACGGCCTTTTTGTCAAACAACACAATAACAAAGAAAAACTACTAAATAACAATGGCAACAACTTCACATACTAGGCCGCGTCGTCGAGGTTACAGATGCGCGCGCCGCTGGTGCGGCCGCAACTGGCTTTCTATATGCAGGAGCACCACCTCCTGTTCCTGATAAACTCTTGACAGCTGCACCAGAACCAAAGCCCATTGGTGCACCATCTCTAGCTCCGCTAGCATCATAATCTCTGCCATCGTAGTTGGCATCAAAGAATTTTTTGAACCATTGCAAAAATTCAAAATTATCTTGAAAACGGCCTTTTATCAATTTGTCAATTGGTATGATCTAAAAAAGAAGATAAAAATGGAAAAACAAAAGAGAACGAAAACAAAAAAAAAACAAAATGATGTAAACAACGAGAAGACAGGAGAACAGATTTTGATATTTTTTTTTAGTATGACAGCAACAATAAAAATAAAAATAAAAACTTAAAAATTTACAAACAGCAAGAATATATAAATTGAAATAAAATTAAATAACTATATAAGCAAAAAAAAAATATTAATGAATCACAATAACAAAAAAAAATCAAAAGCACTCAATTGTGTGTGTGTTCCTTTGATGTGGTGAGTAAATATTTTTCGCGTATAAATTCTAAAAGGACACCATCAAGTTTACAATGCGATGTTTTCCAGATATTCATGTTTATTAAGTTAGCTCCGCCATTTTTTATTCATTATAAAATAAAATATGTGCTGAAATTTGACCAATGTGTACTTTTATGTGCTGCATTGAAAAAAACTGTAGTTCTTAAAGAATACGTGATTTTTATGCGATTTTTTTAGACCCACACTAATTTTGTTCATGAATTCGGAAAGTGTGCTGTGATATGCTAAGGTAATAATGCAATTTTCCTTAGAGACAACTTCATTTTTTTGCAAACTACGACATTGAATCCTTTTTCGAGAGTTCAGCACAACTTTTTTCATGAATTCGGAAAGTGTGCTGTGATATGCTAAGGTAATAATGCAATTTTCCTTAGAGACAACTTCATTTTTTTGCAAACTACGACATTGAATGCTTTTTCGAGAGTTCAGCACAACTTTTTTCCGACTCAACCGTTGTGCAGTAATCTGCGTGATCACGCTTAACTCATAAGTTGGCCTTTTTGTCGAGTTTAAACATTTTTTTTAACCTCAGTATGACACATTGCAACACAACAAGAAAATATAGACATCTTCATTTACAAATTTGACAACGTCATTAAATCACACTCTTAGCAAATAAATTTTTTCCAATAAGGCATAAAACAGCACACATCGGATACATTGCAGCACACAAACTCCTCACTGATACAGAAGCGAAGATTTGGCGAAAATTAAGATTCGTCTGAGGATTGGTTAATTTTTTTATGATACATATTTGTTTTCGAACTTGGAGTTTTACAAAGAAGACAATATTTCGCAAAAGAAGAAAAATCTATAAGTTCTTTAATCTAAAAATGATAAAGCTCGATTGCGAATTTTTTCATTTTTAGGTATATTGTGAATTTTTTCATCGAAAAAGAAAATGTTTTTTAATAAGAAACAAGTTCACAAAGGAATCATAAAAAATACTTTTAGTGTTTATTTTTTTTTTTTTACTTCATGTTACGTAAGTATACTTTGTGGTTAGTAGATGAATCATATATGATCATAACTTGTTGTATACAAATACGTTTACAAATAAATCATGAATGTTTGTTGTTAACTTTTTGTTCATAAATCATTTGCGAACTAGTAAGATTCATTTTATCGAGTTTATTAACTAGTTAATATGAAAAAAAATTAAATTATTTATTTTTAATAAGCATTTGAACCGATGGATGATTTAAAAATGTTACATATGCGAGTGCCAATAATGAACTGTTTATGCGGAATATGTTCATAAATTAATTCCAAAAATATTTTTCTTGTTTACTGGGCATTTAAATAAAAAACGGGTCTAACTTTTTTCCATGAACTGGTAAGGATTTGGGGTTGAAGCGGGCTGACAAGTGGCAAGATGACACCAAAAGATCCCGAAGAGATTAACTTAAAACCACCAAAATCAATATTTTATATGTGCAAACTATGATTTACGTTTCTGTGCGATGTTCTTATGTAATGAAGTTTTTGTAGATAAAAAAAATAAGAAATAAAGGTGCTTGTGTGTAGTATTTTTGAAAAAGATTTTAAATCAAAAATGACAAGTGTCAGCACGTGCTTCACGTTATCCTTGTTCTACAACGAATTTCTCGCCTCTTCTTGAGTTTGCTGTCGTCATACCATTCGCTGTTTTAGAAGAAGCAGTCACTGTTGCATGCTGCTGGGATCTGCTGATAGGCAATTGTATCTGTCTCTTGTCATGCAGCAGATCATTACTGCTTCCGACACCACTGCCACCGCCACCTATGCCATTGCCCAATTTGACGCCAGCGCGTGCAATGAGCGGTTCATATTCGCGACCATCGTAATTTGCATCAAAGAATTTTTTGAACCATTGCAGAAATTCGAAATTGTCTTGAAAACGACCTTTGATCAATTTGTCAACGGGTATGATCTAGGATGATTTATAAATATATATTTGTGTTTGTTGGAGTTTATTGAATATTCGCTAAGATGCTAAGGTTTGAAAGCGGCTTATTTTTAAGAAATGTATTAAAATAATCCGTCTTTAGATAGATTAAATTTAAAAATAAATTCTTTTAAACATTGCAGATTTTGAAGTGATAGATAACTCATGTTGAAATGTATCAACTTCCTATTACTTAAACAACAAGAGTAAAAGATGTACTTATAAGCAGTAAAACCATTGATTTATGTAAACTTAAACTAAATATAAACTTAATATAATTTAAAAAAACTTTATTGTTTAGTAACCAAAAACTTAGTTGTAATACACTTAAACAAAATTAAATATAGTTAAAAAAAAAATAATAATGGGCGACACTTCAAGAGAGAAGAGTGGAGAAATCTCAACGAAATGAAGGAGTTTTAAAAACCTTACCTTATCCACGCTCATCTTTTTGAATGATGCTTGTAATATCTTGAAATTCTGAATATATTCATGTTCTAGATTTGTGCGAAACTTGACTCGCTTCATGGGCACTGAGGCAGGAAACAGCATATCCATAAACTGGCAATAAGCAGCACCTTTAAATAAGCATAACCAATTAATTTATGTAAATGACAGAAAAGCGTGTAAGCAACAACAAAAATAATAAAATTGCTTGTTCTTGCTTTCTTTGTTAGTTAACTTACCAGTGCAAAGTTCTTCAATTTTGCCAAATTGTGCTTGCAGGCAACCATTTACCCAAGAAAGCATATCGTGCCGCGATAAATTATCGGTTGTTACATTTGTGGAATACACATTGACTGCCATTTTGAATTGGTTCCACAATTAAACTGTAAAAGGTAAAAAATAAGTGTCGATTATCAAAAATTTTTTAAATCAACAGTTATGTTTATATATTTCTTTGCAAAATCTATTTTAAAATTTTAATTCAATTGAGGGTGTAGCTAGGTCAATAAATTATTTTTTTTTTGTTTCTATAACGGTTTTAATAACTTAATTGCTATTTGAACTTATTCAAGCAGAACATGTGCGTGACGACTATCACATCATCAGTAGCAAGCAATATCAGATAGATTTTAGGAAAATGTTAAGTGTAAATGTATTCAGCTGATGGTCGGGATTTTTAAAAAGAAACATTTTAATTAAAAATGGCAAAAGATAGGATTAGCGACAAATTTTTAAATGTTTTGTTTATAATTGTTGTTAAAATGGTTGCAATTAACGAAAATTTCCACACTCTCTACGCCTTACTAGTTTGTACGCATTCTTGAAATATAAGTTTACACTAAATTGATGCTCAGTTAGTTCAATCATAGCTTTAGCTCAGGGTTAACAATATAAATATTTTGTATGAAATATAAAAACATCAGATTTTTCAACTCCATAAATGCACATTACTGACCCCGATTATTTGACCCAACCCTAAAAATTGTATTGAAATTGGTGCAAACTATTTTTAATATAACGGGTGTATCAACAAGATTTGTAGGATTTGTTTTTTAAATAACACGAACATTTGCTTGGATCTCTTAAAATTTTTTATTGGATTATAAAGTAGACACATTACACAATATCTTTCAAATTAACGCCTCGGCTTAGCTTGCAGACCTTAATCCTTTTTTCAAAATTTTCTATCACTCTTGTTTAAGTTTCTCAGTCTAAAAGTCTATAAGTAAAAGTAAAACTTTAAAATTTATGATATATGTGATATCTCAACGAAAAAAAAGTATATATTAGCAAACTCAACGCCATTTGAAAGATAAAGCCTTGTACTTTTAAATAAAATGTTTTTTTTTTAAAGAATAGATGGCATTACTACATAACCACAAGTATGACGAAAAACAGTGTTTTTTGCACTATTAGGTTAGGATTTCTCAAGAACCTCAAGCGCACCTGAATCCTTCGGAAATATATATTTAAGTTTGTGCTTCCAAAAAAAAAGTTAAATTTTGTTGGTCTGTGTTATTTTGGATATTATGCAGTGAACAGATTTAAGAAAGATAACATTTTTAAGAAAAATTATTTAATCGTTTACGATCTAAATAATGTTTTGCTCTGTACACAAACTTATTCTGGCTAGTGTACACATTTGGTGCTCTTTTTTTTTGTGCACTCTTTCATCATTATAAAAACACACTCCAAATTCTTTCTTGCATGGAATGGGCTCCTTATGGTGTATAAAATGCACTTGACAAGCTTTTAGTGTAAAAAATATACACATTTTTAAACTTATTTTGCCCAAAATGACCACGAGCAACTAATTTGAAATAAAGTGTTTGATAAATCTATTAGATTTCAAATATCAAAATCAAAATTTTTTTCATATCAAAATAAAGCCATCATATCAGATCAATATAAAATAAAATAATCTAAATGAAAATTAAATAAAGAATTCATAACACTATACTATTAATTTTACGTTCTCTTTAAAAATGCAATGCATGCGTTTTTTTTTTTTTTTTTGTACACAGGTATAAGTGTGTCATACACACATTTTGCTGTCATATCGAAAATTTTCAGACATTGCCAGAAGAGCACACAATTTATATTTTCCTGTTATTCTTTTGTATTGACGATATTATCGCGTGCAAGCAAAACGACTTAACAATTTCTGTTATTTCCAACCTACTTATAGATATTATTGTTGACTATAAAAAAATATGCACGAAAGGAAAAAAAAAGAAAAAGAAGCAATACGTTGAATGGACAATCTTCAACCTTTCCAACTACACGTTTGCAAAACCAACAAACATACGTACTCATATAAAGTATATTTATAGGTATGAAGTATAAATAATCGACCGGCAGATGAGCAGCGTCACAACTTATAGCTGTCTTGTTGCAATGCAAAACAGATTCTTTTCAATACACCACCAAGTTATACACAAAAACATATAACAAATAGATTAAAGACAAAATTGCGGATAACCTTTAAATTTTGCATACCAACAAATCGAAGGAAAAAATAAACATAGTACTTTCTTTCATTAACAATACCATGCGAACAATGAACTCTGCCATGTGGCACATAGTTTGTAATGAATGAGGAAGAATTGGCTAGCCGGCCGGCCGGTCGACAGCATGACTGAAGCATATCCAAGTATTTGAAGAACAGAAGAATTAGTCATCATCATGAATGTGAATCGATTATTTCCGAATTAAGAGATTACGCCGAAGGCGCAGAAATTCTAAAATGCTGCTGCTGGTAACACCTTATTTGAGACAAATAAAAACAAGTATTCCATGCCGTCCAAAGTAACAAAGAAATATGCTAATAATTATATATACATATGTTAGAACCAAATACTTGAGGGTTTTATAATAAGTAGCTATGAAAGAAATTTAAGATTAAAAAAAAAAAACATGAAATCTCTTAGCATTCAGTCATGAGGCGAATTGCAAGCGTAACTAAAAGTCAAGTGACTTCAATCATGATTAGACGAGAATAAACTGCTTCTAGTAAGCAGCAAGCAGAATGAAAAGTCAGAGAATGTTTTTTGGGGCATTAACCTTAATAATAGTCGACTGCTTATATCGATTAACTAGCTCGTTTGGAGTTTAACTGCTGCGTTTGTTGGCAGTGCATGAAGTGGCACATTTCCAACATCAACAGAAATTCACGGTGCTGAATGACGTATGTTCTATAAATGTTGTTGTCGGAAGAAAGATTTTTTTTTTTTGTTTTTGTTGTTATTGTTTTAGATAGCATTTTTATTTTAGATAAGCCGGCCTTAGGGGGAAACTTTTATTCTGATGAGAACTTAATTGCATATTGTTAACGATTTAAGAATAATTCGTTATACTGCCTTCTCTTGATTAGCTCTTTAATGGTTAAAAAGCCTACAAAATTAATTTACCAACAATTGTTAGTTTATTAGAATAGAATGAATGTCTAGTTTGAGTGGAAATGTGATAAACCGTTCACTGTTTAAATAAATAAAGATATGTATTTTCTTATGTCTTTTCAAGTTAATTAATAATGACATGAATATTTTAACGCATCTTTTATTTAGAGGAAAAAACATTAAGACAAAGTTTTACTATATTTTCAATGAAAACATTCCAACCCTAGTGAAGCTGAAGTTGTTTTGAAACAAGAATTAATGGTCAGATTTGAATGCTGAGTTTGATAAATGTTTGTAGAAAACCCTGTCCATTTTATCTTTCTTAGCTTTTTCAAATTTAGGTAATTCCTTTAAGTTAACCCTTGTAGGACCTAAGTTATTTTCTTTGCAAGTGAACGGCTTGTAAAACATTGCCTGTATCCACAAGCTAAATATTGCTCTGTAGGCTTAGTTCTAACATATTCGCTCAGATGAATATTCGGAGTTCACAACTTGCATCGAATGTCAGCCAAATTGATGACGCTTTTTTAGCATGAATTGTCTTAATCGGAGTAGGAAAAAAATTATCATAGATTTTTATGCTTGCGTCAGAGTCGTTTTATCTGAAAGTTAGTCATCCTGCGCCAACTAAATGCTATTCTACGAACATATTGAGTAATAATATTTTACCCGGAGTTTTTACCCGAAAATTTTTTCAGTAGAAATTAATTTTTCTGATCGGTCGTCACGTCTCTGCAGACCTCAGAGAGTAAATAATGCCATATAAAGCTTCTTGAGAATGCACATAAGCTGTGCGGAGATGTTCGGTCAAAGTCCTTTCAAGGAGCTAATAATAATGGCCAGTTTATAATTTTTTTTTTTTCTTTAAGCGCAAAACTGCCGGGAAACACACTCGCAGGGACATTTTCCAACAATTTTACTGTACGACTGATGATCAAATTATCCCGGTAATGCGAGGATCTTTTAACGGGAAACACGAGTAGATTGCGTCAGTTCATGTATCTCCCATGAACACTTCCCATTATATTACCTGTACAGAAGGCTTAGGGAATCAACATTGCCTCGATGCCCAAGAAAATTAAGAAAAATGGAAATATATTCATCCTCTATATTTTGTCATTCATATTTTACATCTTTCTCTCAATCTCCAAAGAGGTCGGACGTTTTTGATGGAAGCAAACAAATGAATTTTGAACACAATGATTTTAAGACAACCATTCAGTAAAGTGAACTGCGCCTAGTTTTCCTGACAACAAAAGTTATTTTAATCTTTAAAATCTATAAACAAGATAAAATGTTATTATTTCAATTGAACTTTTTAAATATCGAAAAAAATTTCTGAAACCAAGTCTCATTAACATTCAGAAAAAAAAAATCTTTAAACCAACTGGGCAGTTCGTGGGAAGTTTATTTGTGTATTAAGCTGGTTGGCGATCTAAATTTTATTGTCGCAAGAGAATCTTAATACTGCACAACTGACTGAGAAGATTGCCTAATATCGAGTAGTTTTGTGGTCAACCAGTTGCGCCCACACGAATACAAATAATCATAGGAGCATTATAAATAAAATTCCAGTTATAATGTAAGCAAAAAAGAACCAACTACAAGTAAAACTGCAAAACATCTACAGAGAGTAAAGAGGCCACTGCGAACAGAGGTGTCTTAAAAAATATCTGAAAACTAAGTTTATGTACCGGAGAAACTTAAAAATTGCGTTACAATCAGCGAGAAGAATACATAAGTAGAATTTTATTCAAGCAGAGTAATCAAATGCATACAAAATATGTTCCTAACATAATTATTTTGTTATATTTTGCTCTTTCTTATTCATCCTGCCTAATCTAAGCTTGTTTAGATCACATTCAAAGCTAAGATTATGTCAGCGAAAATTTAAATTTTTCTTTTGCTCTGTACTAGTATCAAAATAACTGTTTTATAAATGATTGTTATAAGTGCCAAACAGAAGGTTTCTAGTGTCACAACTCCCAATTGAACTTTCTTAGTGGTCTCGCTTTCCAACATTTCAATCACAATATTATTCAGTATAAAAATGCTTTACTCAAATTTTTATAGGTAACACTGCTAATTGAATCCAAATATTAGTGTAAGTCTTTTAATTCCCAAAGTTGTTTATTTAGTCATTATTTATCTACTTTATTTACGAGTTCCAGCTGCATAAATAAAAAAATTTCCATATCATATTAAACAAAATTTGTTTGTCCTACAATGAATATGCCGTCCTATCTCAATAAGCCTAATATTTAACGCCAGCATATGCCGTCGTTACGTTATATTGTATCCAAAATTTCTCGACATATGCAAAAAGAAAAAGCAAAACTATGTGGGTATAGACTATATAAAAGGATTTTTTTTTAGATGAATATAAATGAAAACTTTCAAATTTTAATCTTGTTTTGAGAAGTCTGAAATCCTCGGGATTTTGCACCCAACCAAACTGGGTGTGGTCTTTGAATTTAATTTCAAAAACAAAAAACAACAAAATATTTAATAAATTTTAGGAACATGTCTTTAACAGCACTTTTTGTACGCATGACTAATCTCGCAATTATCTTGGTAACAATCATTTCAAAGTAAATTTGTATGATTAATTTCAACAATCTGTGTCAAGCAATTAAACAAAAAACAAAAATACATGCAATATCAAAGGGAAGCACATCTAGCTGAGCCGCCATTGTCGTATGGTACCCACGCATTAGTGCAATGACAAACCACAGGCCAAGACATTCCTATACGGACACCTCGTCAGTTTAGCAAAGAACATAAAAGTCCATAGAAAAAGAAGATTGACAAACCCGCAATTTCAAGAAAAATCATTCGCATTTAGAGAAAGTTCAAAATATATTATCAAGGCATGCAGACGAGGAAATACCAGTCCGTTGTACGGCTTGATCAGATTAGCCCCCCTGGGAACAACGTAAAACAACTGCAGGAAGACCACAACACAGGGTGGCGTTGAACACGTTGACGCCAGCCGTGTCGACATCGACAGCTTGAATTTTCAGCAGCAGAATCTGTTGCATTGCATACGCATTATATCGGCTTATACACAGGCTGCTGTGCAAACGTTGCAGTTGAGGCACCTAAGTGGAATTTTCCTGCATTTATTTCTAGATGCCCCGACCGGTCGATGTTATTTTTGATGCTGAATTTTGGCATTTGCATTTTTTTTTCTGCTCTTTTTTGTCTTATTTTCGACTCTATTAGTGCACTGTTTTCCACAGGAGTTTTTCTTACTTTTCTGATTTTCTTTTTTATTCAACTGTTTTATTTTTATAATTATTTGTCTTGCGAAAAGAAAAATATTTTGTAATTCTTCTTGGACTTGTCCTTTTTATTTTTCTTGACTCTGCAAGTATTTGCTTCGCAATGCACACACTCATCCACATTCACTCCACTCCTTTTCACACTCACCTTTCACAATTGAAATAATTTTCGTTCCCAATTTACGCTTTTTATGTTCAATCTTTTCTTCAATTTCCACAATAATTTGAAAGATTTTTCTTTATAATTTTGATTAAAATTTACATGAAAATCGTTTCAATTGGAATTAATAATATATAAAAGATTCTATTTTCAGTTATTTTTCACTTGCCGAACGAATTTATTTTTTCGTTAAAGAGTTTTAAAGCGCAGCGATGATGACCGACGATCTGATATCTAATGCCAGATAAAAAAAAAACTGCGAACATTTCGAATTTCGAACGTCTGAACACAACGAAGATGCAGCGAATTCGTTTTTCAGTGTTGCTTTCTATTGTAAATGGGGAATTTCAAATATTTAGTTTTATACTTGGATATTTCTGAATTCTATTCAATTACAAAATCGTCTTATTGAGGCAGGAACTATATAATTCATCCAAAACCTTTACGACAGCTGTTAAGCGGCATAATTGTATTTCTCTATAAAATGCCAAAACAATGATTTACATTACATTCGAACTATTTTAATATCATGAAGAACAATTTCTTTTTTTGTATTCTACAGATTAAGCATGTAAAGTCTGATTTAGTACTCACTCAAAGTGGTTGCAAATTGCCTTTAGAAGTCTCTTTTAATATTTTTCAAACTCTACAGAAAAGAACTGTCAAATTATTTCTTCCTATATTTTCGGCTTTTTTTATATCAAGTCAGTTTTGACGCACACTCTAAGTAGTTTGAAAATTTCTTGTACGAGAATTTAATTTTTTTTAAATCAATAGACATTTCTAACATTTTCTGAATATTTTTTTATAGTTATTTGTCAGTATTACAGTTCGAATTTAGTGCAACTATTTTATAAAGTAACAACAGCAAAACTACACAATACAAAATACACATCTTAATTAAGTTTGTTTCAATTTATATTAATTTAAGTTAAAAGACGATGAAAGAGGGAAAATACAAACAGAGAAGTTACCAATTTGGAACTAAACTACCAAGAACTATAGTTTACATGACAAAAAAATAATTTTTTTCGTTGTTTTTAGGTAAATTTATTTATTCAACAATCTAATGTTTAAAAAAAATCAACCATGAGTACGGGCATTTTGTTATTTATGATTATGCAGCAGGGCAAAACATAATCGTGGCTTCTATATATTTTGACAATCGGAAGTATTTTTAGTATATTTGGATATATTTTTTTTATTTTACAATTTTCTGTTTTAACAAACAATTTTGGAAATTATTCACAAAAACAGCTAAGACACAACTAAAGTGTTAAAACTTCAAAATTTCTAGTTAAAAATTCATCATCCATTTGGTACAGCAAAAATTACAATTCCATATAAAATAACTGAAATTTGCTCAACTCAGTACTTTCCACAAGTGTAAAGTTTTTGAATAGCGTAGGGGCTTAATCTATATTAATAAAAATCATTTTCTGTTTGTTTGACTACAATACAAATCTTAACGGCTGAACGGATTTAACTCAAACTCAGCTCACATATTACTTGAATTCTAACTTAGGTTATGGCATACTAAGTTTTGACCACGCCTCTTCCGCCCCTTTACAAGTAACGCAAATCTGACTACTAGCGTATTTTTTTCAAGCGAAAATGCTCGACTTATTAATTTTAAGAAAATCCTGTTATTTTGACATCAAAAACATTCACATATCTTTAAAATTGGACAAACTTTTGGTACAACGTCTTTTTCTAATAACATCGTTTCCTTAGAATAACAAAAAAACTATCAGAAATTCGTATATTTTAATTGCGATGCAAATTACTCCGTTGTTTTTAAATATATTTCATTCAAATTTTTTTCTTTGATAAACTCAATTCAAGCACTTAATAAAAACAATTTAAAGGGTACCGTTATCTTAGCGGATATATTTTTAATATTTATTTCAAAAAAGGTCCAAAATATTGACTTTTTACTCAAAAAATTACACAAAAGTTGTTTTTGTTGTTAAAATAACAAAAACTCAAAATTGCATTTTCGACTACCTCTTACATGACATAGCGTTTTATAGCAAAAATGCTTCCAATTTTACATAAAAATTTATTAACTATTTCTGTCATCAAAAAACATGACCCTACCCCAGTGATTTTTTAAAGAAATTAATTTTTTTAAAAGTTGTTTTTATTCTTTTTATATAATAGTTAAGCTAAAAGAATAATTTGTGTGAAAAAATTATACCAATATGTCTTTCCGATCAAAAGTTATCGCGATAAATATATTTTTTTTTAGACACAAACCAAGCTGTTTTTCAAATGCTTATCTATTAATAAAAATCATTTTTTTTCTGTGAACATTAAAACTACTGGGAAACTGTAACGGGCAGTGGAAAATGACTGTGGTGTCAAACTATGAGTCTAAGAAAAGTTTTTAATACACCTATTATGTTCCTATATAGTTGCAGGGTGCAGCAACGCGCGCCGGGAAAAGGCTAGTATACAATATAACTAATGAGACATATTCTGAACAAGCAACGGATTACTTTCACGTGTGGAAGATAAAATAACATGAACTCAGAAGCTTTAGAGCCCGAACAGAATCGAAGCGATTGGCGATCGGCGACCCTCTCTTTCTCGCCAATCGCTCAGAACACGTCCAGAATGAAAGCGATTAGCGAACTATTATATATACTATATATAATAGTATATATATTGGTGAATAGTATGGTGAATAGTATATATATATTTCACCATATATACTATATGGTGAACAATTCAGACTGAATTGTCAGAATATTTTGTTATGTGTATGCATAATTGACATGAAGAAAACAGAAACACAGACAACAAATGTCAGAATATTATAAAACTTAAGAAAATAGCACTGAACGTACCCCATAATTAGGAAAAATACGGCAACACCTATCAAGGTTGACTCCACTCAAAGAGAGGATGATTCAGGCCGCCAGAGAAAAAATGGAATAGATTCTAAGAGCCCGAACAGAACCAAAGCGGCTGTCGGACCTCTCTCGGAGAAATCCGCTGAGAACACGTCCAGAATAGGAGCGGTTGTCGATTGTCGGATCAGCGTTGCTTTTCGTTGTGTAAATGGAACAAATTCGAAATGTCAGCTCATGGAATGCAACACACACACACAAAACCAAACGTCAGCTCATTGAAAAAACTAAGAAAATAGCACTGAACACATCCAATTCTTAGCTAAAATATGGCAACACTTACGCCACTCAAAGAGAGATCCGCCAGCCGTCGGAGAAAAAATATAACTGATTCTATTATGGCGTTTTTCCGTCGCGGATTTCTACGGCCATTTAATTTTTGGCGGCTGCATATATTTTCATGTATTTTGTTGCACAGCGCACCCAACCGACAACCGACAGCCGCTTTGGTTCTGTTCGGGCTGTAATCTGGCGAATGTTCGTCGCGATCGAGGACCAGCGATTTGATTTCGGACGTGTTCATATGTTTTCATGCATTCTTTTGCTTGGAAATGTCGCCAATCCCTAATCGCTTTGATTCTGTTCGGGCTCTTACTGCAACACGTTTATTTAAGTTAATAGGTCTGTTTCCGTACGCACTTCAAGTTACTTGAAGTTGCTTGAAGGCGTTTCTTTACACATTTTTCGAGCTCGAGAGAGAAGAAGAACAAGCAAAATGCCACTCTCTCGAGCCTCGAAACTAGCTTGAACTTTGCTTGAACAATTTCTTCGAGCACGATAAGAACAAGAACAAAAAAAATCAAGAACAAAAAAATGTCAAATTGGTGTAAATAAATTTGGCGCTGCTTACGTTTATAGGCAATCAGCTGTTTTTGTGCTTAAAACTCGCTAGAAGTCGTTTCCGTACTTTTTTGCAAATTCTCTCATTTTGACAGATAATTTAATTACTCTCACATATTGAACTTTACTCGAACTTAGTACGGAAACAGACCTATTAATTCTCCTTTCACATTGATTTCCATAGACAACATTGGCTCTGAGTCATGCAGTGAAATGTCATATATCCATAAAAAAGATGAATTCGCCGCATTTTTTAACAAAACGATTCAGTGGTGCAAGTTCACAATTTTTGTTGCAGACCACACGAATTTCAATGTTCCTATATGCAGCACTGTCAGTTCTTTTTTTTTTGCGAATACCGCCTAAAAAACAATGGCTGGTCGCTCAGTGGTTTCCCAACGTGAAGTGTTGGTTTTGGTTCTTTCCATTATAGCGTTTATTTACAATAAATTTTATATACGTACTTACCTGTATAAGTGGCAATTTATGTAAAAACAATCCTTTAATTCTTCAATAAGTTTGAGCCGGTGTAGAATTATAATGCAGTAAATTTTAAGTGACAGATTGCAGCACACTGAACTGGCTCATTTTCGCCGCAAGCTGTCAAAGACCAACGTTGCTTTTTATTTAGGGGAATTTTGAAAGCAATGTTGCCTCTTCATATACAATAGGCAATTTAGAAGAGTTCCAATACGTTAGTTTTCTTGAATGCAATTTTTACGTGAAAACTGTTTTTTCGATCGCCTTTACTTTATTTCTATCAAGGTCCTTTTTTTCAAGTTTTTTATATTTTGCATCAATTTTAAAGAAGTTTTTAACCAAAATCTTAATATTTTATATCAAAATAAATTTTTATTCTTTATTATACAGTTCTACAATTTATATAATCAGGACCAACATTTACCTTATGAACTAATAAATGCAATAATTTTCACAAAATATTCACAAACATTTTTAAGAAGACATAATCAACCTTATCCTAAGTACCAGGTAAACAGTTTTTGACATGAATTCACTTTTTCGATAAAGGATTCATATTTCGGAGCTCTTATATAGTAACTTTTCAAGACTACGTTCTTAATCATTAAGGGCGAAAACGAGACATGCGAAAATTTCGACAAAATTTTGCTCACGTAAAATATACGATACGATTGAATAAATATCTATACTGTTCTCGTTATTTACATACGGAAGACACCAAATTTGGTCTCATTCCCGGCATTATTTAGAGCCGCTTTTAAGCTTAAGCCCAAAACTTGACGAGTATTCGCTGGATCGATTATGCCATCATCCCATAATCGTGCAGTACTATAGTAAGGAGATCCCTCTTTTTCAAAGGTCTCGATTATTGGCGTTTTTATTTTATTTGCCTCTTCTTCTGTAAATTGTTTACCAGCGCGTTTTCGCTGATCGGCAGTAATTTGAGCTAAAACATTGGCTGCTTGAGTTCCACCCATAACAGATATACGTGAATTGGGCCACATATAAAGGAATCTTGGCGAATAGGCACGACCACACATGCCTAAGGAATTAAATATTGCCTTTAGTAATAGTTGAAGGAACCCTAATTTGTCATAACTGCAAGGATGGAAATTTACTTACCATAATTACCAGCGCCATAGGAACCTCCAATGATTACAGTTAATTTCGGCACATTTGCACAAGCAACAGCTGTTACCATCTTAGCACCATTCTTAGCTATGCCGTTTGCTTCAGCATCTCGGCCAACCATGAAGCCTTTAAGAGAGGAACATAATTCAATTTTTTTTTTTTTTTTTTATCTTACTATTAATTTATTAAATCCAAATATATACCTGTAATATTTTGAAGAAATATCAAAGGAATCTTGCGCTGGGCGCAGAGTTGTATGAAATGAGCACCCTTTAGAGCGCTTTCCGAAAATAAAACGCCATTGTTGCCCACAATACCCACTGTTTGTCCATATAGCTTGGCAAACCCACACACCAAAGTTTCACCGTACATCTTTTTAAATTCCGTAAAACGACTCCCATCTACTATACGTGCTATAACCTCACGAACATCAAAGCTCTTTGTCAAATTGGGTCCCACAATGCCGTACAACTCCTTCGCATCATACTTCGGTTCCTCCACGCTGCTCATGGGCAGTTGTTCAAACACCTTGTTGGCTTTCTGGCTCGAGTACGAATACTGATCGTTATATGCATTTGTTGCTGATAGATTTAAATTTTTCACGACTTGACGAGCCAAGTAAAGCGCATGCTCATCATCCACAGCATAATGATCGGTGACACCAGAAGTTTTGCAATGCAAATCGGCACCACCTAAATCTTCGGCAGATACTTCCTCACCCGTAGCGGCCTTAACAAGCGGTGGACCAGCTAAGAATATTGTACCCTGTTTCTTTACTATGATGCTTTCATCAGCCATAGCTGGCACATATGCACCACCGGCAGTACAACTGCCCATGACGACAGCTATTTGTGGTATGCCTTGACCAGACATATTGGCCTGATTGTAGAATATGCGACCGAAATGAAGTTTGTCGGGGAAAACATCAGCTTGTCGTGGCAGGTTGGCACCACCAGAGTCGACGAGATATATACAAGGCAACCGATTCTCCTGCGCAATTTCTTGGGCACGCAAATGTTTCTTTACAGTTATGGGGTAGTAGGAACCGCCTTTGACAGTAGCATCGTTAGCGACAACAATGCATTCTGTGCTGAAATTGAAGAGGAAAATTGTTTAATATTTACTTGTCACGCTAGCTGAATGATGTTTATGCTGGTGCACAAGTTCTTTTATAAGAATAGGGAGTATTCAGTCAGATAAGAAAGATCTTAATGAAAGATCGCGAAATCTTAACAGGAAATGGTGTTTTTTTTCAATTTAAACCGCATTTATGACTATAACATTGAGGAGCATGGAAATTTGATTCTTCATTTTTATGTCCTTAACGTATCGATCGATTTATTTTACTGGAGATATACTCTAATTAGTCGAAAACAAAAAAAAAAATAAATAAAAACTATATTCGAGTGATTGAAAACATTGTTTATGCAGATATCTTTAAGATTTACACATTAAGAGTATATTTAGTAATGATAGATTTGATTTTATATTGAAAATCATATGTATTTAAACAAAATTGTTTAAATTAATTTTTTATGATTAACTTTGCATTCGATTTATAATTTTAAATATAAATATTTTCCATTGTTTAATAGTAACTCACCCACAAACGCGACCAATGCCAGTGACAATGCCTCCAGAATTCACCATCTCATCTCCATAAAGTTCATGACCAGCCAGCGTACTGAGTTCTAGAAAAGGTGATCCATTATCTAGCAGTTTGTTGATGCGTTCCCTCGCCAAAAGTTTGCCCCGCGATGTGTGGCGTTCAATGGCCTTGGCTCCACCGCCGTTTAAAACATTGCTTGTTAGTTCGCGAAGTTCTGTGATCAGTTTCGACATTTCGCTGGCATTTTCCTTAATAAAAGCATTTTTTTTTTATTATGCAATTCAACAAAACTTTTAAAGTTAACTAGATGTTACCTTAAATTCGCCGGAGTTCTTATCAACACTAGTATGCAAAACGTCCGCTTCACCCACGTGCAGCAAACGCACCGAGCTACGCATAAATTGTCTAGAAATTGAGGAACGGAGCAGCATGTTGCTAATCTTTAACATGTTGAAGCAGGGAAAATAATATCAGATTTTGAAAAAGAAAGTTAGAACTACACTAACATTTAATAAATAAAAAAAAAATTAGCTGCAACACGGTTAATTTGGGGATCGCGAAAACGAAATGTCACCGTAGTGTCACTTATTGATAAAGTGAACAGCTGTTTTCGAATTTTCGCAGCTGCATTTGGGGCGCGGTGGCGTTCAAAAATATGGAGCATGAAGTTTCGAATTCCATAAAAAAATAAACAAAATTAAAAAAAAAACAAAGAAGTATTCAGATTAATACTGCAATTTCTTGCGGTTAGTCAGACATTTGTATATAAAAAGTGATTTTTTTTTTGTATAAATTTATTTAAAATAAAATGTATTTCATGTTTTTAAATTCATTCATTTGAGCATTTAAGGAAACTGAAGAGCTTAACGCTAATACTTATTTTTGTTTACTTTCTTGTAAGGCTTTATTAACCGACATTACAGCTTTTTTGAGCACCGTAGAAAAGCGTGAACTTTCACGTTGGCGATTAAGAGCTGCACAGCGCTCCTTGTATGCCTGACAGCCGCGGTAATTGGATGGATGTCCAGTTTTCTTACAATTATGACAGTAAACATTTTCCTTGCTGTCCTGCTTTTGAGTTCGCGTACACTTGCCCGCCTCATGTGGATTTTTGCATTTTACACAACGGTAAGGCATTTTGCAGTTGGATGCAACGTGTCCATAACGCTGACAATTACGGCATTGCGTTATGGATGGGTTCTTTAGCTTATTCCATTGCCAGTCACTGTGCTTTAATAGAGTCTTGATCTGGAATAATCTCTGTAAATCTGTGTCACGACTAACTTCTACCAAGTAGCGATTGTAGCTTCTATCTGCCTTCCACATGGCTTTGAAATTCTCGACCCGCAACACAGATATATTCAAATTAAGCAAAGCATCCTTAACCATGCTTGGATTACATTTTTTTAACTTTTTTGGTTTTTTTAGCACCAGCAGAGAACGTAACTGTTCCTTAGGTGTATAGCTAAAATAGCCAGCATTTCGTTCCTCCAAGAACTGCTTGAATAAGTCTAGTACTTTCTTATCAGCAGTAACTGTTGAACGCATATCAAAGTGACGTCCTATTATATAGAAGGGCGTTGTTTGCTTCGTATTAACTACCAATGACAAAACCAAATTTTGGATTTGTTTGGCCCACGAAAGCAGCTCTCCTTCGGGCACAGCAAAAATTAATGGCTTCAGTAATTCACAATGACGTGGATGTTTAGATTCTAATGGCTTTAGTAAATCTGCTGATTTTGTTTCAAACGGCAGGATTGGTTTTACTTTTTTCTGTTCTTGCTGATTTGCTGCATGGTCTTTATCATTGTTATTAATCGGCACTTTAGATGGACTCAACATATTTTTGTTAGAATTTTGTTTGGTATCTTTAGTTTTTGAATTAATATAGTTGTCTTTGTTAGGATTTGATGACATCTCGCAAGATTTTTTCTAAAATAAATAATGAAAAATTTTTTTATTTCTCTTTTTGAAGTTATTCTGGGATTTATGACGAAATATTATTCAATAAATGAAGCAGTTATGGGCAATAAATAACAATACATTTTGAGAACTGATGTTCATAGTATTTTTGTTTAGGAATTCAAAGGATATTTTAGATTATCCTTATATGATCTAAAATATATAATCCAAAATATATAATCTTAAATATATAATCTAAAATTTATAATCTAAAATATATAATCTAAACCATATAATCTAAAATAAGCTAAAATCTAATCTGAAATATCTAATCTAAAATATATTATCTAAAATACATTATCTAAAATATATTATCTAAAATATATTATCTAAAATATATTATCTAAAATATATTATCTAAAATATATTATCTAAAATATATTATCTAAAATATATTATCTAAAATATATTATCTAAAATATATTATCTAAAATATATTATCTAAAATATATTATCTAAAATATATTACCTAAAATATATTATCTAAAATATATTATCTAAAATATATTATCTAAAATATATTATCTAAAATATATTATCTAAAATATATTATCTAAAATATATTATCTAAAATATATTATCTAAAATATATTATCTAAAATATATTATCTAAAATATATTATCTAAAATATATTATCTAAAATATATTATCTAAAATATATTATCTAAAATATATTATCTATAATCTGAAATATATATTTAAAATGAAAATCTAGCAATCTTTGTATCTGCGAGTTGCAAAGAATAAAATTTTCTATTTGTAATATTAAACTCCCGAAAAATAAGTTTAAATAAAAAAAAATAAATAACTAGTCATTTCAGTCCTTGAAATGACTTTGACCTAGCTTCTTATGAACTTATGAAAAATAAGTTTACCCATCTTAAATATTAAACCCTATAAAAACATCAGAAATGTATCTGTGCCGTACCTTCGTATTTGTTGACTGATCTTCATTATTTTCTATAACATGACAACAGAAAGGAGCATTAACTGTAAATAGTTTGCGCACGATTTGAGGATTATTTTGCGACTGTTTTGGAGTTTTTGCATTCAAATTTTCCATGTTTACTTGATTGTCATTTTCAAGATTTGTTTTTAGTATTTCAACATTATTTATTTTTGCCTGACAATGCAGAGCTTTTGCAGAAGTGGTAGGCAAGTCCTGGTCACATGTTGAAGAACCACTTTCTTTAAGCATTTTTATTTCTTGTTTTCGCAGTTTCTGTCTTAGCTTCTTTCTTTGTTTCTTATTGAGTTCTGGGTTTTCTAACTCACCCAGCAAGTTTTCTTTGTTAGCCGCTGCAGCTCCTACTGCAATATTCCCTGCATTTTGTAAAGTATGAGGACAGCTTCCAACGGTACCAGATTCCTTACCGTTGACCGCATTTTTTTTAATTGTGGAATGCTCTTTCTTTGGTGTTTGCTTTTTTGAGGCATTGCCTGCTGCCGGCGTCTGTCCACCTGTGACTTTTTGTCCTTTATCATTTTTGGTCTTCTTATTACCTACTGCTCCATGTTTTGCTTGGAATTCTTTAGCGAATCCTTTGAGTAAGAACTCCATGGTGGTTTACAAAAGTTTGGGTATCTTTTCAATGATATTTAAAATTGCGTCCTAAAAATTCGCGTAAACTGAATTTTCGCATTCAACAATTGCCAATAGTTGCCAGACAGAAAATCTTGACTGAAATAAAAATCCTTTACCTGTTTAAAACGACATGCCAAAAACGGCGCAGTGAAAAACTCCCAAAATAAAAATGGTATAGGTACTTTATTTTATTTTCAATAATGAAAAATTGGGAGTTATTTCGTTTATATTGGAAATTATTTCATTTATTTTTTTAACTCCTAATTATGTAATACTCCAAAAAAATTTGAAAATGAATTAAGTCCCAAATTATTTGGTTGGGAGTTATATCATTTAACTTGGGAGATATTTAATTTATCTTGGGAGTTATTTCATTTTACTTGGGAGTTATTTCGTTAATTTTAATTTTTTGGGAGGTATTTCATTGGGGGTTATTTAATTGGGACTTATTTAATTTTTGGTTTGGGAGTTATTTAATTTTCATTGGGTTATTTCATTTTCAAGAACCCACAAGAAATTTTATATAGGGTGTTTTTTAGAGGTGTAGAGCTTTTGATTGAAATAAAATACTGCAATAAGATAATTTAGATAACTGAAAGGTTGAAAGATAATTTTATCCCATAAGTGTTTAACCCTTTGTGACCCACCTCTCTCCAATAACGTGAAAGCCATACGGATGCAAATATGATTTTCACTTTTTTGCTTGTTCGTAAATTCTCTATGACTCAATTTTTTCCAACAATCGTACAATTATATGAGTTTGGGGTAGAATTTTCGTAGGAATGGACGCATTTCATAAGCGAGACCATTAAATTATATTATCAAATAACAGCTAAAGCATGTGTGAAGGCTTTTTTGTTTTTTAAATATAGATATGGCAATGATAATTTGGGTAAATAAATATTAATACTTGTCCTACAATAAAAAAAAAATTGTTTAAACAACAAATTGATATTTTAACTTATTTTAACGGGGGCTTGAAAGCAGGATTATTTTAAAAAGGTTAAAAATCTTGTAAAGTACAAAAAATAGAATTATTTACAAAGTTTCCATTATAATACTTACATTAATGGGACGAATTAATAAAAACTGAGTGAACGAGTGGAGTGGAGTGCTTGAGTGTGCATTTTGAGTGTGTGTTGTTAGTTAAGTGGAGTGTGAAAGCGGTATTAAAAAACTCCACTCCACTCTGAGGGCAAAAAAAACATAGTTTGAGTGTTTACTCATGACAGCATCTGTCAGACAGCTACGTTTGTTTTTTAAATAGTTCTTCTCATGGTATAAGAGAAGGTAGACCCATTTCGGACTGCGCTCACTTCCTCATAGCCAAAGTTGTCAAAGTGAGAATGAAACCAAAAGAAAATCAATGAAAGTTGAATTTCTCCAATTGAATGTGCTTGGAAAAAATTTAATTTGTTGATAAAATTATTAAATTTGATAAAATCCAATTAGATAGTTGTGTTATTGTGATATTGTGATTTGATTTTTGTGTATTGATTTGTTTATTTAAATCATTAAATCTTGAAATAAATCATTTCAATTGCAGTTTGTGGCGTCCGTGTCGTAGTTGGTTAAAGTGCGTGGCCGTTATGTCAACGAACTTTGGAGACCCAGGTTCGAACCCCAGCAGCGACAGAAAATTATTTGAATTAAAATAATTTTTCTGTACGGCCGTTACCTCTCTGCAGACAATGGCAAACCTCAGAGAGTAATCAAAATGCCATGTAAAGCTTCTTGAGAATAAGAACATTTCGTTCATCGCCGTTCGGAGTCGGCGTTAAGCCTGTAGGTCCATTTCTCGGTCAATTGTGTACAAACTTTTTTTTTTTTTTTTTTTTTTTTTTTTTTTTTATTTATTAAATTCAAGATATTCATACAATCATAAAATAAAAGAATGCCTCAGCGCCACAATGGCTTTATAGAGGCTAACTGGCAACTAACATAAACATTTATTTGTATCTAAGATTGTATTATAATAATAAAGTAAAAATACGTTATAAGAAAACAATTCATTTTTGAAGTTATATAATTACAATTCATTACTTCTCAAATTAACGATCTAAGTAACACCAAACAAAAGAAGCGCTTCTATATTCGCATGTAAAAACGTTTTTAATTTTTTTTTAAAAGTTGAAATTCGTTCTATAGTTTTAATAGCATTTGGCAATTTATTAAATTCAAACGGTCCTGCATACTCTATTCTTTGTTTTGTGATCTCTAGTCGGCATCTAGCAGTCTTGAGGTTTAAACTGTTTCGCGTATTAAAATTAGTTTGATTGGTATCGAACTGCAAGACACGATACCCTAAGCCACGGAGTGTTTTGAAAACGTAAACTAAAAGCTGTTTTTTATACAATCCGAATATTGGAAGAATTGTTTGAGCATATTCTTTATATAAACTTATCGTGGAATGTCTATTTGGAAGATTAAACACAACCTTCAGTGCGCGATTTTGAGCAGATTGTAGAGATTTTAATTCTTGACTCTGTTTATGAGCATATATAATTGGAAGATATGATAAGTGGCTATGAATGAGAGATTGATACATTAAGAGTTTTACATCTTTGGTAAGTTTATTTTTAAATTTAAAAAGAATTCCCGTTGCACAAGAAATTCTCGATTTAAGAATATCAATTTGTCTACTCCAAGAAAGATTGCTACAAATTTGCAGTCCTAAATATTTAACTCTATCTGTTTCCTCAATTTCCTTTCCGTCAACAAATATACTCATTAAATCACCTGGGCTTCGTGGTTTAAACCTTATAAACTTAGTTTTATTCGCATTTAAAACTAATTTATTTAATCGTGCAAACTCAGCTATTAAAGCTGTATCATATTCAATATTTACTTTTAGAACTTAATAACGCGCACAACACAATTGATCATAAGAAGCTAGGTCAAAGTCTTTTCAAGGGCTGAAATGGCCAGTTATTTATTTATTATTTTTTAATTGCAGTTTGCCTTTGTTTACATTTTGTCAATTTTCGCTTTCTCATCTTTTTCTAATCGCTTTCAGATTTTCTATGGGCTGTTAATTTCGTTTTGACAGTTGCGGCAGTCTGCCTCTCTGAAATGCTTCTACCTTATTTTCATTGTACCCATGGTATAATAGGTCTGTTTCCGTACTCGATTGTAGTAACTTGCAATGTGCTAGAACGTGTTTCCGTACTTTTTCTAGCTCAAAAGAGAGAAGAAGAACAAGCATAAAAGCGCTCTCTCGAGCTCGAAAGTAGCTCGAAGTGTGCTGGAAGAAATTACTTCGAGCATTATAAGAACAAGCATGAAGAAGAACAAGAAACTGTCAAATTGATTTTTTTTTCTTTATTTACGTTGTGTGGCGGGAAATAAATTTACAAATAGTGAAATACAAATTGCAAATAAATATAAATAAATTAATAATAAATTAATTTGAAAGTTGATAATCGATAATTGGCGTAAATAAATTTGGCATTGTTTACGTTTTATAGGCAATCAGCTGTTTTTGTGCTGGAAACTAGCTAGAAGTCGTTTCCGTACTTTTGACACTATTCTCAAATTTCATTTTACGCTCCCAGCTCGAACTTTACTCGACTTTTACTCGACATTGTGTACGGAAACACACCTAATAATACAAGGTAGTATTGACAGTTGCTTGGGAAACCAGCATCTGTCAAAAAAAAGTCAAGAAAGAGAGCGTTCAATTATGCTTATGTTTTCGCCATTGTTTATATTTCAGAGCTTGCAAATAAGCACACATTTGATAACAAAATATTGCATATTTTATTTTATTAATAGTGAGTTGTTATTACTAGAACGAAGATAATTTGTAAACTTAATGTTATTAAGTGCAAACATAACAAAAAAAGGTTGAAAACGTTGAAGTGCAGCAACCTCAGCAGCTGCAGATGCATGTGGACGAAATTGAAGAAGTTTTCAATTAAAATTAAAACACCACGGCTGGAAAATGTTACAACACATATCACACATAATTTTTTCACAATTTTCGTTATTATAATTGTTTATTTAACGCACATATTTTGCGGAATTTATTTATTTTTACATTCGTTTCATTTTTGTTGCACGAACAACTGTTTTTGACAGATGGTGGTTTCCTTGTTGCTGAGAAAATCTATACTTGTCAATGCTACCTGTATAATTGTATCATGCATTGTACCCATCGTATAATAATACAAGATAGCATTGACAACTGCTTATTTTCTCTTCTACAAGAAAACATCTCGTCGAAACCGCTGTTTGTGAAAATGCATCTGTAGCTGCTGAGGTTGTTGTTTTTTTTCACTTCAATGTTTTCAACATTGTTTGTGTTTTCAATGGCCGACTGTGAAAGCTCTCTTTTTGAGTATATTTTTTGACAGGAGATGGTTTCCCAAGCAACTTTCAATGCTAACTTGTATTATTATACCATGGTTCTTCTGTAACCAAGGACGTTACATTATTTTGAAAATAGTTTTCATATTAATAAAAATGGATGTGATTTACGAAGACATTGAAGGTAAGTAATAAATAAATCGAAACGGTATAACGGTATTGTTTAGGCGGCAACCCTAAAGTAAACGCCTAGGCAGAGTCTGGACACGTCTCTCAGAGCACAGTTTTCGAACCTGATGCTCGCGGACCCCGACTTCCTCACTTCGGCTCCGGTCGGTATGGTGCTAGGGGTAGACGTATACCCTAAAATTATTCAACCGGGAATATCTCCGAGTGGTTTGGGGGGAGTTTTGATACAAAACTCCATTTTTGGTTGGCTACTGTCGGGCACGGTCGCCCAATAATATTCCACAACAATGCCATTTAAAATATTAAAACTTTTTTTATATACCATATATACCACATATATATATACCACATATTTTTGTCTTCAACATATTTGCACTTGTTATTGCACAATGAATTTTATTTTTAATAAAGCTTTGAGACACAATGAATTGATCAACACTTTTTTACTAGATTTAAGGTATTTCTAAGCTATATATGAATTTATCTTACAGTAAGGCCGTGTGCTATTCGGAAACTTTTCACTCGTGGTAGGAGAGAATTTACTGAGTTGAATACAATTTCTGTCTGTTGAAATAAAATTGTAATTTTTGCTGTGCCAAAAGGACGATGAAATTTTGACAACTAGAAATGTTGACGTTTTAGATTTTGGTAGTGCATTAGCACAAGAATTTAATTTAATTTGCGAAATTGTTGATATATATTGAAAATTAGGGATTCTGGTTGCTATGCTGTCAGAAACACAAAATTTTTAACTGCTTTACGACTCACAAACTCACAAGTGTTTTTTTTTCATTTTTGCTTGTGTCAAAAATTCTCTTTCCGATTGTCAAAAATTATACTAGCCCCTGGGGCTACATGAATTTTTGACAATCATATTCACCTCACAAGTGCCAAATATTCTCTTTTAGACTGTCAAAATTTCATCATCCGATTGAAAAGTTTCCGAATAGCACACGGCCTAATACTGCAAGGGGGCCGGCATGTTTAGGCGGCAACCCCAAAGAAGGAAAGGTAAAAGATTAATGCCCACTGATGTAAAAGATTACATACTTACTTATCGACTCCTTCGATTATCGATTTTCGATAGCCGAACGAGTCCCTCGATCGGCTTCTCCGACGAGTTTTCGGTCGGGTTAATGGCTTCCCTTTCTTTTTTGGTCAGCCGAAACTACGAGACGCCCTTTTGGAAATCTAAAATTCTCAAGAAAATGTTGATCCTTTTTTCGTGCCAGCATCGATTGTTATCATTTCTCAGCACTCCACATATTGGAATCTGTAACTAAAGGTATAATTAAATAAAACAATATTGTATTTAAAATTTAAACTTACCGCTTTTATTTCTTTACTTTCGGTGCATTTGCGAGTAAATCTTGGTCACCAATTGAACAAGATTTACTTGCAATTCTAGACTGACTAAGCTTCCATCTCGCAGCACCTATTGCCGCCTGTACGCCAGCAGCTAGTGTGAAACACAAGGAACAAATATCACCCTAATTTGTTTAGGTATGATAATGGTATAATAATAAACGTGTGAAACGGTATAATTGGTGATAATTGTTATCGTCTCCTGACCTTCTTATTTTAAACTTCTTAACTTCATGTATTTCACCTTCGTCTTCTTCATCGGAATCAAAGAAAAAATTCTACAAATTGGCCATTTATTTCTTGAAAACCAAAACACTAAAATACGTGAATGAAACCAAACGAAATGTCAACTGTATGATGGGAAATAAATGACAAATACGGCATTTGCTTAGCTTGAGTAAGGCTGAGTGATATCAGTTTTTATTAATACGAAATAAACAAAAACTGATGGTGCGATGTTTATTCAGAGTGAACCATGATACAATTATACAAGGTAGGAGTGACAGTTCTTTTGTCTTGTGCCAACTGTCAAAAATAGTATAAATTAGAGAACGAAAAAAGAAGACAAGAATATAAAAAACAAAATATACAGGCAAATGACAGTCAGTGCAAGGTACTGGTGAGAAAAAAGCAAGTTGTCACTCCTACCTTGCATAATTGTATCATGGAGTGAACACTCAATGTCAAAGAAAAGCATGAGTAGAGTGGAGCTGAGTAAGTTTTATTAATATGGATCATGGTGTAATAATAATAAGGTGTTAGTGAATTTTTGACAACACCAAGAATAGCTTTCTTTCTGTCAAAAAATTGAGCGCGAAAGAGAGGAGTCGTTGATAGTTGTCAAATCGTGTTATTTGTTTGAGTTGCTAGATGATGATGTGTTATAGTTTTTATAGGTTATTGTGCGAATAAAGTTTAAATAAATATTTAATTCAATTAATTGTGCCGTGTTGTGTTGACAAAAAGTTATTGCAGTTGTCTTCGCCCATTTGCCAGGTTCGCCATTGAATGGTTTTGTCATTTTATCAAAAACGTGCGCTGGAAGGTGCCACCGACATGAAGCTTTGGCCAGCATGCAAATTGTCTTGCATTCACATCGACTCCTTCAAGAAAAGATCGAATGCCCTGAAAGAATGTTCAATACCTTCACCTCAACAATAATAGCCATCAAAAGAAGTGGACATGGCATTGAGCTTCGACCGACTGCCCGTTAGCTGTTTTATTTTCATTCCAATTCACCATCAGCTGTTTTTGACAGGAGCGGGGCGAAAAAATTTATCATTTTGAGAGAGAAGTGTCAAATTCACTAACACCTTATTATTATTACACCATGATATGGATTATTCCATGGTAGAATTATAAGGTAGGGCCGACTCGCTTACTGCCCTCACGCGTCAACGAAGAGTGGAGAATAAAAAAAGAGGCTAATTGTCAAAATGGCGAAGTTCGTAGAAACCTCAAATAAAATGAAAATATTATGTTTTCAAGTTGTAAATAGTGCGGACACGTGTGTTAAGTTTGTGATAATTTGAGTGAAAATATTGTAAAAACATTGTAAATATATCTACAAAATGCCGCGGAAGTGTTTAATTTGAAAGAAAAGCTTGTAAAAAGTTTAACCTAAAATCAACTGCGAAACATGAACATAATCAGCCCTATCGTGAATAAAATTTCTCCCGGAATTAAAAAAGGGAAATTTCGTATTTTTAGCAATGTTTACTAAACTTTTGAAAAATTTTAACACAAATATTTGCAATCATCGTCAATTTTTAAAATTAGCAGAAAAAAACAATCTTTAAAAGCTTCCCCTGTCTAAAAAATGAAAATTCCCTTTTTCAATTCCGGGGGAAATTTTATTCACGATAGGGCTGAATACTAGTATGACACTTGCTTTTTTCTAATTTTTAAGATCTTAAAATAAGCAGTGGGTAAAAGAAACAGATATACATTAAAAAAAATTATAGCAGGCGGTTTAGAATTCCATTGATATCTTCATGGTTGAATAAATAGGGTTGTCGCATGGGTGAGAACGAGTTCCCATAAATGTCAAATTGAAGTTGACAGCTCATACAAAATCTGAAAACGAAAATTAATAACATGAAAAGCCGTTGAAGTTGTTGTTGTTGCTTTTCATTGATTTTGACAATTATGGGTACTGAGAAGAGAGTACGATCAGCCACGAGACAACCTTATTTATTCAACTATGGATATCTTTATGAATTTTGTAAAAAAATTATTATTGTTAAAAAAATGGGAAACATTTGTTGGGACGATAAAATTATATTTTTTCTTATTGTGTGCAGGATTTTGATTGAGGATCTTCTTCTGACTCCAACAAATATGCCGCAGCTAAATTATTTAATTGAGCAATGCACGCAATTTTTGTTTTTATATCCATTTTTATTTGATTCCATGATACAATAAATACAGGTAGATTTGCTAGATGACAGCGTACTGCCGCGAATGTCAACACGAACCAAACGAAGCAAACAAACTCTGAATATTTCCAAAAATGTTTTAAAATTTTGTTCCAAATACATTCTTCTGTTATTATCATGCTTACGCGATGTGTCCACGTTAAAATCTTTTTTCAACTGGCAAAATTTGTACTATAAAATTCGACGAGTGTCCACATTGTCCAATTTCTCGTCAAACTGTTGGTCAAACAACAGAAAAATCAAACAGCCGAATTCATAAAAATATCTTAAAACAGCTTTAAAACTTTCAATAGTTAAAAAGCTTTTTAATGTTAAAAAGTCTTTTAAAATTTGTTTGATAACTTTTCATTTATTTGTCACAATTTCTTCAACATTTTGATGTTTAAACATCAACATTTTTTCGAAGCTACCCTCTGCACTGAAAAAATTGTCATTTTACTATCTTTTTTTGTAAATATTTTGAAATGTTTTGACAAATTTTCTTGTTTTTATTTTCTTTTTGTTTTGAATTTTTTTGACCTATTTTCTAAATTTTTGAAATATTTTAAATTATTTTTGACAATATTTGCGCTCAAATGAGAGCAAATAATTTTAAAAGTGCTTTATGAGGGGTTTATTCATGATACAAAAAATAGAGGTAGGTGCAGACCTGACTGTGCTCTAATTATGTTAAATCGAGTTAATGAAGTTTAATCGAAAAACAAGTTCTGAAATGAAGTTTTGATGAAGTTAAATGCGTACAATTGTTGTTGGAAATTTAACGTGTTAAATGATTTAACACGTTTCGAAACTCGTTAAATCACTGGTTTGTGTTCTTGCTAACGTCAGAAAAGCTTTTTTGCTTTTTAAACGCAGCCAAATCTGACAAGAGCTTTTTATTTTGATGTTTTGAATGTAAACAAAATTAAATTCTTTGACAAATTTTTCTTAATTCTTTGACAAATTTTTGAATGTATTTGAATTTTTTGTTATTTTTTTTATATTTTTGAATAAGCAATTTTTTATTTCTTTCAAAATATAAACAAATAAACTGAAATTTTGAAACTAGTTAAGGCAGTATGAACGATGATGTTGAAAAAAAGCTTTTTTCGAATAACACGTTAAATGAAGTCGGTTTGAACATGCTATTACATTTAGTTTCTATGAACTTTTTCATAGCTTTGAGATTTTATATGCGTTGTCAACTTCGTGTCGACATTCGCGGCAGTACGCTGTCATCTAGCGAATCTACCTGTATTTATTGTATCATGGGTTTACATGATTCCATGATACAATAAGAAGGTAGGGTAAGGAGCTTTGACAAGACCGTCTGCTAATGTCAAAACCATAAAATACAGTGCTACCATATCTAAAGAAAAAATCCCACGACAAATCCATGTTTCATGGTTTCAGTAGGTAAGCGTTTCATATGAAATGAGTTGCTGAAAATTATGATAAACGGGGAATTACTAATTTTTTGGGTGTTCCACTGTCAGACAAAATAAAAAAATTTTTTATTAGATATCGTATGCACATTCGTATAAAATTTTTATATAAGAAATTAAGAATACAAAAAGCTAAGCAAAAAATTATGGGCAATAGTAAATTAGTGAAAATAAAGCTTTAAAATTACTAAAAAATTTATTGTTTCAATTATAGATAATTTCATTTAATATTTTTCTTATTTGCCCTACACATAATTCCTTTTCTAAGTGTTTGTTCCACATTTAAGAAAAATACAGAAAAGTGGCAACGCTAAAAGGCTTTTTGACATAAGCAGACGGTCTTGTCAAAGCTCCTTACCCTACCTTCTTATTGTATCATGCATGATTCAATAATATAAGGTTATTCGTTTTTTTGTCGTATGGTTAATTTGACAATTAAAAAGGTGTTGACAATCGGCCAACAGTGTTTTGTGATGTTGGAGAAAAAGGGTATGTTCAGTGTTTCGTTGTGTAGTTTTTTAGTGAAAAAAGTTGTTTTCAATGGTTTCTTGCCAGGCTAAAAAGAAAAAAAATTATAAACAAAAACTGAGAAAAAGAAGAAGAAATGTCTGAAGTTGGAGAAGATGGAGAGAAGAAAACTTAATCTCGGTGAAGAATTCAGGTCTATAGTACTTTGTTGTTCATTCACTTGGGTTGATCAAGTTTCGCGAGGCAACTTGTATAAACGAAGCTAAAATTTTTAAACGGAATAAAAAATGTTAAAGATATTTTCAGAAAATACAACGGAACGAAAATTTCACCAATTTTAACTATTTAGCTTTAGCAATGCTAAAGGTTCTATATAACGTTCAGCTATCCGAAAAATTGTCAAAATATTTTTTAAATTCCGTATTAACAACCGAATACGCAACCTTAACAAAAGACCATTGCAACAAAAAATAAGGCAAAGAATTGCAGGAAACAATAAGCTACTAAAAATTAAATTATAATATCACTCAAGTTATCTCTCAAGTAATTTATGCAAAATTTCTGCCTGTACGTGAATTCTTTTTTTAAATTTATTAATTTTAAGAACAACACTTTAGTTTCTTATTATTTACGTTAGCTAATATTGTACTTTAAGTTATATTTTGTAACATTAATAATAAGGCCGTGTGCTGTTCGGAAACTATTCACTTGGATAATGAAATTTAGACAGTCTGAATGAGAATATTTGACACTTGTGAGGTGAATATGACTGCCAAAAATTCATGGGGCCCAGGGACTAGTATAAATTTTAACAATCGGCAAGAGAATTTTATACATAAACAAAAATAGAAAAAAACCCTTGTGAGTTAAAAATATAATAGTTAAAAATATTATGCTTCCGAAAACATAGCAACTAGAAGTGGTAAATATTTGCGTAAAATACTGTTAATTTTCAGTATATATTAACAATTTTGCAAAATAAATTAAATTTTTGCGCTATTTTAGATAAAATCTTGCGAAATCTAAAACGTCAAAATTTCTAGTTGTCAAAATTTCATTGTCTTTTTGGCACAGCAAAAATTACAATTTTATTTCGACACACAGAAATTGTATACAACTCAGTACATTCTTTCCTACCACGAGTGAAAAGTTTCTGAATATAAAATATAGTAATATTTTGGCACCATAGCAGCAACACGCAAGAACCTTTCTTTTTATCAATTCAATTTCATCAGCTCATCAATTCAAATATTTATTAATGCAAATAAACTAAATATTTAATTTTTATTTTTTAGTATTTTTATTTCTAATATATATGGGTAATTCCATGAAATTTCGCCAAATCAGCGTCACCACGGGTCTCCGGAATCGCTGCGCCAGGTTGATCATCGACAGTTGGCATGAATACTAGATGATTTTCATAGATTTCAAATTTCGGAACCACCGCCCCTGCTCTACGGTACACTAGCATAGCTCAAAAAACAACTGTTTTAGACCATGTGTTAAAAAAATCATATCTCGGCGTAGAAATAAGATTTCAAACTCGTTCTTACGCCATTCTCTTTGTAATAATACGTACTTTTTAGTAAAAAATTGCAAAACCCAAAGTAACGGACTATAAATGTATTATTCATTGATATATGCATACGTATTTAAGCCTTTTTACAGCATCTTCTTGGGCTTATAACTTTGACGAACGATAATATTTTCTAACTTCCCGGGTTGCATTTTGTTTGTTTACTCAATTTCCAACATTTTGCGACCCAGAAGTCGGTTTTGACCATTTGTTGCCTAGTTATAGCGCTTTGAAGTTTGCATTTTTCTTCATTTTAGCCATTTTAGCCATTTTTACCTGCTTATATCTCGCTTCTACCTTGATTTTTTTTCAATTGATTCCCACCAAAATTTAGTTTCAAACACGCATAGTATGATCCAATAGGTCCGGGGGTGTTATTTCGATATATTACATGCTAATGAGGCCAGGGAAATCTGCGCAAATCGAGTACATTTTTATACCCCTATGTTTAAAAACGTAAACGGGGTATATTAATTTTGTCACTCCGTTTGTAACGCCCATAAAGAGGCGTGGTAGGTATATAAAATATATTTATTCTTGATCAGTATCACCACCCGAGTCGATTTAGCCATGTCCGTCTGTCTGTCCGTCTGTCGTCACGATTACAGCCGTAATTTTCAAGCTATCATCACGAAACTCGATATTTAAGCTTTTATTTAAAAAATAAAGGCCAAGTTCGAAAATGAGCCAAATCGGATCATAACCACGCCTACCTCCCATACAAAGTGACTTTATCAAAACGGTAAAATCTCTTAGAATTCCACAAAAATTAATATATGAAATTGAAATTTTGCGTATGAGCTTTGATATATAATATACACTCTGAGTATGAAATTCAACTAAATCAGGTGAAAACCACGCCTACCTTCCATACAAAGTGACTTTACCAAAAATGTAAAATTTCTTTAAATTCTCCATAACTTAATATATGGACTTGAACTTTTGCATATGAACTTTGATATATCACGAATTCCACGAAAAAGTCAACCTCATAGGTCAAAAATCAAATTGTAAAGAGAGAAGAGAAACTATATAGAATATATTCTATCGAATTCGGACAACACGTTTTGAGTTGAATTTTTCAAGATAACGGTAGTTTTTCTGTGTTTTTTTTACTTTCGCGTGGTGAATAAGTTGAGCCCAAATTTTGCAGTTTTATTTTGATATTTGCCATGAGGGCGTGCGCTGTTTATTACAACAATTAAAAAAAAAAAATATTTGCTTAAAATTTTTTAATATTTTCCTAATAATCATACATATATATGAATAAATAATTATCAACGATATACCGTGGTAAGAGCAGTTAAATAAATTAAGAAAATATGTAGCACGTGCGTGACAATATTGATATAAGTTTCAATGCAGACTCTAATATAAGAAATTTTTTGCGGAAAATGCTGTTATGTGTGGATATTGAGATGGCAAACCAGATTGAAAAACATTTTTTTTACTATTTCCATTGAAAAAAATTCCACGCGTTTCGCACATGTTACACTTTTTTCTATACAAAAATGTAGTTTTTACACACTACGGGGTCGTTCATAAATTACGTTACCAATTTAGATGGGAGGAGGGGCATTAAAATGTATTACGATTAGTAATGATATGGGGGTCTCATATATAGCAAAGTGACCAAAAATAAAACAACTCGAAAAAATTGAAATTAATACACCCTTCATTTAAAAAAATATCCATCCTTACATCTGCATTAGACGGTCAAACGTCTAAACTGACGGTTAACTATTGACAAGTGTCAATATGAATTCTCATAAGTGGGTTTTATTTAATTTAACCCTTAAATGCCCAGTGTATCTTTTTGGCTACAAACGAGAAAATAAGCTAATTATTTCAAAATATTGCAAAAATTAAAATGCTGGATATGTAGTTTCACTCAGAAAATTTCATATATAAAACAAAAATTTAATTATTGGCATAACTTTGTTGGTTTGGGAAATATTGACCGTCAAATTAACAACAGTTTTTTTAATTTTTACGGAAAATTCGCTTTTTGACATGAAATACCTTTTAAACTATTAACAATTTTAGAGTATCATTTAACAAACAAATTAAGAGTTATCATAAAAAGAATCGTTTTCCACGTTTTTGCCTTGAACTCCTACAACCAAGCTGATTGATGGTATATGTTACGTCAGAATGCCCACTGTATCTTTTTGGATACAACCATGTTTTCTTTAAACAAACATTTTTTCCAAAAAAAATAAAAACGGGGTCGTGTTCAGGGGATCATTTAACACAACATAATTTTAATGATATCGGTGTTGTTGGGCATTTAAGGGTAAAAATAAATCGGAATATAAATTATTATTCAAATAAATCCATTTTAAGAAATCATATTCACAAAACCACTGAACTTGGTGGTACGGGTGCAGCCTTTACGGGTACTCTCTCAAAGGCCAGGCGAATTTCTTTGCATAAGAAATGAGAATACACCTGAATAGGTCCACATGGAATCTGTTGAAGAATTTGAAGAGTCCCAAAGTTCCAGCTCCTTCAATTCCAGTGATTGAAAGCATCGACTTTTGGATCGAATGGAATAGAATAGTTTTTATCGATTAAAACAATTGATTTTCAAATTTTTTTCTTAAATGTATCTAGTCATGACATAAAAAAGATTAAAAAAAAGAAAATAAGAAATTTTTAATCCTTTTGTTTTGTATTTCAGTTTTTAGTAAATATGGTCGAAGGTAACAGTAATATGAACGTACGGTGTAATTGTGCGTGACGAATGTAACATGTGCGTGACGGTGTTAAAGTTGAAAAAATTGTTTTATAATTTTTTTTTTTCTCAAATAACTTAGCTACTAATATAATCTAGGATAACCTCTTATTGCTGTAAAAAAATATGAAAATTCTATCTGAAGTCAATTCGCAGAAATTTCAGATGGAAGCTGACATCAAATTTTTAAAGGGAAAATTTTGTAGCACGTGCGTACGCTACATTTTGCTTAATATCACCGAAATTCATAAGTGGATTCATTAAACCTTTACACACTTTAAATAGAACGAAAAATTAATTAATAAAAATTGCAAACCAGTTTTCGCAAAAATGTCTTCTTATGTAAATCAGTTGCAATTATTCGCAAGCTGTAACAGTGCGTGACATGGAATTCATGATATAACTTGTACTTTGTGTATGAAATTCAACCAAATTGAGTGAAAACCACACCCACCTCCCATACAAAGCGACTTTATCAAAAAACAAAAGAGAATATTTTCTCTTAAAACTATGACGAAAATGTTTTTACAAATAAACATTTTTTTGACTGCTTAAGACTTTGAATATACTTTGGTTCGGACGTGGGAGTATTTTAGCTTCGACCCAGTCGAAGATCATTTCTTACTAGTTTATTTTTGTGTTGCGGATATAATATTCTCTCGGGTCCTGGTGAGGTAAAATTGTCGATCACAACGTTGAATAGAATGCACATTGACTCTTTAATATCTTTATGTAATATGAAATTTCTACACATCGTACGGAAATTGGCATGTGCACGTTAGTAGGAGTAGATCAGATTGTAAACGTAAAAATTAACTGATACGTTTTCTGACTTTATTTTGATAACATATTTTTAAATTGATAACGAAAATGAAAATTGAAATTTTCTACATTAAAATTCATTATTTGATGTCTGATTGATGACTGAGACAAAAATTTGCAAAATGTCCATAAACCATAAATGTTTTTATATGATCTGCACGATCTTAGAGTCTTTCTCATCAGACAAGACTTTTACCATAATAGAATCTATACTTACAGGTTTAAAATAATGATACTTTCGACATCAGACGTCAGAAAACGTATCAGTTAATTTTTACATTTACAATCTGATCTACTCCTACTAACGTGCACATGCCAATTTCCGTACGATGTGTAGAAATTTCATATTACATAAAGATATTAAAGAGTCAATGTGCATTCTATTCAACGTTGTGATCGACAATTTTACCTCACCAGGACCCGAGAGAATATTATATCCGCAACACAAAAATAAACTAGTAAGAAATGATCTTCGACTGGGTCGAAGCTAAAATACTCCCACGTCCGAACCAAAGTATATTCAAAGTCTTAAGCAGTCAAAAAAATGTTTATTTGTAAAAACATTTTCGTCATAGTTTTAAGAGAAAATATTCTCTTTTGTTTTTTGATAAAGTCGCTTTGTATGGGAGTTGGGTGTGGTTTTCACTCGATTTGGTTGAATTTCATACACAAAGTACAAGTTATATATCAAAGTTCATGTGCAAAAGTTCAAGTCCATATATTAAGTTATGGAGAATTTAAAGAAATTTTACATTTTTGGTAAAGTCACTTTGTATGGAAGGTAGGCGTGGTTTTCACCTGATTTAGTTGAATTTCATACTCAGAGTGTATATTATATATCAAAGCTCATACGCAAAATTTCAATTTCATATATTAATTTTTGTGGAATTCTAAGAGATTTTACCGTTTTGATAAAGTCACTTTGTATGGGAGGTAGGCGTGGTTATGATCCGATTTGGCTCATTTTCGAACTTGGCCTTTATTTTTTAAATAAAAGCTTAAATATCGAGTTTCGTGATGATAGCTTGAAAATTACGGCTGTAATCGTGACGACAGACGGACAGACAGACGGACATGGCTAAATCGACTCGGGTGGTGATACTGATCAAGAATAAATATATTTTATATACCTACCACGCCTCTTTATGGGCGTTACAAACGGAGTGACAAAATTAATATACCCCGTTTACGTTTTTAAACATAGGGGTATAAAAATGTACTCGATTTGCGCAGATTTCCCTGGCCTCATTAGCATGTAATATATCGAAATAACACCCCCGGACCTATTGGATCATACTTTGCGTGTTTGAAACTAAATTTTGGTGGGAATCAATTGAAAAAAAATCAAGGTAGAAGCGAGATATAAGCAGGTAAAAATGGCTAAAATGGCTAAAATGAAGAAAAATGCAAACTTCAAAGCGCTATAACTAGGCAACAAATGGTCAAAACTGATCGTTCTGGGTCGCAAAATGTTGGAAATTGAGTAAACAAACAAAATGCAACCCGGGAAGTTAGAAAATATTATCGTTCGTCAAAGTTATAAGCCCAAGAAGATGCTGTAAAAAGGCTTAAATACGTATGCATATATCAATGAATAATACATTTATAGTCCGTTACTTTGGGTTTTGCAATTTTTTACTAAAAAGTACGTATTATTACAAAGAGAATGGCGTAAGAACGAGTTTGAAATCTTATTTCTACGCCGAGATATGATTTTTTTAACACATGGTCTAAAACAGTTGTTTTTTGAGCTATGCTAGTGTACCGTAGAGCAGGGGCGGTGGTTCCGAAATTTGAAATCTATGAAAATCATCTAGTATTCATGCCAACTGTCGATGATCAACCTGGCGCAGCGATTCCGGAGACCCGTGGTGACGCTGATTTGGCGAAATTTCATGGAATTACCCATATATTAAATGAGTTTTTATTGAAGTTAAGTAAATAAAAATAGTTTAGCAAGTTATTAACGCACAAAGAAAACGGAGTATTAAAAGTAGCAAATCAAATTAATTGAACTCAATTCAGTACCAAATATTTATTTATTTATTTATTTATTAATTTATTTAATATCTAGCGACACAAAGTCTTATAGATTATTTGTATTAATAAAATAGTGTATTAAATAAAATATATACATATATACAAATTAGTTATTTTATATATACTACTTAAGTATAAGCAGCAGATTAATGTTGAAAGTTTCTCTGTCTTGACTGAAGTCAATTAGATCACAAACAGAGTTAAATGCAACGCTCGAATTATTGACTACGTCATTACTCCCATAGTTTGTTCTATGATAAGAAATATAAAATAAGCCTCTTTGTCTTATATTCCTCTCAGGCGCATAGAATTTAAAAAGACTGAGAATTGGAGCACAATCGATATGGGACATCATGACATCTCTAGCCAACATAATGAGATAGTATTTTCTTCTAATTTGAAGTGTTTTCAACCCAAAAAGTGAGCACCGATCGATATAAGTGGGAGCAAAATGCCAATTTAATTTATAAGCACAGATTCTTGTAAACCTTTTTTGTACATTTTCAATCCTTTTAATATGAGAGTTATAGTAGGGATCCCAAACTATGCAACAATATTCAAGAGTAGACCTAACTAATGAAATGAAAATAGATTTTAAAGTGAATGGATCTTTAAAATCTTGAGTATTACGTTTAATAAATCCCAACATAGCATTCGATTTGGATATAATCATATCAAAATGTTTACAAAAGCTAATCTTTTCGTCAAATAAGACACCAAGGTTCAATTTAGTAGATTCTCTAGACAAGCAATTGTTCAAAATGGAGTAATCAAACAAAATTTTGTTACGGAGCATACTGAAAGACATAATGCTACATTTGTTTATATTGAGATTTGATGGAACCTGAAATTTCCTATCCCAACTGCGCTTTGAAAAGAAACAATTAATAATTAATAGTTTAAGATTTATTACAAAATTATCTTCTGATCTGAATGAAGCGAATGAAGAAGAACGAATATATAATGACAGAAAGAAAAATATGTATACTATAAAATGTAATTCAAAGCCATGATATAATTATACAGGTAGCATTGACAAGTATAGATTTTCTCAGCAACAAGGCAACGACCATTTGTCAAAAACAGTTGTTCGTGCAACAAGAATCAAACGAATGTAAAAATAAATAAATTCCGCAAAATATGTGCGTTAAATACACAATTATAATAATGAAAGTTGTGAAAAAATTATGTGTGATATGTGTTTAACGTTTTCCAGCCGTGGTGTTTTAATAATAATTGGAAACTTCTTTAATTTCGTCCATATGCATCTGCAGCTGCTGAGGTTGCTACATTTGAACGTTTTCAACATTTTTTCTTATGTTTGCACTTAATAACACAAAGTTCACAAGTTATCTTCGTTGTAGTAATAATAATTCACTATTGATTAAATAAAATAGGCAATATTTTGTAAGAAAATGTTTGGTTATTTGCAAGCGCTGAAACATAAACAATGGCGAAAACATAAGAAATAATTGAACGCTCTCTTTCTAGACATTTTTTTTGACAGATGGTCGATGCCCAAGCAACTGTCAATACTACCTTATATTATTATACCATGATTCAAAGCAGAAAAATCAACGTATTTTTAACGTTATGAAGGCTGTATCACACGGCGCTTTTATAATGGCTAGTTCACATTTCAACACTCCTCCTCGTTCAAATAACGTTGCACAAAGTTCTCAAATTTTCATGTTTTGCTACTCCAAGTGGTTTTGTCAGCAGATCCGCAATCATGTTGTCCGTTGGGCAATATTCGCACCTTATAGTACCATTTTTATTAATGTCTTTGATGAATTTGTACCTTATGTCCACATGCTTTGTTTTAAAAGAAAATTTTTCGTTTCTTACTAGTTCCAAGCAACTTGTATTGTCTTCGTAAATAAGGGTTGGTGCATTAACCTTTTGATTTAGATCATTTAGCACACCTCTCAGCCATATTGCTTCCTTTCCAGCCTCACATAATGAAATAAATTCAGCCTCCGTAGACGAGAGTGCAACACAATCCTGCTTTCGACAAGTCCAACTGATAGTGCCACCATTGAAGAAAAATACTCGACCACTATTAGACCTACGATCAGTTCTGTCTTCAGCAAAATTTGCATCAGCGTATCCAATTAAGTCAGCTCCTCTTTTCTCAATGAGACTAAGTTTTAATTTCATGCCTGATGTACCCTTTAAATATTTTACGACACGTTTTAACTGCTCCCAATCCTCTTCCCTTGGATTTGATACCTTTTGCGCCAAAATGCTAATACTTGCTGATATATCAGGCCGCGTATTAACAGATATATAAAGCAATCGTCCAACCAGTTTCTGATAGTTGGTGTTGTTGAGTAGTTGCTCTGATGTTCCTGTTTTACCATAGTTAAGTTCCATGGGTGTTCTGGATGGTTTCGAATTGTGTAACCCAAAGTCGAATGCAATTTTTTCGATATAGCTGGATTGATTTAGTTCATAGTTCCCATGAATATCCTTCGAGATCGACATACCTAAATAATGTTTGATTGGTCCAAGATTTTGCATTTGATATTTAGAAGACAACATATTTTCAACAACTGTTAACACTTTCTCATCTTTACATGCTATAACCAAATCATCGACATATATCAGTAAGAAGCACCAACAACCATTTACGCTCTTTGAATATAAACAGGGCTCAGATTCACTTTGCTTAAATCCTGTATGTGTTAGTAGGGTCTGCAGTGCATCATTCCATATTTTAGCGGCCTGTTTTAATCCATATATACTCTTTTTAGGCAGACACACCTTCATTGAATCTTTAATAAACCCCGGTGGCTGTTTCATGTAAATTGTTTCGCTTAAATTCCCATTAAAAAAAGCTGTTTTTGCGTCCAAATGGTGTACTATCAAGTTTTGCTTTGCTGCGATGGATAAAAGTAATCGAAACGTCGTTTGCCGAACAACTGGCGCGAACACCTCATCGTAATCTTCACCAAATTTCTGTGAAAAACCTTGCGCGACTAAACGGGCTTTATATCTTTGGATACTATTATCTTCATTAGTTTTAACTTTAAAAACCCATTTGCTACCAACAGCTTTACGATCTTCTGGCAGTTCAGTCAAACACCAAGTATTATTTCGTTCTAATGAGTTCATCTCCTCCTGCATAGCTTTTACCCATTGTTCCTTTTCTTTGCATGAAATTGCATCGTTATAACAAGTAGGCACGGTAACTTCTTTCACAACTTGTATTTGCTCGATCAGACGTTTTGCTGGAACACCCTTCGTAGAACGTTGAGAAAAACGTAATGGTTCATTACCTGGGCTCTCTTTATCATTTAAACCATTTTGACACTCACTAGGACTAGCTATCTCCTCCTCAATACGTGCATCTACCAATGGCTGAAACTTCTCAGATGAATCTATATCTATTGCAATTTTAGTGTCTTTTTTATCTTGCGATTTAGAAGTGAATTTTACGTCACGACTTATAACAACCCTTTGGGTTTCTGGATTGAAGCATCGATATGCCCTTGAATTGTTATCATAACCTAAAAAGATAACTTCTACACCAGTGTCATCTAATTTTTGTCTTTTTTCTGAAGGTACATAAGCAAAACATTTAGAACCAAAAACATGAAAATTTTCAATACTCGGTTTGATACCTTTCCAATCTTCAAATGGAGTTGAATTTGTTGTTTTAGTGGTTACACGATTTTGAATAAAATTAGCCGTAGCTACTGCTTCACCCCAAAAAGAATATGGCAAGTCCGCATCAATCAACATACAGCGTGCCATTTCGATCAGTGTCCGATTTTTTCACTCTGCCACTCCATTCTGTTGAGGACTATAACCAGCCGTTAATTGAATATCAATACCTTCTGACTTCAAAAAATCGGTGACGCTTTTTCCAATATATTCACCACCGCGATCAGATCGAATGGCCTTTGGTTTCCGCCCAAATTTATTTTTAACAAATTCTATATAATGTTTTAATTCAGTTTCTACTTCAGACTTGTTTCGTAACAATTTTATGACTGTAAATCGAGAAAAATCATCGATAAATGTTACAATATACTGCTTACCACTGGGTGTTTTAGTTTGCATTTTGCCGCATACATCCGTATGTATCAAGTCAAGTGGTGCAAGTGATTTGCTTTTTGATACTCAGCCCTATTCCAGGATCCGTCGTAATAAATCTACGAACGTAAGACTACGCTACGAATACGAAAAATTTGCTATTCTAGGATCCGAACAAAACGATTCGGAGCGTTGCCTAGTTGAAATTTAATTTCGAAAATTCGAACACTGCTGTTTTTGACAGAAGACAAGAAACTTTAAAAGAAGTGATAAATTAAGTGTTTAAAAAGTGTCACATAAATTGTGTTTTAAAAGAATTACTTCAAAAGAAGAAGAAATGTAAAAGAAGTGGTTACAGAAGTGAAAAAAAAATATTTTCAAAACGCATTTAATACACTTTCGACATTTTTCGACACAAGTTAGTGATTGTGTTGACTTGGTGTAATTAACTTTTTCTAACGTCTAAATAAGAAACGTTGTAAAACATTTGCGGCTTAGATCAATTGATTGCGTCATGTTTTGGTTAATTTTCACAAAATGGTGAGTGAAATGGGTTTCGGTTTTGAACAAAAAACAAAAAAAAAATTAATATCCATTTTAAATTTTACTCTTCTTAAATCCGTAGGGTTAAAAAAATGTCCGCTTAAATAAACCCGCATTCAGGCTTGTTTTAAACATTTTGGAAGATGAGCTTCCTGCCAGTCGTAACTGTTCAGCATTAACATCTATATCGCAGTTAATGGCATTATTGAGATTTTTAGCAGAAGGTGGCTACCAACATGGAGTTGGAAAGTCATTGCTAAATCCCTGCGCCAAATCTGGCCTTTTAGTCATTAAGCTGACCGAACGCACGTATTGGTTTCTGTTTGTTGTTTTTGACCTATAAAAATAGAAAATAAATTTTTTTTGGTGATTTAAATGAAAATACTTTCATTTTTTCCTAAATGCAGCTTATTTCCAAAGAAAACACACAATTCACACACGAACTCTGCAACAATTATACTTTAAAATTCTTGTTAAAAATTAATTCCGCCAATAGAAACCTGTCGTAAGAAATCCGCAAAAACAACTGTCAAATGTTGATGCGTTCGGAACGTGGAATAACAATGTTACGAATTTCGAATACGACGTAACGATTCGGATCGTAGAATACAACTTTACGAATCCGAAAGAAAATCACAGCTACGACGGATCCTGGAATAAGGCTGACTTTTGGAAATGGAAGACGTGTTAATTTTCTTTTCAAGCATGTATCACATGTAGTCTTTTTACTGCATTCAGTTATTTTTAAACCATTTACTAAACCTTCAGATGCCATTTTTAAAATTGCCTTTGGATCTCTATGCCCTAGCTTTCTGTGCCACTCATGAATACAATTTTCGCTGTGTTCCATAATAACATTAAGTTTTGCTGTATTGCGTAAACGATATATATTTTCAAACGCATCTGCAATACCAATTTGTTTCTGGTTTTGCATAATTAGGCAGGAAGATTTCTTGAACACAATTTCAAACCCCATTTTAGTTAGACGTGAAACAGAAAGCACGCTACCTACCAAATCTGGAGCATACAAAACTTCACATGCTTTTGCTTTAGAAACAGACCCTTTATCGTTAACAAGCGTTATATATCCAGTTCCCATACCTTGTACTGGTGCTGTTGTGCCATTTGCTAATTCAACAGAGCTTTTATACGAGTCGTCAAACTCTTCAAAGAAACACCGATCATTGACAACATGTCTTGTAGCTCCGGAGTCCAAAATCCACCCTCGTTGCTGCTTTCCAATAGTGAATAAAAAATCATCGACATCAACACATGACTGTTCCTGCCTATTTCTAGCTGCTGGCTTCTCCTCAATTGAATTAATCTTGGTATCAAATTTATTGGTTTTCCCTTTGTCTTTAGTGCCTCCGCGTTTTGAAAGCCAATCTTGATATTTACTGCAATTTTTCTTTTGGTGTCCTGGCTTTTTGCAGAAAAAACAAAGACTTTTTTTTGAAACTGTGCTTAAAACTGCATCGCTTGTATTTTTATCTGAATGAAGATGCCGTTCGAATTCAGATATAACTTTTTCTTGAACCATTGCAAAAGTCAGCTCATTTTCTGGTCGCGTTTCCAGACTAGTTATCAAGGTGTCGTAACTTCTCGGTAGACTACTCAATAAAAATGCTACACTCCACTTGTCGGACAGCTCTTCCTCGCCAATATCACGTAATTTTACAAACAAATCTTGCATTTTATTTATGTGAATACGGGCATCTCCACCATCGCTTAATTTTAAGGAACAAATTGAGCGCATTAAATGTACTTTATTTGTCAATGTATTCTTCTCATAATATAATTTAAGAGCATTCCAGGTATCCAACGCTGTCTTCACTGATATTTTTCGAATGTGCGTAAGCTGATTGTCATCGACTGCAAGAGCAATTGTTGCTTTAGCTTGCTCATCTGCCTGATCCCATTCCTCTATTTCCTTTAGATTTTTGGGCTCTGCATCCGTAGAGGAAGAAGGAATCGGTTCTAGGCCCGTACCTTCAATAACTCTTTTCCACAACTGCTGCTTTCGGAGTAACATTTCCATCTTGAACTTCCAGTTGGAAAAATTGGTATTATTCAGTCTATCAATCAATAGCTTAACTTCCGACATCTTGTTCTGATTCAATTCGCTTTTACTTTATTTGTCAAACAACTTTAGATTAATTATAATTTGCTTTCTCAAACGCCTGGGCCCATAACATGATGGAACCTGAAATTTCCTATCCCAACTGCGCTTTGAAAAGAAACAATTAATAATTAATAGTTTAAGATTTATTAAAAAATTATCTCCTGATCTGAATAGGGTCTTTCAGACGGACGTACATGTCAGCCGACATTGTACGACGACAAACTAACGGGAATATTTTGTTGAGCTTTCAAACGATCGGACATGTACGACGACTTCATTTTTTGCAGGCTCTCGAGCGTAACACATCAGTAAAAAACCGAAGTAAAAACCTTTTTCGCTTTGCCTAAGCCGATGTTTACTCCATGAAAACTTTATAGAAATGATTAATGCAGCGAGTCGGACCGACATGCTTTCACACGTCCGACATGTCGGACCGACCGGCAGAAAAATCAAAAATTTTTGATTTTCTTCCGACATGTCGTCCGACCGTCTCATTTGCTTTCGAACGATCGTACATGTCGTCGGACATGCCCAAGTCAGATGACATGTACGACCATGTGAAAGCCCCTAATGAAGCGAATGAAGAAGAACGAATATATAATGACCGAAAGAAAAATATGTATACTATCATGATATAATTATACAGGTAGCATTGACAAGTATAGATTTTCTCAGCAACAAGGCAACGACCATCTGTCAAAAACAGTTGTTCGTGCAACAAGAATTAAACCATGGTTGAATAAATAAGGTTGTCGCATGGGTGAGAACGAGTTCCCATAAATGTCAAATCGAAGTTGACATCTCATACAAAATCTGAAAACGAAAATTAATAAATTGAAAAGCTGTTGAAGTTGTTGTTGTTGCTTTTCATTGATTTTGACAATTATGGGTACTGAAAAGAGAGTACGATCAGCCACGAGACAACCTTATTTATTCAACTATGAATTAAACGAATGTAAAAATAAATAAATTCCGCAAAATATGTGCGTTAAATACACAGTTATAATAATGAAAGTTGTGAAAAAATTATGTGTGATATGTGTTTAACGTTTTCCAGCCGTGGTGTTTTAATTTTAATTGAAAACTTTTTCAATTTCGTCCACATGCATCTGCAGCTGCTGAGGTTGCTGCATTTGAACGTTTTCAACATTTTTTCTTATGTTTGCACTTAATAACACAAAGTTCACAAGTTATCTTCGTTGTAGTAATAATAATTCACTATTGATTAAATAAAATAGGCAATATTTTGTAAGAAAATGTTTGGTTATTTGCAAGCGCTGAAACATAAACAATGGCGAAAACATAAGAAATAATTGAACGCTCTCTTTCTAGACATTTTTTTTGACAGATGGTCGTTGCCCATGGTATAATAATATAAGGCATGATACAATTATACAAGGTAGGAGTGACAACTGGCTATTTTCTCAGCAGTGTCCTGCACCGACTGTCATTTGCCTGTATATTTTATTTTCTATTTTCTTTTGTGCTTCATTCGCTCTTTCATTTTTGACATTTGGAATAAGACGAATAAACTGTCACTCCTACCTTGTATAATTGTATCATGATATAAGGTAGTATTGACAGTTGCTTGGGCAACGACCATTTGTCAAAAAAAATGTCTAGAAAGAGAGCGTTCAATTATTTCTTATGTTTTCGCCATTGTTTATGTTTCAGCGCTTGCAAATAACCAAACATTTTCTTACAAAATATTGCCTATTTTATTTAATCAATAGTGAATTATTATTACTACAACGAAGATAACTTGTGAACTTTGTGTTATTAAGTGCAAACATAAGAAAAAATGTTGAAAACGTTCAAATGTAGCAACCTCAGCAGCTGCAGATGCATATGGACGAAATTAAAGAAGTTTCCAATTATTATTAAAACACCACGGCTGGAAAACGTTAAACACATATCACACATAATTTTTTCACAACTTTCATTATTATAATTGTGTATTTAATGCACATATTTTGCGGAATTTATTTATTTTTACATTCGTTTAATTCTTGTTGCACGAACAACTGTTTTTGACAGATGGTCGTTGCCTTGTTGCTGAGAAAACCTATACTTGTCAATGCTACCTGTATAATTATATCATGGTCGTTGCCCAAGCAACTGTCAATACTACCTTATATTATTATACCATGGTATACTATAAAATGTAATTCAAAGCAGAAAAATCAACGTATTTTGAACGTTATGAAGGCTGTATCACACGGCGCTTTTATAATGGCTAGTTCACATTTCAACAAGATTAAGTTTATTAAGGCCCCTATTAGGTATGACAACTCAACTTAAGTTGACGTGACTTAAGACACCTCAACTGAACTTTTTTGCCATATTACATATAACATACATTTTCAGTTGACCTGTGGTGTAAAATTGCTTTTTCTATTGGAGCATGATTACACCAAAATTTTGACACTTTCATTGAAATGAATCAGCTATTCGCGTAAATTTCAATTTTTGTGTATATGTATTTTGTTCAAAATTATTCAAGCAAGGAAATAGAAGAGCGGTAAAACATTTGGCTTTAATGCCACCAGTCCGAGTTCAATCCTCGCATGTGACAAAAAATAAAATTTTCTTGCCATGTTTTTGGGTTTTTTTTTGTACATTTAAGAAGCGATTCCATCCTAGGACATCCAATGTAAATTTTAATATGAATTTGGTTTACTTAAAAAGCGCTCCAGGTGTGTGAAACGCTATGACAGGTGTGTGAAGCGCTTCCATCCAAGCAAGCGCTTCTTAAGTGCAGCTATAAAATCGTTTAAAAAGCGCTTCAACAAATAGTTAAAAAAGCTCTTTAATGGGTTAGTACCAAGGAGCGCTGTGTTAAAAAAAAGAAATACATAAAAACAAAGCGAGAAAAACTTTATTCTTTGTCACATGCGAGGTTTGAGCTCGGACTGCTCGCATTACAGTCAAATGTCTCACCGCTCTGCTACTTCCTTGCTTTATTACGTGTCAACAAAATGTATATAAAAATATGAGCTACACAGCTCTGAACTCTGAAAAGCGCATCCTCAAAATAAGCGCATAAAATGCGCTAGTTCTAGGAGCGTTTTTTATTTTCCCGCTGGGTAATAATATAATATATACATGATATGGATAATAATATATGCATACACACAATATATGTATGTATACTTTATTTTACTTACGTATTTTTATCCATTTTCACTCAATTAATAAAAAACAATAAACAAATAAAAAGTTCATATGAAAAAGACGCTATACAACTAACTCAAAGCAGATGTAAGTTTTTGACAGTCTTTACACTCGACACAGAATTGCATTGTTAAACATAATACCACAAAAAATACATACACATCTCTGAGATACATACTTGTCAGACGACAGACACTTATGTACCTGAAGTGTGTAATAGGCAATACAAATTTACAAATTACACACTCAACTTAAGTTGAGTTGTCGTACCTAATAGGGGCCTAAAATAGCACCACGCTTGCAACCGGTCAATGTCCTGCTGCATAAGCAGGCAGTCAGCCACAGAGTCAACTGATTTAAGAATTTTCACATCGTCTGCATACATCAAACAATCGGAATGAATAACACAATTTGGCAGATCGTTAATAAAAATAAGAAACAGTAAAGGTTCAAGATGACTACCTTGAGGAACCCCTGAATAGTTATATACAGTTTTTGAAATTCTACTACCAATTTTCACAAATTGTTGACGGCCAATCAAATAGTTAGACAACCAATTAAAAAAAGAAGAATGAAAGCCCATAGCAGCTAACTTTTTTAGTAATACGGAGTGTTGTACTCTGTCAAACGCCTTAGCAAAATCAGTAAAAACCACGTCCACCTGTTTACCTTCCTCGAGGCGGTTTCTTAGGAAGCAAGAAAAAAGTGTTAAGTTAGTTGCTGTGGATCTACCACTAACGAAGCCATGTTGGTGTTCGGTTAACGAGTTTTTTATAATATAATAAACACATTTTTTGACAATTGCTTCAAAAATTTTAGGAACGGTCGGTAGTTTAGCTATTTAATAGGTCGATAATTACAAACATCTTGCCTACTTCCAGATTTATGAATAGGTATAATAAACGATTCTTTCCACACATCCAAGAACTCACCACTTTTTAAAGACAAATTGAAGATTCGCGTTAAAGGTTCAACCAGATTAACAGCACACGTCTTAAGAAATATTGGCGGAATGTTGTCAGGGCCACAAGATTTGTTTATATCCAGCTGGGAAAGCTCACACAAAACTTCTTGCTGCGAAAGGACAAGAGACCCAATTCCAATTTGAGGAGCATTATAAACAAGCGAATTAGAGCAGTATGGCTCAGTAACAAAGTTAGTCTGAAAATATGAAGCAAACATGTCACAAATTCTAGATTCACAATTAGAAGTTTCACCATTGAAAGCCATATTTTTAGGGAAACCCTTAGTCTTTCTTTTAGTATTAAGGAAGGACCAAAAAGCCTTAGAATTGGATTTTATATTAGACTCAATTTCAAATATATGCTGTTTATACAGAAATTTTTTAAGAAACTCATATTCTCTTCTAAACCGAACATAATCTTCACGAAAACTTGGGTTTTTTAAACTTAATTTATGCTTTTTGTTCAAAATATTTTTTAAATTGATCAAACGCTTCGAAAACCAAACTGGCTTATTGCTCCTCTTAATGCATTTGATCGGAACAAACCGTGAAAACACTTCGTTAACAACATTAATGAAAGAATTAAAATCATTAGTTAAGTTATTGGTGAAAATAGATCTCCAATTTACACGTGCAAGGAAATCGTTAATTGCACAATAATTTACTTTATAAAAATTAAACTCAAATGAATCACTTAAAAATTCGCTTAGATTCACTGAAAGAACATCAAAAGTGATGTTAAGTGCCTTATGATGGATGGAATTATTTAACAAAGGGCTGTCAGATTCGGACAATTTTGCATCTAACTCTGCATTGACAAAAACCACATCTAAGATTCTATTAATTGAATTATGAATAAAATTTAATTGAATAAGTCCTAAAGATAATATGGAATCAATAAAGTCAGCATCTGAGCTATTAAGAAAATCCATTGGAAGTAAACATTTATCAATAGTGGAATAAGTCCAATTAACATTACCAATATTAAAGTCACCTAGTATTAGAGGATAATCATTATCACATAACTTATTGACAATATTATGAATATTAATAAAATGCAAATAATACAAATCCTTAGAAGAATTAGGAGGAATGTATGATAAAAATTTATACAGATTTAGGCAGGCACCTGTAGCGCTGGAGAAACTCAATCCATGTAATTGCACACGTACACAAATTTGCTCAATGTTTTGAGCAGTATGTTCAAGATTAACTTGTTCGCTTCTAAATTTAGAGCTGATGGCAATTAACACACCACCGCCACGAGTTAACCCAAGTGTCGAATAGCGACGGTCTCTACGGTACACATCATATTGATCTGGAACTAATTCCGAATTTCGGATGTCATCGTGCAACCTCGTCTCAGTGGGCGCAATAACATCAAATGTACAATCCACGGCAGCTAAACCAAATTCCTGCGTCCTAGTGCGCAAGCCACCAATATTTTGATAGTACACCGAGAAGAAGTTGTATGGTATTAATGTAGCCTCCGTTGAGTTCGAGTTTTCTGAAAAAAACGTGAACTCCTTGATCTTCCCCAACAACAGGCCACAACATTGGATCAATAACTTTACTTGCAAGTGATGATGATATTCCAAGTTTAAAAGATAAACTATTTAGAGAAGTAAGAGGCGTATTCTTTTTGACCAATTTCGAGCAACAAAGATGATGTCTCTCAATATTCAAATGGTTAGCAACATAATCAATAATGTTGTTTTCAGATACACTCGTCATGAAGGACGACAAGTGGAACCACTTCATCCGATCAGCAACAGCTAGTTCACAATTAACATTTCGTCCAACAATGGAATGCTTCATAGCACTATTCTCATTGGCAGAAGTAGATCTATTACCGAGCGTTTCCACCGCCCGAACGAACGAAGAAATCATCGCGAACAAATCGTCGCGATGAATTCTTCGTTCGGTCCAACCGTTTCCACCGCACGAACACAAGTTGCGAACATTGGTAAGTCGCCATCTTGTTCGTTCGTGCTGTGGAAACACTTAAATTCAATGCTTGCGAGCATCAGCGTTGATCAATATTTGTTTATGCAAACGTACTAAATTTGATTAATTTTTACTACTTTTATGCCTTTAAATTTAGGTTTTATGTAAGTATTTATGTAAAGAATTTATTATATAAAGAATATTATACAAATAATTTGCTTATATAAAGTGCTAATAAAATAACAAAGCAAAAGAAAATTCTTTTGCGTTAAATTTTCAATATATTTTCTTTCTTTTTTCTTTTCCTACGTTATTAACTACAATTTCAACAAATCTACTACCTATGCGCAAATAAGCACTGGATTCGCCCAAAAAGATCGAGCGTCGGCCGATCAGAGCGAACGAAGAAATCTTCGTTCGTTCGTGCTGGAAAAGTGTTTACACTGCGCGAATAGCGCTCGCGAGCATTTTGTAAAAACCAATGTTCCGAACCTTGGTTCGGACCAAACTGTTTACACCGCCTGAACGAACGAAGAAATCTTCGTTCGTTCGGGCGGTGGAAACGCTCGGTTAGTCATCATCAATGCAGGACAAATACTTGAGTCACCAGGTAAATCCACAACAATAGAAGGAACCGCCGCAGCAGCAGCAGCAGCAACAGGTCTGACAGCATCAACAGCAACAATCGGACCAACAGCAGGAACAGCAGCAGCAACAGCACCGAGATCAGGCTCAACAGCAACATTCGGACCAGCAGCAGGAACAGCAGCAGCAACAGCACCGAGATCAGGCTCAGAGGCAGAAGTCGCAGCAATAGAAGCGTATGAAGATTGTAATGCAGTGGAGCTATTTAACACAACATTACTAGAATGAGCACGGTTTATCGTAGGTGTGCAAATATTATTGTTGTTAACTGTAGGCGATGAGCCGTACCGACCAGTTTTTATATTAACATTACTCTTGACTTTAGAACGAGTATGAATGCCATTATCAATGCATCCATTTTGTGCAGTACCACTGTTCTCAGTGGAGGCTTTACCAACACACACATGCTCCACATCGAGAATGGATTTACCAGCATTAAGTAGATCACTGATGAGTTTAGGCACTGAATAATGCAAGCAGGAATAAGAAACACAAATTCTTATTAGCTTTAATTAGATTAAAATATTGCTGACCACGTTCCGTACACTTAATATGCGTTTTTCTCGAACAAAGACTGCAAGCAATGTATTCACCGGCAATGGCCGACACGCACACAAAACAAAACATGATGATGTAAGGTTGTATTCAATGTACGAATGAGATAAGCAAAAAGTCTATATAAATATGCAAAAGTATGTATGTATAGCAAAATGTCTATACGCAAATTATACAAATGTATGTATGCCTTTAAACTAATAAGTAAAAAGCGATAAGCAAACGAAAGAAATCTTCAACAATAGAACACGACTTAACAAGTCGAACGATGGATGATGACTGAACAATAGTCACTGACAAATAGTATGTAATTAAGGCAGTCGTGTGCTTTTTTCGCTCAAATTGCATTGCTTTCAAGCTCTCATTTTAAAATAAGCATACCAATTGGAGAAAACGTCAAAAATACGAATAACCTTATATTATTGAATCCATGGTAGAATTATAAGGTAGGGCCGACTCGGAGAAGAATGGAGTGGAAAGCAGCGAATAAGGGGGCTAGTTGTCAAAATCAGCTGTTCATATCGATTTTCTTTATGTTCATAGAGGTAAACTCGCTAGATGAGAGCGTACTGCCGCGAATGTCAAAACAAAGTTGACAACTCATATAAAATCTCGTCATTCTCATAGCAATGACAAGAGAAAGCAAGAAATGGCGAAATGTAAACGAATTAAAACAGCGGAAGCTGTCTTGTTGTATTAATTAAAAATTGTAGTAAATGGTTATTTTTCGTGTTTTTATTGATATTAAACTAATTTAAAATTGTTTCCAGCCAAACATCATTGAAAATTAAGCAGAAAAACTACTAACCGCAAGCAGGGAACACAACTAAACAACAACAAAAGTACAGCAGTAAGTTCACAGCTGATTCTGACAATATCGGCAGTAATGACAAAAGAGACCACAATCAGCGCTGCGACTACCTCTATTATTATACTATGTGTTCATGTTTCGCAATTGATTTTAGGTTAAACTTTTTACAATCTTTTTTTCATATTTAACACTTCCGCGGCATTTTATAGATTTATTTACAATGTTTTTACAATATTTCCACTCAAATTAACACAAACTTAACACACGTGTCCGCACTATTTACAAATTGAAAACATGATATTTCTTTTTTCATTTGACATTTCCACCAATTTCGTCATTTTGACAACTACCCAACCTTTTGACTATCCACTTTTCGTTGACGCGTGAGGGCACTGAGCGACTCGGCCCTACCTTATAATTCTACCATGATTGAATTATGATGGGTTTATTGAACGTTTCAGCCATTTTTAAAAATCCTCTCATTTATAAACAAACATTTGATGTTAGACATGGTTGAATAAATAAGGTTGTCTCGTGGCTGATCGTACTCTCTTCTCAGTACCCATAATTTTCAAAATTAATGAAAAGATACAACAACAACTTCATCGGCTTTGCATGTTAATAATTTCCCCTTTCAGATTTTGTATGAGCTGTCAACTTCGATTTGACATTTATGGGAACTCGCTCTCACCCATGCGACAACCTTATTTATTCAACTATGATGGTAGACATCATGGTATAATAATACAAGGTAGCATTGACAGTTGCTTGGGAAAACATCTCCTGTCAAAAAATATACTCAAAAAGAGAGCGCTCACAATCGAAAACACAATGTTGAAAACGTTGAAGTGAAAAAAAACAACAACCTCAGTAGCTGCAGATGCATTTTCACAAACAGCTATTTTTGACAGGAGATGTTTTCTTGTAGAAGAGAAAATAAGCAGTTGTCAATGCTACCTTGTATTATTATACCATGGGTAGACATGATATAATAATACAAGGTAGCATTGACAGTTGCTTGTGAAAACATCTCCTGTCAACAAATATACTAAAAAAAAGAGCGCTCGTAATCCGCCATTGAAAACACAAACAATGTTGAAAACGTTGAAGTCAAAAAAACAACAACCACAGCAGCTGCTGATGCATTTCCACAAAAAGCTGTTTTTGACAGGAGATGTTTTCTTGCAGAAGAGAAAATAAGCAGTTGTCAATGCTACCTTGTATTATTATACCATGGATGGTAGAATAACAGAGGTAGACGCATTTCGGACTGCGCTCTCTTCCTCATAGCCAAAATTGCCTTTCAATAGTAATTTGAAAATGAAAAAACAAAAAAATGAAAAAAAATAATCGCTTTCTTAGGCCCCTATTAGGTACGACAACTCAACTTAAGTTGAGTGTGTAATTTGTAAATTTGTATTGTCTATTACACATTTGAGGTACATATGTGTCTATCGACTGACAACTGGTATTAGGTTTAACAATGCAACTATGTCTCGAGTGTAAAAACTGTCAAAAACTTACATCTGCTTTGAGCTAGTTGTATAGCGTTTTTAGAGGTGCCCAAGCCCTATGCACTTGGTGCACATTTGTTTTTGTAAAAGCACTTAGGCATAGGCTGTGTATTCTAATATACACACACAGCACTCCGCACTAAGCAATACAAAATACACAAACAAATTTGTCTTTTTTGTTTTTGATCTTTTTTCGTTGCTTATACCGAAGTGCAAGCAACAACACTTTCGTATGCTTTGTTGGTACATTTTGGTGACAGTGATCTTCTACGTAGATTTTGTTGTTGTCTAACATAGTATGCTTTCGTTTACGAAAGGTTGCAGGATTTTATATGTATTAGTGTTTGCACTTCCATAAGAAAGTTTTGGGCACTCCTGCTCTATACTATTATTTCCTTGCTTTATTACTTGTGAACAAAATACATATACACAAAAATTGAAATTAATGCGAACAGCTGATTCATTTCAACGAAAGTGTCAAAATTTCGGTGTAATCATGCTCCAATAGAAATAGCAATTTTACACCACAGCTCAACTGAAAATGTATGTTATGCGTAATATGGCAAAAAAGTTCAGTTGAGGTGTCTTAACTCACGTCAACTTAAGTTGAGTTGTCGTACCTAATAGGGGCCTTAGATTCGCTTAAAATTTTTTATGGGCAGTCAATTTCGTTTTGATAGTTGCGGCAGTCTGCCTCTCTGAAATGCTTCTACCTTGTTTTCACTGTACCATGGTACCATGAAACATTTTCAATAATTTTTTTGACACTTTCTTTGTTTTTGATATATTTTGAAACAACTTAATATATTTTTGACATAATTTGTGCTCAGATGAAAACAAAATAAAATGTAAAAATGCTTTATCGAGGCTTTATTGAAGGTTTCATCCATTTTTAAAATTCTCTCATTTATAAAGCATTTAAAAGAGACTTTTAACGCCATTGAACGCTTATGAATAATATTTTTCAATTTTTTCGATTTTTACTTATGAAGGCTTTATAAGAGGTTCATAATTTTTTATGAATACAGCCGAAAATATTTTGATTTTCGTCAAACGATTTGAAAAACAGTTTGATGAGTGTTCACACATCAAAAATCATCAAATTGTCGTCAAATCCCATATATATTTTTTTTTTGAAAACTGTATGACCAATAATTTGATGAATGTGAACTCTCCTATTCGGAAACTTTTCACTCATGGTAGGAAGGAATTTACTGAGTTGAATACAAGTTCTGTTTATTGAAATAAAATTGTAATTTTTGCTGTGCCAAAAGGAAGATGAAATTTTGACAACTAGAAATTTTGACGTTTTAGATTTCGGTAGTGTATTAACGCAAGAATTTAATTTAATTTGCAAATTTTTTAATGTATACGGAAAATTAACAGTATTTTATGCAAATATTTTCACTTCTGGTTACTACGCTGTCGGAACCACATAATATTCAACTTCTTTACGATTCACGAACTCACAAGTGTCTCGTTTCCTATTTTTCCTTGTGTCAAAAATTCTCTTGCCGGTTATCAAAATTTATACTAGCCCCTGGGGCTAGTACTGTCAAAATTTCATCATCCGAGTGAAAAAGTATACAAATAGCACACGGCCAGACTGCCAAAATTTTCATCACTTCATGAACAAAAAAAATCTGCTCAGCTCTTCAAGCAAATGAAAATGAGCAGATTTATTTTTTGAACAAAAAATTCCCTCATAATCATGAGGCTTCATGAATGAGCAAATACGAACCCTGATAATAATACAAGGTAGCATTGACAACTGCTTATTTTCTCTTCTACAAGAAAACATCTCCTGTCGAAAATATCTCTTTATGAAAATGCAGGTTGTTGTTTTTTTCACTTCAACCTTTTCAAATTTGTTTGTGTTTTCAATTGCCGATTGTGAGCGCTCTCTTTTTGAGTATATTTTTTGACAGGAGATGGTTTCCCAAGCAACTGTCAATGCTACCTTGTAATTATTATACCAATCACAAGCACTTACTTTCAAACATGGTTGAATAAATAAGGTTGTCGCATGGGTGAGAGCGAGTTCCCATAAATGTCAAATCGAAGTTGACAGCTCATACAAAATCTGAAAACGAAAATTGATAACATGAAAAGCCGATGAAGTTGTTGTTGTTGCTTTTCATTGATTTTGACAATTATGGGTACTGTGAAGAGAGTACGATCAGCCACGAGACAACCTTATTTATTCAACTATGCTTTCAAATTTCATAGTTGAATAAATAAGGTTGTCTCGTGGCTGATCGTACTCTCTTCTCAGTACCCATAATTGTCAAAATCAATGAAAAGCAACAACAACAACTTCAACAGCTTTTCATGTTATTAATTTTAATTTTCAGATTTTGTATGAGCTGTCAACTTCGATTTGACATTTATGGGAACTCGCTCTCACCCATGCGACAACCTTATTTATTCAACCATGTCAAATTTCATATTATTTTTTTTCCATAAACAGTAGGCGTTGCTTTTCATTTGGGATTTGAAAAGTTTTCAGAAGATATTGAACTCTATACAAACTAATTTAAACTTTTAGGAATTGATTCAAAAAGATTCTAAAAAAAACTATAAAATGTTGGGATGTTACAGATCAATGGTACAACACTTGAAAAAGGCCATGGTCAGAAACTATGCCCGCCCGGGTGGTGATCACACTAAGGTACATAACAAATTAAGTTTTTTTTTGATCCCTAACAAAATTGTTAATTCCAAAAAATATGTAAAATCATATTTCAGGCTGTTCCTATGACTTTTTCAACCAAATACAAGATAACTGCAAAATTAACTCTTTTCTTTGGCATTGGATTGGGTGCTCCTTGGTTTGTTGTAAGACATCAAATGCTCAAAAATTCCTAAACTATAACAAATGATTGGTTTAAGATGATGTATCAAATATAACATTTTTGTCCACTCAATGTTAAAATAAATATTAAAATGAGCGAATGTCGTTAAATTAAAAATTAAATTCCGTATTATTAATTTTATCCAGAATTTAAGCAAATTGAGCAAATGTCATATTTTTATTCTTAGCTCAATGCTACGAAAACTAGTAACTTCGATTTTTTGACATATTATTTTCGACTTTCATCTTCGAAATCATCGTCTTTTATTCGGTATTCTTGCATTGGAAATTTTAACTTCTCATAGCTAAATCCACTTAAAATATCTGAATTTACCATGTTTGCACGCAACGCTCTTTTGCTACGAAACCTGACCAAATCTATGGTCAGATTTGGATCCCATGGTGGAACTCCTGGTGAGGTAAGTTAAAGCAGCAGGAAAACTGGCAACCAGTGTTGATTACATAATGCACGAGTATCACTAAAAATGTAAAAATTTTTACCAACATTTCAATTCCAGAATTTGCCCTTTAGCATTTCCAACCGCTACAAGTTGACCGCAATGTTTGTGCTCTTCTTTGGCTCCGGTCTAGGTGCTCCTTGGTTGATTGTCCGACATCAGCTGTTGAAAAAGTAAAGTGGATACTTAATTAAGGTTAGTATAATAGGCAAGAAGTGCGGCTGTGCGTAAATAGAATTGGGTAATAATTACTAGGAATGAGTTAATGCTGACCTTAAAATAAAAATTTAAATTTAAGTCCTTAAGCTTTTAACGTTTAAGCTACGCAAAACGTTAACTTCATCAGCTGCCGAATTGTAATTTTCTTTATGTAGTCTATAATCATGGTAGAATTAACATTAATTGTACAATGTCTATAATGGGAGACAATATTTGAAAGCCTTAGGTACAATTCATCAACTTATTTCAATGACCATTTGATTTACATTACCTTGCAAAGTACTATAGATTATCTTCAAACCGTTACATTCATTTTGGCCGTGAAGTTTCAACAGAAATTGTTTTACAGCCTTCAAGAATCTGAAACACTCGACAAATGTGAACTGAGATCTTAAAAATTCTTTACAATTGCATTCGACTATCTTGCAACTTGCTATATTGCAGAAGGAAGTTAAAAAAAAAAGAAAAAGGTTAGAATGGGGTAGGACTGCTTTTTAATCTATTAATTAGATCTCGTTGTATTATTAAAAGGGTGTAATTTAATTGACTGTGCCAAGGAATGTGAATTTCTATGCGTTCGTTTCGTATTTATTGTCGTATTACTTTAATATTCTGAAACAAACTGGGGTATTTCTTACCATAATTATTAAGATAATTTTTAGTTATATGAAAAAGGCTTCAAATATACACTGCAAAAGTTCATATGTACCACAGAACTTTTTTAAGAACTTAACAACTGAAAAAGAAAACTCATACACACTCGTAAAATGCTCTTAACGAATATTAGGCGTTTTCAGATACGCGGAATCTATATTTTGAATACCTACTCTTCCAGGCTATTGAAAAAAAAAAACTTAATTTTTGTTTCTGATTTCCTTATCCAAGAATACACATGAACTCGAATCTTTAGTATATCAGTTTTCATTATTTGTACAAGAAAGTTTATAAGCATCTGCGGTAATAATATCACTGCTTTTTGTAAAAAATTACTTGGTCGTGATTTACCAAGCTACCTTGAAGCTAGATATTGCATTTTTCTACACCGGATCTTTTACGCACGTAGTTCTACATATCTCTTCGAAAAGTTAAAGTTTTACAGATCAAGTAGAAGCATGAACCCCATGATTCCTACTTTCAATTACCTCAACTCCAGTAGATTGTTTTTCGTCGCTGCTATTAGGTCATGGAATTCATTACCTAATAGTATAAAAAGCGTTTCTAATAAAAGTAACTTTAAGCATTTAATCATCAAACATTTTTCATAACTATTCTCTCTTTACTCTTTCTATTTCCTCTCCCTCTCTCTAATCTATATTGTATTATTTATCGAAATATCTTTTATTGTCTTAACTTAAGTAATTTTAAGTACCATTTTTGATATCAGTCTATAATTTTTACTTGCATTTTGCATTTTATATCCATTGTTCGGCATGCAAAAGAATCATTCTTATATGCCAACAACTTTTGTTAAATATATTGAAAATAAGGTCAGTGTGTGTACGTGTATGAATACATGTGGGTAATGACTTAAGCTTACCAAGTTTGTAACTTCTAAATTGAATCAAATAATCCAAAAAGTATGTCTTCTATTTATCACATATTTATCAAATTTCTTTGTTCTCGTTTCAGATATATCTGTCGGCTTTCTCGTCGAATAGCTTTAGGATAAAAGTGAACTTGGAATATATATTTCATAAAATCATTGTCTATCTGTTACGAATTCGCGTAATTATCTTAAAAACGCAATTAAATAAAGTAAAAAAACAAAAAGATTTTTTTCTTTTATAAAAATATATGAAACGTTTGATTATTATTATATCAATATATTGCAGCTTTGTACAAAATTAACAAACACATTTAATCTAAGTTGTTTATTTTTACTGTACTATTATCACAATTCATCTTTTTTTTCATCGAATTGATAATCCTCTTGAATAGGCGATTCACCGCAACATTGTGCGCAAATTTTAATATCTAAATCACTATCAAGCGTTTCTTCTTGGAAGGCCTTCAAAAAGATTGGTTCGTAGTCGTCGAGTACCTCCAAGCACTAAAGTTGGACGAAATTTTAGACTTATAACAATTAATTTATTGCATTGCAAACTTACGTAATGCTGCAAGCTTTTATTTAGATCGCCATCCTGTACAAAATCTACTAGATGTGAATCGGCATTCATGTTGCCATTGACCAATAAGGGCATTACAGTTAATTTACCAGAATCTTTGTATGTAGCCTTTACATAGTCTTCCATTGTATTACCTAGAAGGAGAAGTTTATTAAAAAGTTTACTTAAAAACTTGTAACTTTTCTTACAAACATCCTCCATCAACTCCGTCAGATACATTTCCGATTTTGCTAGCTGGACGGTTTTAACTCTGGAGTTTCCATCCGCATCCAAGCGAAAACCGCTTACGTCGGCTACTTTGTTGGGATCAACTTTGCCAACAGATTTTTCCATTTCCTTTACTGTGGTCCTGCACACTATACATGAATATGACAGTTATACTTATTCAATCTTGGAGGTAAGCTAATGAAGTTTATTTTTTATCTTACCTAGGCATTTGACTTCCTTGGATGTAAAGCCGGATACTGACAACGTTGACGTCAATGCAATGCAAAGAATAAAAATTTCTTTAGCTCTCATGTTGCTGGCAATGTTCTGGATGATATTAGATTAACGAACTTTATGATAGTTACCGCAAGTGTGGAGTATAGAAGTTATTTAAATTTTATTTAGAGTACCTCGCATGGGTTACTTTATTTATTTAAGAGCAATTCGTCGATGAAGTTAAGGTTAATTATCTCCGAAGATTAACCATTAATACACGTCTTCTAATTTAATTGGTTATCATTTTTGACATGTTTACACGCAACAAGAGGTCGTTGGGTATGTTCGCCGAAGGTATATGTCGGTTGAGTTTTAGAAGTATATGTGGTCCTATTCACACAGTACCATATTCACATTAATAATGGTATTATTCAGCCTTATTCCAGGATCCGTCGTAGCTGTGATTTTCTTTCGGATTCGTAAAGTTGTATTCTACGATCCGAATCGTTACGTCGTATTCGAAATTCGTAACATTGTTATTCCACGTTCCGAACGCATCAACATTTGACAGTTGTTTTTGCGGATTTCTTACGACAGGTTTCTATTGGCGGAATTAATTTTGAACAAGAATTTTAAAGTATAATTGTTGCACAGTTCGTGTGTGAATTGTGTGTTTTCTTTGGAAATAAGCTGCATTTAGGAAAAAATGAAAGTATTTTCATTTAAATCACAAAAAAAATGTATTCAGCCTTATTCCAGGATCCGTCGTAGCTGTGATTTTCTTTCGGATTCGTAAATTTGTAATCTACGATCCGAATCGTTACGTCGTATTCGAAATTCGTAACATTGTTATTCCACGTTCCGAACGCATCAACATTTGACAGTTGTTTTTGCGGATTTCTTACGACAGGTTTCTATTGGCGGAATTAATTTTGAACAAGAATTTTAAAGTATAATTGTTGCAGAGTTCGTGTGTGAACTGTGTGTTTTCTTTGAAAATAAGCTGCATTTAGGAAAAAATGTTAGTATTTTCATTTAAATCACCAAAAAAAATTTATTGTCTGTTTTTATAGGTCAAAAACAACAAACAGAAACCAATACGAGCGTTTTTTAATTTAACACTTTAATTAATCAGTTCTTTTACAGTTCTTCTTCTTTTGAAGTAATTCTTTTAAAACACAATTCATGTGGCACTTTTTAAACACTTTAATTTATCACTTCTATTAAAGTTACTTGTCTTCTGTCAAAAACAGCAGTGTTCGAATTTTCGAAATTAAATTTCAATGAGGCAACATTCCGCATCGTTTTGTTCGCATCCTAGAATAGCAAATTTTTCGTATTCGTAGCGTAGTCATACGTTCGTAGATTTATTACGACGGATCCTGGAATAGGGCTGATTGTCTATTTTTATAGGTCAAAAACAACAAACAGAAACCAATACGTGCGTTTGGTCAGCTTAATGACTAAAAGGCCAGATTTGGCGCAGGGATTTAGGAAGGACTTTCCAACTCCATGTTGGTAGCCACCTTCTGCTAAAAATCTCAATAATGCCATTAACTGCGATATAGGTGTTAATGCTGAACAGTTACGACTGGCAGGAAGCTCATCTTCCAAAATGTTTAAAACAAGCGTGAATGCGGGTTTATTTAAGCGGAAATTTTTTTAAACCTACGGATTTAAGAAGAGTAAAATAAAAAATGGACATTAATTTTTTTTTGTTTTTTGTTCAAAACCGAAACCCATTTCACTCAATAAATTTTGTAAAAATTAACCAAAACATGACGCAATCAATTGATCTAAGCCGCAAATGTTTTATAACGTTTCTTATTTAGACGTTAGAAAAAGTTAATTACACCAAGTCAACACAATCACAAACTTGTGTCGAAAAATGTCGAAAGTGTATTAAATGCGTTTTGAAAATAATTTTTTTTCACTTCTGTAATCACTTCTTTTACAGTTCTTCTTCTTTTGAAGTAATTCTTTTAAAACACAATTTATGTGACACTTTTTAAACACTTAATTTATCACTTCTTTTGAAGTTTCTTGTCTTCTGTTAAAAACAGCAGTGTTCGAATTTTCGAAATTAAATTTCAATGAGGCAACGCTCCGCATCGTTTTGTTCGGATCCTAGAATAGCAAATTTTTCGTATTCGTAGCGTAGTCTTACGTTCGTAGATTTATTACGACGGATCCTGGAATAGGGCTGATTAATAATGGTATTATTAATAATAGTATTTCCCTTAACGATTAAAATTTCCCATTTCGGAAAAGTGGCGTCCGTGGCGTAGTTGCTTAAAGTGCGTGGCCGCTATGCCAACGAACCTGGAGACCCAGGTTCGAACCCCAGCAGCGACAGAAAATTATTTTAATTAAATCATTTTTCTGTATGGCCGCCTCCTCTCTGCAGAAAATGGCAAACCTCAGAGAGTAATCAAAATGCCTTGTAAAGCTTCTTGAAAACAAGAACACTCCGTTCATCGCCGTTCGGAGTCGGCGTTAAACATGTAGGTCCAGTTCTCGGTCAATTGTGTACAAACTTAATAACACGCACAACCACAATTGATCATAAGAAGCTAGGTCAAAGTCCTTTCAAGGGCTGAAATGACCAGTTATTTATTTTTATTTCGGAAACTCGTAAAATTCTGAGCATATGTAAAAGGCTTAAATTGTCATTTGCAATTGTGAAAGATTTCAGATATGCCGCACCAATGGTTTTAATTTTTTTTCTAAGTCGCAATACTTCTAAAAAATTTACCCACTCTGGATAGGTAAATCCAAAATAGTTTTTATTTGCCTCACTGCCTGAAGGGAATGATGTAGCTTGTACTGCGTAGAAAAACCTGTTAAAAGTTAAAATGAACTAAATATATTCAATTTGAACAGAATCTGTAGCTTTCAAGTGGCTCGTAGTTGTGTCTGCTGCTTGAGTTGACTCAACTTCAACTTTTATTCTGCTACTTGACTGACATTTCAGTCAAATTTGAAAAAGATGGACGACACAAAAAGTAAATAGCTATTTTTTTTCTTTGTGTAATAATTAAAAAGTTAACCAAAATTTTGGAATTCACAAAACAGAAAATTTGAATGAAAATTTGCTTAAATCAGACTGAAACGATTCTTCAATTTGACATAAGCAAGCTTCAACATTCTGGTTGTTTTTTTACAAAGCAGCTAGCCAGACTCGTCCGTCAGATACAGACACAGCAACAGCTACTCCTACAACCACAGCCATTCTGTTCAGGCAGTCAAACTTTTCGGGATAGTCCACTTGCAGCACTTCTACAGTTCTATAGTTGGACAGAGCACCCAACAATGTGTTGCAGTGTTCATCTTCCTTTTTGCTTATCAATTAGGTTCCAAAGTCAAAAATGCTTCCAAGTGAAGAAACAAAAAAGTCACTACACAAGTTTTGACAGTTCGAAAGCTGAAAATTTAAGCAAACATATTTGCATGATTAAAGCACTGAAATTATAGCTTAGGCATCGTTAAAACACGTAGATATAAAATATTTCCAAAAGTCCCAATTTGATTAAAATTGAGCAGTTTACGAGGTTTAAGCAGATCCCGAGGCATTAAAGGAATAACATTATTGATAGCCTGAACACATTGCAAACGATAACAACATAAGGCCAAAACACATAGAAAGCATGCATGCCTTAAGCATGCATCATGCCTGTGAAGCATGCTTGGTCAAAGCACATAGAAAGCATGCATCCCATATGTGATAAATTTCAAATATGTTAAACTGAATAGAAATTTTAGAGAAAAAGTAGTGAAAATACATTCAATTTAATCAAAAGCAACTAAAAATGGAATTGGAGGATATTTTAGGCTTATTGGTTGTGTTGATATTGCTTTTATTTCACACATGTCTTCTGTCAATGCTTTGATGCCTGCAAAAAGTTAAAAGTTCGCCAACTTCAGGCATGCTTCAAGCATCATGCATGCGTGCATGCCTTTAATGTGGGCTACTTCATAAGAATATGTATATTCAATCACAAATGTCAGATGCTTGAAGCATGCATGCCTCCTATGTGTTTTGGCCTATACCGACACGTCGGTAAGGAAGATATGTGTTATACTACGTTCACACCTAAGCCAAATGAGCAAATTTGAATATCTCATTAAAAAGTGTTCACACTTATAAATCTCATTTTGTTTGACGGTTGTTTTTGTTGTATTTTCATATTTTGTTTTGATAAAATTTTTCTGTGTACAAATTTTTCTTACATTTTGCTTTGAAAGGTATGTTCACAAAGCAGTTTAATATGCTCAGAGCTGTGTTTAACGTGAAATTATCTCATTTGCTACTCATTTCGTTGAAATGAGTTGTAATGAGTTGGAATATTTCTATGGGAAATGAGCTCATTACGCATCTCATTTGTGTTTTTTGGCCGAAATGAGCAAATTAGCTTAGGTGTGAATGGGCTATTATTGTTATATTATCAGCTGCTTGATTGTTGTGAACTCAGCAGAGACGAAAAATATACTTATTTAAAAAATTAAAAACATTACAAAACTAACAACAGTACCATTGTAACGAGAAACTATGTCTTGTGATATTCCAACAAAATTCTTATTCATAAGAATACATGCAAAAAAAATCAAGAGGTATTATGTTGCTGTCGTTGCCAAATTTGTTTGAACTATTGGCCTAAATGGGGGAGTGGATGGTGTAGATATTTAAGGATTTTCTTTTTAAAAGTAGCTGAGTTTTACAAAATTATTAGTTAATATTCGATGCCAGAGACCGAGACCAGATTCGAAAAATTGTTTAGTAATAATTTTTGTGTTAAATAAATTATTTATTATTTCTGTTTAAAATGGAAAAACGTTTCATATCCAAACCTCATTGGTTGATAAAAAGTTTTATCACGTTGCACAACAGAGTACGATGGTATTTAAAACGTTATTAACGCAAAAATAACATTTCTATTTCAGAAAATTATTTGATTGTTAACTGTTCTTCAAATAAAGATTACATTTTAGAGTTTAAAAAATATATTTGAGTAAAATAGGTTTTGTTTTTGCTCTTCTGAAAAGTAATGATTATCAGATACACTGACAGCTCACTGGCAACTTCACCTTTGTAATGACGATATTTCAAAAACTTGAAAAATATGTTGGCTTGCTTTTAATTTCATTACTGATGGTAAGAAATTCTTTTTTTTAGAATTTATAAAAAGGTGGCCTTAATTGATTTTTTGCAATAAAAGTAGCATAGGCAATCACAAGTCTATATAACAATGGATAGAACAATTCAAATAAAAAGAACGTAATTTGAACTTAAAACTTTTTCCATATTACCTGCTATTTCTCAATTTTTTTTATGATCTGTCCAATTTTCTACATTACTTTATCTATTTGTACCTCTGTTAAACTTATCAATTACTTTGACAATTCCGTTCGTGTAATTTTATTTTTAACTTTCAACGTTCTTCATTTTGATAGCATTTCGGAATTTGATGACGATAAGGTGCATGATTTGGGCTAATTTGCTATTTGAGCAATGTAAAGGAGTCATGTTAATGGCAATCTGCAAAAAACCGGTTTTGCAAAATGTGGCTTTTAGAACGTTATTCTCGACTCTGCTTCAACTAATTTACACACCCGTAACGTGCAGAGTGTGTTAATGAAAAATACAAATTTACGCAAATACGAATATGAGGCACTGCAAACTTTCATGAGAACCACTATTTAACTTATTACTACTTTTACTGTCAAAAAAAAAAATATATTTTGCGTGTCCTTCGATTGTTTTTATTGCCTACTGTGTTTTATAACAAGGCTTAATAAGATCTTTTTAGAAAAAAGTATGTGCTTGCTTGTATTTGTGATTTTTCGGGCTTTCACTTCTGGCTGATAATTAAGCACCATCATTTTTATATAGTGAGTAAATAAATAAATAAATATCTAGCCATTTCATCCCTTGAAAGGACTTTGACCTAACCTTCTTATGATCAATTGTGTTGTGCGTGTTATTAAGTTGGTACACAATTGACCGAGAAATGGACCTACAAGGTTTAACGCCGACTCCGAACGGCGATGAACGGAATGTTCTTGTTCTCAAGAATCTTTACATGGCATTTTGATTACTCTCTGAGGTTTGCCATTGTCTGCAGAGAGGTGGCGGCCGACAAGAAAAATTATTTTAATTCAAATCATTTTCTGTCGCAGCTGGGGTTCGAACCCGGGTCTCCAAGGTTCGTTGGCATAGCGGCCACGTACTTTAACCAACTACGCCACGGACGCCACAATATAGTTCATATAGTGTGTATCGACCATAATTTAAGCAACTGTAGTGAACGGACTCCTCAAAATAGTAGAGCAAAAAACCAAAACTGATAACTGTTATACGCTATGTTGCCAGAAAAGCACGATAAATAGTACTTATGGTATTTTTCAACGATTGTGGGATGTGGTAATTCCCATGGTATATTGTGGTAAAAATCTCTCGCGTGGGAGAAAAAATACCACATGTGAGATATTTACCACGCGTGGGAAAAGAAATACATCAAATTACCACAAAATACCTTAAAATACCATACAATACCTCAAATTACCACAAAATACCACAATACCTCAAAAGAAAATTTGAGGGATTTTGTGGTAATTTGAGGTATTGTGGTATTTTATGGTAATTTGAGGTATTTTATGGTATTTTAGCGAGTGTGGGAATTAAATGTGAGAAAAAGAGAATTTTTATGGTAATTTCATCCGGCGACACTGGTTATACGGCAATATGAAACAAAAACACTGCAATAAGCAACAACAACAATAGTGCACCAAATACCCCAAGATCTCTTGTACCTAAAATTGTGCACTTTCGAGTACTCGTGTTGGCACCGCAGTTGAAAAATTTATTAAAAATTGGTAGTTCTGAAACCCAAACTACGCTTTATCACTACTGTTTATACCTCATTTGATAAAGTAAAGGAATGCAGAAATGCACTCTCCGCCTCTACTATTTTATTGCTTTTACTATTTTGCATCTCGGTTCTTCGATGTTTTGTTGTTATACACACAACGAAGGAAACAACAAATAAAAAACAGAACGCAGCAGAAATGGAGAACTCAACATTTCCTTGCACTTCAGTGAAAAAAAAAGCACAAACAGTGCAAAGAAATGTTATTCAACCAACGCAGTGCAACACAACGCATCGCAGCAGCGTACAGTACCCGGTTGTCTGACCTGAAAAGTTTTATCAATTAAAAAAAATTTACCTAGATGTTTAAGACCAAAAACAAAAGAACACCAAAGTTAAAGTTGAGTGAACATTTCAAACAAGTGAAAAAGTGAAACTCTTCCAAATACTTTAAAATTCGGCATCAAGTCTGCTTGGAATTTTGTTTTTAAAATAGCAGCAAAAAATTGAACGTAATCGTATTTTGTCAAATAGATTTTTTTAACTAAATTAAAGCATTTTGTGAACGAACAAAATTATACAAGAGTATTGAAAACATTTTGGAGTCGACGTCGTCTAGTCCGGTGACAGAGAAAAAATTTTCCTCAATGACTTTCGAATTGTGTGCGGAAATCATCTGAAAATTTTAATTAAATTGCAATTGAACTTGAAAAATTAACAGCTAAAATTTCATCGATATTTGCGGCTGAAATATATAAATGTAAGTTGCTTTATTTGAATATTTAAAAAATTTTATTTTTATTTATTTTTCTCCTTGAATGCAAATTCAATTCAAGCCTTAGATGGCTGCAAATTTTCCTCAAATACTTTTGGTTTTTCTGGCTTTACCATTTTACGCGTTTCGCTTATTTTTCACAAGTTTTTTATTTTTTTGTTTAATTTGTTGTGTATATCTTCTTTATTATACACTCCTTTCGTCCCTGCTTGTGCAACAACAAAAGCGCACCCACGTTGCTGCACCTACTTGGTTGGAGCAACAAACAGCTGCCTCGCGGTCGTTTTAATTATGCACCCTTCAATTTTTGTTATATGTAGATAGAAAAAGTTTAGCTACTGTTTGTTTTCTTTCAGAACTTTATTCTGACCAATTTTTTTTAAAATTGCTTTATGTGGCATTTTTTCTGCAGGATTTTTAGTGGTTTTTAATCAATTCTTCATTCAAAAATATATCTTCAATAGTCGGATTAAAAAATAGTCTCCGTTCTAGTGGCGTTGCCAGATGTTTATTTAAATCGATGTGGAAATAACCACTTATAAGATTGCTTTTACATGGTCATGAATTTAAAGCGATTTTTGAAATTGACGAAATAGTTCATGATACAATAACAAGGTAGGCTCATTCAAAAATGGCTGCTAAAATTTAAATTGAGCAGCCATGTAGCAAGCAGCAAGCATTTAGCAAGCAGTAAATAAATTTAACTACAAATCTGTTAGTGTCACAAACGACAAAAGCAAGAACAATTAGTAAAACTTGAAATCGACAACTGATATTAACATCTAGCATACGTTTTTCTCCAAGATAAGCCTACCTTGTAATTGTATCATGGTAAAGTTCAACTGCACTCTTCCCTCTCTTCATCACCTATTCGCTTCAATTTGTCTACAAACTCGAAAAACTCTTGTATAATGTAAGGAGTCCTTTAAATAAGATTCAATTTTAAAAATATATCCTTTGATATATCTCGAAACTTTCCTATATATATATCCTATAGAATCAGATAGAAATAATTTTGAGTTTGTTTTGTATTGAGAAGTTCTGAATAAAATCCATAACCAATTTTTGGATTCTGAACAAGGATACCTTTAAATCTCATTTTATGCTAGTGTTGGTTTTAGTTTTTCAGCGCTAATGCAAATAATTAATTCCTAAATTTTTGTTTAAATATTTATTTCACTTGATTAGTGTATGGAGAATATTTCTTATAGACTAGAATAGACATTGCGTAATTAATTAAAAAAGTAATTAAAAAAAAGTAGTATTTAGAAAAATTCTCTTAAGATCTTGAGGTATTGAAAATCTTAATTTGATTGGAACTTTTTAACTTGAATTTATGAATTCGAACATATTTAGGGCTCTTAAAATATATAAATTTGAAGTGTAGTTAGTGTGACACATTAGTTAATACAAAGAATAAACATTCACATTAAAAGTAATTATTTTCAACAGTCGGTAAGTTTTAACTCGATTAATGAATATGACTTCCATGTATTAATCCAGAAGGCTTAAAAACTGATGAATTCTTAGTGCTCTTTCTATTAACACTTCCTAAAGTGTTTTTGCACAGAAGTGCGATTTTCCAAATATAATTCTGGTTTAAAATTTTAAACTAAGTATTCACTTCATGTAAGCCATTAAATTTATTGTGATAATAGCTAAAAATATCGTGGTTCGGTTTATTTTATACTTTGACTAAATAGAAGTCAAGTGGAAATAAATGACTAATTATAGTACGATTTTGGAATGATTTTTTCAATACACCTATCCCCCGTTTTACACACTCGATAGGTTCCTAGGAAATCCGTGTAAATCGAAAATGAAATTTTTATATGAAACATCGCGTAAAACGAAAAAAGGTATAAAAGTGCTTATGATTTATTGAACGTAAACTTAAAGCAAAATATTAAATAAATCATAAAAATAACAGTTTAATAATAAGTAACATAAAGCTTCAATTCATTTGAAACATTGAATGCACGTAATACGTAAATAATAAACGTATATGTACTACAAACGTATGTATGTGCAACTTAAAAAGGTCTATGTATTCCATAGAAATTAAAAATGTACAAAATACCAACAAATAACAATTAGAGAAAAATGATTATCAGTAAGACTCAAATATTCAGATTGCTTCATTGCTGTCGCTGTCAATTGTAACCATCAGCTGTCATCTTTTTCGTGACGTCTGCATGATAAAAAGTCACTTTCATCACAAACTTAAAACCGTGTAAGATCGAAAACGTGCTAAACGAGTACAGTGTAAAAGTGGTGATAAGTAAATTTGTAAGTTTCAAATAATTTGTAAACTCATTCAATATTAATTTTCCCAAACTGATATAATTTTTTTTTTTTTTAAGAAATTATTCATACAATGTCACTATTTATTTAGTTAATTTCAGTTTTTTGGTTTTTATGCTTGAGAGAAAAATTGTTCATCAAAACAATAAAAGGTATATGGAAATGTTATTAACGAATTATTAATGAAAAGTAAAAAACATTAATTTAATTTGTTTTTGTATTTACAAAACCTCAATCTAACTGTAAAAAACACTTTTTATATTATTCATAGGAGTAATAATTATTGCATAAAAATGTCTTAGCAAGATTATAACGTTATAAAATGTTGTTCTGGATGCCCAGTAACCAAAGTTCTCGGCTATAAATACACACTACACTATGATTGATTTATCAAAAACTTGCGATGATTTATTGATATAATGATGATCTATAAATGATTATGAATAATTTTTTAAACCTTCACATATTTTTGTTCTTCCTAAGACGAGCAATCGTTAGTAAGTTAGAATGAATGTATAAGTCATTCAAAACTTACTTAATTGCTTGTTTATCAAATTAATTTTAATCATAACTGAGCTATGATTGATAATGTATGATAATATAAACTATGAAATCTGATTACTTAATTTATTAATATTTTCGTTGCAATATTCATACATCAGAAAATCTCCCCGTTTTTGTTCTAAAGACATTCCTATTACTTTATATATATTTTTTTCCATTCAGATGAAAATAGATTGGGTGTAAATTTTTGTCCTTTGAAACAATGAAATTAAATTTCAAAATAAAAAAAAAAAACTCAGGAGCGGTGTCAGTTGAAATTTTTATTTGAATTTTTATGGTTTAAATTGTGCTTACATGATTTTTTTTTTTGTTGTTTAAATTGAATAATATATCAAGCGCTGTTATAATTGTTTTATAATGGTGCGTAGATGTTATTTATAAAACAAAATCCTAAAATTGTTTTATTCATACTCAATTCAGTGTTTATTTTTATAAGTTATAAAGATCAAAATCTTAAAAAACACGTTTTATATTTTAACTTTTTCTTGTTTGGATCACCCATTTGTTATAACAATCGTCCCTGTGACGATTTGACACATTCTTGTATGTACCTATAGTAACATTCATATATTCAAATATACTAATATTAATATAAAAATGTAGATTGCTCCCAACATATTAGTATTACATATATGGTCTTAACATCAAAATATCCGTGGAAAATTTATCATACCAATATAAACTTAAGACAGAATATTTTGTCGTTATTTTGAAAAGGCTATTAAAGAATTTTATTTATTAAACAATGTAAATTTTAAATCAAGAAAAAACAAAAATTGATATTCACATTCACACTCATATTAAATACTTTCTTGTTTTGGTGTGGAGATGTATTTCATATTTAGAATATAAATACATATGAAGATGTGTTTAACATATAGTAAACATGATTGTTTTTCAAGAGAAAAATTCTGCTTAAATGTGCCAAAATTTCACATGAATTATTCCGTTTTTTCTTTTGAATTTTTAAATTTATTGAAAATATTAGGACTTGCAGTGAAGATTTTAGATAAAAAATATTTAACGCAATTTCTTGTGTATTTTGGTGTCTTATTGTGTTCAATTTTCCATTGAACACAATTCCACTTCTTTTCTGTCCGCTTGAAAAACACTCTAAAGAAAATTTTCCATGCTTTTCTTATTTCATAATGATATATTTTTTGAGTAAAAAAACTATTTTCAGCTCGTGAAAGTATTTGATCGAATGTCTTTTTAAAAATTATGTTCCCAAGAAGCTATCCATATCATTATTTACACTCATAGGTTGGCCATTGACTGGAGATAGACGACGGCCGATTTAACCGATATATACAGAAATTTTCTATAACAGGTGGATTTTTCTTCCCTTGAGCCAGGGAACTTCTCGTTTTTAAAATTGGCCTGATACAGTTTTAAGCATGATACAATAAATACAGGTAGATTCGCTAGATGACAGCGTACTGCCGCGAATGTCAAAACGAAGTTGATAACGCATATAAAATCTCAAAGCTATAAAAAAGTTCATAGAAATTAAATGTAAGCAAACAACTTTTTTTATATGGATTTTGACAGTTACGGCAGTATTAAAAGAGAGCACAGTCAGGTCTGCATCTACCTCTATTTATTGTATCATGGTTTTAAGTTCTTGATGCTATTTTAAATACAATTTCATCAGAAATATTGTTTTTATTCCCCGAATCAAACGGAACGGAAGTATCAACAAAAATTAATAAAATAAATATTTTGAATTTTGTTAGTAAAACAATTTTCAATTGAGTGAAATTTCGTACTGGTTTACGCGAGAATAATTTCATGTCACAACGCGGCTCAGATAAGTTAATGTTTAAAGTAAAATTTCTATATCTCGTTTGCTGTTAAATATCACAAAACAAATTAAATTCACCAATAACTGCACTCATCTAATAAGAAACGTAAATTCTCAAGTTTGTTCATACACACAGTTTCTTGAAGGGTAGCAACACTTTTCAATACCACAAAAAAACAACAGCAACGAGTTATGTTGCCAGAAAAGCACGATGAATAGTGCTTATGGTATTTTTCAACGATTGTGGGATGTGGGAATTCCCATGGTATTTTGTGGTTTAAATCTCTCGCGTGCGAAAAAAAATACCACATGTGAGATATTTAAAACGCGTGGGAAAATAAATACCTCAAATTATCACAAAATACCTCAAAATACCATAAATTACCTCAAATTACCACAAAATACCACAATACCTCAAAAGAAGATTTGAGGGAATTAAGTGTGAGAAAGATGAAATTCTGGTGGTAATTTCATCTGGCGACACTGGCAACGAGAAAGCACAACCGTTCAATTTCCCCTCTGTGCGTGGTGATTATTACTGCATGCGCCAACGTTCTGTACAAAATGTCAAAATCCAACAACCTACCACAAAGGTTGTGCTACCCACCACAGCACCTCATGAAGAAACTTCAACAGCTTGCTTTGTGTTGCTTGTAGTGGGTGTCTGCCTTCAAGACTTTCAAACTTCTCAAGTATTCAGCTTTTATTCGATTCAATGTTGAAAAAGTGTTTAATTCTATTGAAAACTCTGCAAATATCAATAATTTTAACAAAAATACTCCTTTGAATGCGGTAGTTTCGAAAATCATACAAATTGCAAAAAATGAAATGGACCAAACCATTCGAAAATGATTGCAGACAACCTTCAAACAAAGTTTTGTGGAACGTTCGTTCAGCTATGACGTTTCTCGCTTCATAAGGGTTGCCAGTACTCTTTTATTTTAGTGTGATAATGTTTTGAAAGTAAATATTTTAAGAAAATGGATAGGTGCGCACATGGTTGAATAAATAAGGTTGTCGCATGGGTGAGAGCGAGTTCCCATAAATGTCAAATCGAAGTTGACATCTCATACAAAATCTGAAATCGAAAATTAATAACATTGAACTTAAAGCCGTTGAAGTTGTTGTTGTTGCTTTTCATTGATTTTGACAATAATGGGTACTGAAAAGAGAGTACGATCAGCCACGAGACAACCTTATTTATTCAACTATGGGTGCGCATACGATGAAAGTTTCGTTCGTCTTGCGATGCTTTTTGCATCCATTCAAAATTAAAATTTTAGTAAATTGAAATTTTCATTTTAGCTCTTGCGCACTGTAAGTTTAAATAACTCTTTGTAAATTATTTTTGAAATAATGTTAACTCTGTCTGGGGTGAGTATCCCTCGTTTTCCTTCCGCTGCCATTTCTTTTATTAAGAAGATGAGAGAAAGAATTGGGAAAAATGGTTTCGTCCAAACAACCGCGCGCCATATTGCAAAGGTTGACCAGTCTTGATCCGGTCAGCTGCGGAACAAGATGTAAAAATTTCATTTACCATTCAATATTAAATAGAAAAGCTTCAATATTAAGCTACATAAAAATTGTAATTTGAGTTTAAAATAAAATTTTGTGAAAAACTTTATCTATTTATATGAGAAAAATTAAACTCAACATATTAAGAGCAACAAATACATCGAAATTAAAACATTTTCATAGTGCTGCATTTGGTATAAAATGGTGAAAAACAAATAAAAGTGCTGCGTTTGCTAATTCACGGCTATAAGAAAACAAACATATTGAAAAATTGTTTCCATATTCTATAAAATTCGAGTGCCGCGCAGTTGTTTTTGTAACAAAAGCCATTCGCTGCAATATATTAGACAGAAAAAATATATATATAACTTGAGCAATAATGTGAGTAGACAAGCTTGTGCATTTGAATTAAATATATAAAAAATAGTTTATTCCTCCAGAAATATTTGCAAGTTTTCTTTATGCACTACGTTGCGTTTGTGACCCGCCACCACCCCAGTCGGTCTTAATTGCGTAAAATTGTCTTCAAACTCAAGTGTTTCGAGGTAAGTTTGTGTTTTTCATAAAATAATTGCTTTGATCGGTAGAAATCAATAGCGTTGAATGTGCTCAAATTTGAAGTTTTTTGCTTTGCCTTGTCTGTCTGTCTGTCGTCTTGTATTGCCAGCGCGACATAACCTCACTTTGTAGATTTTCTCTCTGCTGGTTGTGAGGAAGCCCTCGAAATTTATATTGAATTTTTATAGAAATACTAAATCTTGTTTTCCAACAAGAGTTCATATTAGCATATTTTAAGTTTTTCTGCTAAAATGATAATTCTAAAAAAAATTATTTTTAGGTTAGAATTTGAATAGTTATCGTAAAGAAGCAGCAGCAATTCTAACCAACAATATTTTTGGTCCTCTACCCCTTCTAACACTACCTAGAAACCCACATTCACCACATTTGCACTAGTTGTTTGTTTCAAAACTCTTATCGTACTCAATTTTAAGCAAGAAATAAACTAAGCACTGCCATTACATATGTATATTAATTTCAATAGGTACATCTTCGTTTTCTGTAAAAATTCAGCTCATAACTTTTTGTGTTTCACTGCTTGTTCGATCGAGTAGCACAACGTTAACATTTTGCATTTTTATTGATAGTTGATGTGTTTATTTAACTTTATTTAAATCATAATGTATGGATTTTTTCAATATTTCGAATGAATGTGGCAAGTTGATATAAAAATACACATATTTCGCCCTTATTGTACTAAGCCAACAACAAAAACAGCAACGGCGCATTTCATATGCACGCATACATATGCATTTATACCGTCTATATTATGTTGTTTTTGTAGTGGTTATGTTATCTTGACGTCGCCCCAACAACAACAAAACAGTAAAAAAAATATAAAACAAAAATCCAAAAACAAAACGAACTGTCAGTGAGACGGAGAAAACGACGCACAACCACTGTTGCCACCATGCTTGGAACTATGTTGCCAGAAAAGCACGATAAATAGTGTTTATGGTATTTTTCAACGATTGTGGGATGTGGGAATTCCCATGGTATTTTGTGGTAAAAATCTCTCGCGTGGGAATAAAAATACCACATGTGGGATATTTACCACGCGTGGGAAAAATAATACCTCAAAATACCATAAAATACCTCAAATTACCACAAAATACCATAATACCTCAAAATACCTCAAAATACCACAAAATACCTCAAATTACCACAAAATACCTTTCAAGCATTTTATACGCTAAGAGCTTATCGAAATCAAACTACACAACAGAAGTTCACTTTAATGAAATCCACTATGAACTTTATAATAGCGAAATGTATAAAAATTAATTTATTTAAGCTATGAACATATCAATTTAAACTAATTTATTACGTGTATATTTTTATTTAATTAATATTTAGAAAAAGAACTGAATCAATATGCTTATTATGTTTTTAATAAATAAAGAACTGAATAATATTTAAAATCAATGTTTTTTATTGAATATGGTCAATTCTTGGTAATTATGTTATGATGTTGTCAGAATCAATTTAGTTTACTGCATTTTGGTATGTTTTGGTAATTTGAGGTATTTTGTGGTATTTTGAGGTATTTTGAGGTATTATGGTATTTTGTGGTAATTTTGAGGTATTTTGAGGTATTTTGCGACTGTGGTAATTTATGGGAATTAAGTGTGAGAAAAAGAGAATTTTGGTGGTAATTTCATATGGCGACACTGGCTTGGAACCATTTCATAGCAAAAATGCTATTTAACATATTTGTTGTTTATAAATAAATCCTTTAGCGTTTTTGAACTAGGTTTTGTTCATGTTTTTATTTTTAATTATATATTTCTAGTTCTGAGCTTTTTACCTTTATTTTCTAGTTCTTTACATTTAATTTTGAGCTGTTTATCTATAGAGGTATTCACGATAGGGTGTTTGTGGTTTGGTTTTCCAAAAAAATTAAACGTATATGATCTAGACTCTGATCATATTTGTAGCAAATTGTAATACTTTTATATTTGCTATTTACTTTCACGTTATCAAGGAAACCTTGTTGTAAAAAAATATTTTTATAGGAAATAGTTTTTATTTTTCAAATACACCAACATTTACTACGAATGCAATAGGCGTTTTTGTTTTCTAATTAAAAAAAATGCCTTATGAATTTTTAATGAATGTCTGAACTTTTCAACAATTATCAAGGATATCATAAATACACAATGCAAGATCAAATGCACCACATTGTGAATATACTCATATATTGGAACTTTCAATCGTAAATTAGAAATAGCCACAATTGTGCTTTTCGAAATGCCATGATTTCGGTTCAAAAATAAAAATTAATTTTGAATTATATCAAATTTTTTAAATTGATTGAGCTCTTGGAAATTTATTCATCTCGGTACCGCTGCATCTTTCAAAGAAAATGGTGTGCGAAAATTGTCAACAATACGGCGATAGAGGTCTCACGTTGTGTAATATGGTGCAAGTGCTCTTTAAGTTTGGCGCACAGAACCATTGGAACGTTGTGGAAGCTTATGTCATTGCGACAAAATTACGAAAACTACTGAATAAAAACTGCACTGACAGTTTAGAATCTGAAAATTAGTTCGGCTGTTATAATTTTCTGAAATTAGTACTCTTAAAAAAAAACACTTGATCATAAGAAGCTAGGTCAAAGTCCTTTCAAGGGCTGAAATGGCCAGTTATTTATTTATTTAAAAAAAAAACACCTTTTATGTAAAAATTTAGTTTTTTTTTTTTTTTAAATCTCCCAGAAAAATCTTTTTTACTTTTAACGAATTACTTTTTTAATATATTAAAGTATAAGTCAAGTTATCAAATTGCTGACACATGTAAAAATACAAAGTTTCCTAATTGTATAAAACGGCAATAAATATTTTTTTATGTTTTCATTGAATTCATCTTTTTTATTTTAATGCAAAAAAAAAACATTATTTTTAGCGGTTGGTTACACTTTTTTATTAAAAATTCTATCTTAAAAACGAAAACGAACATTTTTTTCAAACATTAATTCATGAACTGAAATAATATCATTACTCAATCCTGTGTCGTTGCTGGTATGAAATATTCTTTTTAAAATTTTGTTATTTTATGGACATTGTTTTTTTGAAAGAAATTTCTCATGACTTCTCTCTATTGGTATCATGTTTCCTAGAACACAATGAATAAGTTAGTTAGTATAGTTTCGTACGATTGAATATCCATTTCCATTTCGTCGGAACACGAAATTTCTTCCAAATATAACACGAATCTAGCTATGGGTGATTACTCCTTATTAATGCTGTTACATCACAGAATTCAAGTGGCTTTTATTGAATTCCATACAAACATGCCTGCCATCATATCTACTACAACTATTGAATCAAATAGGAATTTGTTCTAATTTTTTATTAGAAATATAATGGTGAAATCGTAGGACGGTTGTGATGGCCGTGGTCGATTGCGTTAAAAAATGTGTGGGACCATTCGATACCAGGTTCAAACCCTAGACATTTTTACAATTGAAATTAATTTTTCTGATCGGTCGTCACCTCTCTGATAACTGATAATACTTTTTCAGTTTGATCGCTGGATTTGAGTTGAATCTAGGTACACCTGTCACTCTGGGGACCCAGTTCCGTAGTCTTTGCAGGGGAGCAGCTAATTTAAATCTTAATTAAAGAAAAAATTAAAATACTCTTAAAATAATTGAATTGAAGATTTAAATAGAAAAAAAAATACTAAGTTTCATTCTTCGAAAAATTTATTAAAATCTTGTTCAATTTGGGAAACAATGGAGAGAATTCGTATTCAGTTCAAACCAAGTTACCAATCAAGTTCCAAAAACTATACTCATAGCATAAAGTGACAAGAATGCAATGAATATAATGATTCTTTTCAGTTTTTTAAGTTGCTTCATCTTGCACAAAATGAGAAAAATTTGGTTTCTCCAAAAATGTAAGGAATTTCACAAAATATTTGATTTATTTTTAATATTCGTTCTATAAAAAATTCCTCGAATGTATTTATAAATCTTTAAAATTCATTCACTGTTGTTGATCAACGCAACGATAACAATATTAAAACATGCATATTTTTAAATTACTCTCACTTTTTCATGTCGCATCGTTTGATTTTGTTTTGTCGTCACTTGCCTGCTTGCATGCCTGACAGTCGGGCCGGTCTATTGAGGCAAAACAAACTAACGAATCTCTCTATCCAAGCAATATCAACAATTTTATGCAAGTGCAACAGCACAAAAAAGAAAAACGAACATTTAATCACCAATCATGCAATCAACTCAACTCAACTCAACTCAACTTCTCAAACCAAGTGAGCAAGTTATGGACAGACACATCGGTATGAGCTTCCAACCCAATACGCAATAACGAGTCGTCATCCACCCACCTAGCGTTCCATGAAATTTTATTTATAAATTGTTGCGAATGAATGATAAGGCAACACCAACAACAACAACAAAAAAATGCATTCTACTGAAGCAACGATTTTAGCGTTTAATCAGCGGAAAGATTTTGTGGCTCTTTACCAGGTAGCTATCACAGGTATTTATTTTTTAACAGTGCCGAAATTTTCACTGATATTGTTTTTTATCTCTTTTAGTTATAAAAAAGCAGCAGGCATGATTTATCACTTTAACAATTGAAAAAGAAACTATCTAAACTGCATATATATTAGCCGGCAGCCAATAATTGTTTCACTGTTTATGAGTTCAATAAGTGGCAACTTGGTATTACATCTATAACGTCTTTACTAGTCAGCTAGCATAATCCACCTGCTTTCACATGTTCTCAATTTTTTTTTATTTTCTTCAACTTGGTATGTAAGCTCAATTAGATTTCGTATTAAATTCATTCGAACTTCTTAACCATGCTCAGTTCCACTAAGAATCTTACAGCGACATGGTGCTTTAGCTCGAAACTGCTTGTCCTGCTATTTACTTGTTCCAATAACTTAATTAAATTAAGCAGGAAAAAAAAAAAATAAACACCACCTAGAAAGTAGCTAGTTAGACGGCTTAGCGTTTTGTATGTTGCTCAATGTCATACATATTATAACCGAATTAAGCCCTGTGAACAGTTTTTCTTAACTACCATAATCAACAGTTCAATATTTTCATCAAACAAGTTGATTGAATTTCAGCATCTTTTTTCATTTTCAGCAAACGAACTTTAACAGCAAACGACCGGCGGCCGATCGACCGACCTAACAATTTCAAGTATCGAAAAGATGTAAAACCCGAAAAACTGGTTCCTACATCGAATCACGTTTATTTATTTATTTTTTATCGGCACTCATCGTCGTCCGTTGTGGTGGCCACCAATAACAACAATCACAAAAGGCATTGTTGTTGGTTGGTTGGTTGGTATTTCTGTTTTCTGTGCTGAGAGCATAAAGGCTAAGAAGTAGTTTGTTGTAACCAAACGTTTTTGGTATCTTTAAAGAAGTGCCTATCTAACCGCTTTGTGTTAATTTTAAAGTGTTTGCCATAGTTGCCACCTGTGTCTTGAAACTAAAAATAGCTTTTGCCTCTTAAAATAAACACTACTGTGTAAAATTTGAAATTAACCGAAAAAGAATACAAGTTAATTTATTAATTAATTAATTTTTAGCTCATTATTGATAATAAGAACATCGCTCCTTTTATTTTCTACCCCTCTTGGATGAAGTGTTACAAGCCACCTCCAAGTGAACTAAAATAGTACACATCAAATAGTGTTCGTAAAGGTATCATTTGATATAAGTTTAAGAAATTATTTTAAGTATCACTTTACAAATGTTGCAAACGAACTCATAGCGATTTTATTAATTTTTTGAAGGAAACTCAATTTCATAAGTTTTTGCTTTGTTTGCAAAATCTTAACTTGACAAAACTAGGAAAACTCCAAACAAGTTTGATAAAAGTTTCAAAAAATTTTAAACCGTAAAGGTAGCAAAACCATCACTTGAGCCAAATAAACACTTTTGAATCTATTTTTTTTTTTTTGGTCAATTTTCTTCTCGTATTTTGAAAAACTTTCTCCAACGATCGGCCAATTGTTTTAATGCAAGCCTGGCTCTACCTGCTATTGTTTTCAAAATGCCTCAATTGTCCAAAGTCGACCCGTTTTCTTATCAGAAAATTTGCTTTCTTTTTTAATTAATCTTGTCGAATAATTTTATTGTTTTGAAGAATATGAAAATTGAATAATTCAAAAAATTATTGTCTATTTTATTGTTTATTATACACACGCGGATAATTATCGTTGATATAATCGATAATTCTTCCTCTGATTCATGCATTTAAAATGTTTCAACTGATTGCTGTTCTTGTTGTTCTTTTTATTCTATCCTTCTCTAAATATTTCTGCTACTACCTTGAGTTTTATTTCTACCTCTACAGAATTTATTTTTATCTTGATTCTTTTCGTATTAATCTCTTCTGATGTGTTTTTGTCTTATTTGTGTCTTCAATAATAAATAACAATATTTGCTCAATGTACACGATCCGTTCTAGTTTCTCGGCGAATTTTTGCGCGATTGAATTCAATCGGTTGTCGTTCACGAACTGCTTCTACCGCAGCGCATCTTGTCTGAGACAAACAATGTTTTCAACTGATGATCCAATTTCGACAAACAACTACAGCAGTGTGAATATATATATTTTTCTATTTTTGTTCTACAAATTAGCGATTTGTTGCCATATATATCTATATATATAAACAAGGAGCTTATGTATGTAAGGCCGCAATAGACTCCTAAACTACTCTTCCGATTAACATGAAAATTTGTGTATAGAAGTTTTTTGGTACGATGCGTGTTTGTGGGCTATCAATTTTGTTCCACCTTGAACACCAGAGGGCGCTGTAGTACAAATTTTTTACAAAACTGCCTAAAACTCATTAACTGCTAATGCGATTAGAATGAAAAGTGGTATACAGTGGGTTTCATGTACGTTGAGTGTTCTGCTGCTATCGTTTTTGACCTATCTTGAACACCAGAGGGCGCTATAGTAAAAATTTTTTACAAAATTACCTAAAACTCCCAAACCGCTCATGCGATTAGAATAAAAATTGCTATATAGTAGTTTTCAGGTACAATGAGTTTTAAAGCACTTTCTTCTTCTTTGAACCACCTTGGACACTAGATGGTGCTGTAGTACAAATTTTTTACAAAATCGCATATTTTTAGTTGTTTTCTTAGGTGACATGTGCAAATATTTACAAAATATAAAATATTTCCTAAATTTAGTAAAATTAAAAAAAATTTTCGTTATTTTGATATCAAAAACATGAACATATCTTGAAAACTATGAAAAATTTTACTACAACGATATATTTAATGCAACATCGATCGTTACACAAAATTACGAAAAAAACAATCAGATATTCAATTTTGTGACTTTCGATTCAAATATCTCCGCTGCTTTTTTATATATTATGTTAAATTTTTTTTGTCTTAAAGCTTTATCAAAATACTATGAAAACCTTATTGCAAAAATACCGTTAGTTGAGTAAATATATTTTAAATATTTTTTTCAAAAAATGTCTGAAATATTGGAGTTTTCCTCAAAAACAGACTCAAAAATTACTTTTGTTGTAAAAATAATTTAAACTCAAATTCTCAAATTTTTAACTCTATTTAAAAGTTATAACATTTGAAAATAAAAGTTGTTTCAATTTTACGCAAAAATTAAAAACCATTTTTGTGATTCAAAAAACAAGCTACCCACCCCTTGATTTGTTTTAAGAAATTTTTTTTTTCCAATATTGTGGTTTCATATTTTTGAATAAATTTACAAGATAAAATAATAATTTATTAAAAAAAATGATCTTAGTATCTCTTACCAATCAAAAGTAATAGCCAATAATGTTTATCCAAAATATACATATATACAAAAAGCAAAACGCTGTCTGTGTGATGGCTGGAAACTTCAAAATTACGTAGCCGATAGAGCTGAAATTTTGGCAGTAAATTTTTTTCAAGTACGAGATGGCTTAAATTTCTGTCACACCTCCTTTTACCGCCCACAAATCAATAAAAATGCTATATTTCCTACGGTTTTCGTCGATTTGGCTACATTTTGGTAATTTAGTCTGTATGCTTACTGTCGGCGACTGTACTAAAACAGGGTAATATCCATTTACTAGAAAACTGGGATGAGCATTATATAAGAGGGTGTGGCTCCACCCATACAGTTAAAATTTGTATTATCGAATAGCTTTGAAAGTAAAAGTAGCAATACTTACATACAAACTCAAAATGGAGTTACTATTTGGTAATCTCCTGCTACTGGAAAACTGTAACGGGCAGTCGAAAATAACAGTGGTGTCAAACTATGAGTGTAAGAAAAGTTTTGAATACACCTATTATGTTCCCATATAGTTGCAGTGTGCAGCAACGCGCGCCGGGAAAAGGCTAGTACAAAATAAAATTGACATTAAGTGAAAATTTGAAATAATATTTGAATAGGTTTCATTGGGTTACGAGAGTAGCCAATTTTTTTTGTTCAGTAACTTGTAATACAGTGGTGTTATATTCCATGTAAATAACATTTTTTAAAAGAGCCTCAAATCCCACAAATATTGAAAATAACAGTTTAATGTTTTCCCAGAAATATGGTAACTGTGCGAAAAAAACAACAGCATATTTTCGTTTATTCGATTTGTTGCTTACTTTTTTATGACCATGAAATTAATTTGATTGTAAATGTTGTTTTATTTTTTTTTCAACGTAATGTTGGATATAGTTTGTTGTTGCTTTTAGGTTAAGTTTGAGCATTAGTTAGATCAACATCTTAACCATAAAATATTTGCCTTAAACTGTAGGAAATATCTTTCTTTTTCTTTGCTCAGTGCTCATATTCCCGGACGCTCTATGAATTAAGACCCCAAATTGAATAGGATATAAGACTCCAAGTATTTCTATATAAAATAAAAGAAATTTTTGATGGTATTTCGTTGATTTGGCTTTATTAAATTTTTTAATGTCTTCATTTCATTGTGATAAAAACAAAAACAACTTTTAATCATATTAAGTCTCACGAAATATATAACCAAATCTAATCACTAAGGGCCGTTTTCTCAATGTCCGGTTAGTGTAGCTCTTAACCAGGAGATAGCTAACCATACGAAAGCTAAAAAAACAATTTCGGTTTCACCAAGTTCTGATTAAGTAACCTTCGGTTAAATGATTAATTGTGAATTTTTTAATTGTGAATACGCAAAAACTGCATGTCATCTGTTTTGTGTTTACGTTTTTTCGAGATTTTGTACCGCGAAATGAAATAAAAGTGAAAAAACTCAACAAAGTGCCAAATTTAACTCCATATGAAGCAACATTTCTTGTTTTTGAATAAGTGTGTAAAATAAATATAAAATTGTTCACTCTTCTCAGCTGTTCTTCCGATTAGCAGCTAACCGGAACCACAACTTGCCGTTAACCTACTAAGAACCTAACCGAACATTGAGAAAACGATTTTTTATTAACCGCTGGTTAAAGTTCTGGTTAGTGCTTAACCGGATATTGAGAACACGGCCCTAAGTTGATGAAATAACATCCCAAAAATAAGCGGAATAAGTCTCTAAAATTTCAATTTGAAATAAAACCTCTCTATGAAATTAATGTCATATTTCATACAAATTTTTTAATTCACGTCTCAAAAATGTGGGTTTGTTTTATAATAAAATAAATCAAGTCGATAACATAACACCTTAAAAATAAATTTAATCAAATTCGACTCATTCAGCATTGCCAGATGCAATGTTCCTTTATTATAAAGACATAAAAAATAAAATATGCCTATTTCAACTTGACAAACTCCAATCTGGCAGTTCCGCTCAAAAACAGTCAGCAAGAAAATTAAAAAAAAGTTAATCAAGTTCAAGAGATGCAGCGAGTTTTTGTTACTCTCTCATTGAGTGTGGAAAAAAAATAGAGCGCATAAACTCCATATAAAAAAACTTGAAAAACATGCTGAAGGTGATCAGTGAACCCAGCTTAAGCCTTTGCGCTCAATTCTTACTTTCAACGCTCCCAGAGCGCTCTCTGCCCATAGCTGCTCATGAGACGTACATGGCAATGAATAGCATAAAAAGGGCCTAGTAAAGCTCCCAGATGAGCAACAGGAACTCTTATATGTTCAATAAACTCCTTGCATAGAAACCTATGATTCTATGACAATAATTATACGTTCGGACTATGTATGGTCCTGGTGAATTTTTGATTGCTTGGACAAAAATCTATGATTATTTGACAAATTGATTTCACAGGAGTTTTATATGGACCTAAACTATTATGTACAGGAAGATACGAATGGGTTTAAAAGTTACAATGTCGCAACTTTATCGATACATTATCCCGGTGAAACCGCTTAGCCATAGAATAATCGCTATTTTTTATAAGAGTCAATAGAATAAATAAAACTTCCAATAATTCACCTAAGAGCTCAATTGTCCTCTACTCTACACTGTTTTTATATTTATCCTTTATTGACATGTGCGACGCACGAATTGTCTCAAGAGCATTAAAAGTTTCATCTGCGTTTTTGTTGGGATATTTTAACTTTTGCCAAGCCCTTCCTAGTTTTCATTATTTTTTTTTTATATTTTGTTTTATTAACGACATCTATTTTACCTTTCATTATCTGTTTAAGTTTCTTATGACTCCATCATATAATAACAAGGTTTGAATTATTTTCACTAATCAGATATCTTCGAAAATATTACTTTCCTTGGTCTAAATAGGGTTAGTATGTACCTCTAAATAAAAAAAGGATAACTGGCGCGTTACTAGTTTATTTTTGCCGTTGTAGTTGGGTGGTTTGATTTACTAAATCATCTACAGTGTTTTAATTCAATACAACAAATTATTAATTTTAATATCTTTCGTACCTGTCGCGATGGTGGTCGTTGCTGCGACTGCGTTAAAATGTCGTTTTCTGCAGTATCATTGCACTTTTTTGTTGTTCTCCTTTGCACATGAAACCTAACCTAACCTTACTTCAGTAAATTTCGAATGGGTGCAACATTGAAGATGTCCTTGTTTTTAGTTTTGTCTTGTTTACACTGTCGCACGCTATCCTTTTTCATTAAGTTGTGCTTTTATTTTACCCTACCCCCCACTCACCCTTCAAAAACTCGCTCACGAAGAGCGTTTCCAACAAATTTTTCTCTACTCTGATGTATTTTGGTTAAAAAGTTGTCAATCTTTTTGATAATTTTTTTCCTTAAAACTTGAAATATTTGGCATTTCCAATTAAACAACTTTTTCTGTTACAAAAAAGTGTACTAAAAAATTTTTTTAAAATGTTCTTGTTTTTTAATCGAAAAGAAATATTAAGTGTTCGTTTCACTAGCTGGCAACTTTAATGAAGGTTTTGCATTCTCTGCTGCAGCAAATTTGCTATTTTTTACTTGGTAACTGACTGTTGCTCGCCCCTTCTTCCACCACAACCACCTAGTCTCTTATTATATCTGCTCACAGCTCGTATTGCTTGGTGGACAAGACTTGCGCATTAATGAGATGAACTTTGAAGTAATAGCGTATATTTCCAGAATTCTGACGATACAAAAATCTATGACGTCTGTCTTTTTGGTTGACCAAACTCTGACCATCCGTATTAATTGCATTACATTAAGCACTGCAAGCATAAAAGAAGAGGGGGTCTTATGTTCGACGACCTTTTCAGATGTGTTCGATTGAAATTGTTTCCCAAAGGATTTGTCAAGGTTTCAAGGCAAAAAAAAAAAAAAAATACTAACCAGTTCGATCAAATTTGTTTCTTATTGAAATGTATTGCATGTTAACGTACGCTCTCTCTCTCGTTTTCCCTTCTCTGGAATCTGAGAATTGATGAAAATTTTACAGCATAACTTCTGCGAAAAAGTGACTTGGCGTTGAATGACAAGAGCATTTTTCAATTTATTTGTATACTTTTATTTATAAATATATATATATTTTTTTTTTATGAAATGAAAAGTTTTACACTTGTTTGCGTTTTCAGTTCAATATGAATTTTTTTCAAAGTTGTAGTTACATTTTTCACCATCGTTGAACACAGCCGAATTAAGCCGATTTTTCGAGACTTTCCTTTGCTATTTTTAATTTTCTTGCTTTCTCGTCGCTCTCCATGCTCCATAGACAAAATAATAGTATAAACACATCATCACAATAACTTGAACATTGTAAATGATGGCATCGGTCAGCGCGGCGGTATAGTTTTGTTTGGAATTTATTTTTTTTATAATATCTTGATTAGCTTGGAATTTAATTTTTAATTGTATTTTAACCAGTCGGCGCTGCCCACGAATGCCACTCCACCGCGTTACGGCAAGGCACATTACGGTGGCAACAACGGCAAGGTAGGAAAGTCAAGGTACGGATGCATTCTTTTCATTTACTGGGAAACCTTTTTCTTTACTGCATGCACGCTGCTCCTTGGTTAGTTATTCAATGTACACTGATATGTAGAGCACAATGTAGCGTCTGACTTGAATTTGCAGCCTACTTCTTTCTTTCTTTATTTAGCGCTCAACAATAGTACGCTTGTATATTGTAGCCGTGGCCAAGAGCAGCTAGGAGGTCGTCACCGATGAGATTTAATTCATGCTCGTCTTTATAAAAAAAGTTTTTGAGTTCGAACTTCTCGACATATGTTTTACAGGGTTCATGAATGATTTTGAATGATATGGCAAAAGTTTTCCTTTGCCTTCTGAAAAGAAAAAATCGTCCCAGAGATCTAAAATTAAGTGGTCGCACACAATGATGAATAAGTTCTTTTTAAACGTAGCTCGCTTCACTTAAGATTTGGCAAAAATTAAAACAATGAATTTTTGTGTTATATTTACTCTAGAAATTTTATACACTTCTTTTTGGTGCATAAAACACACTCTTATATGTGTTTAAAAAATACTTTAAACCTTTTGATGTGAGTTTAAATAATTTAAAGATTTTATTTAACTTAAAAAATTTATGTTGTTTTGCAAACTCAAAAAACAAGATTCAACGTAAAATATAAGCTAAAATTTACTGAATTCTCAAAAGAAAAAAAAAAATATCAAAACTTTTGATTTTGATCTTACATCAAAATGTAAAAATACAGCGAGTTTTTACACCAATTTTGCTTAAAATGAATGACCACTTAGTTATTTGTGTTCAGTTCTTAACGCCAACTTGAACAATTTATATCAAATTTTGTACATTATACACAGGGCACGCGCACCCTGTATAAGCATTCCGGGTGTCGTCACTCCTCTCTTGAAGTCCATTTAATATCCTACAATACATGCAAAATCTCTGCAAGGCCGCTGTTATACAGACGCTCAAATGATTCAAGATCACGTCCTTTTTTACGCTCTTTTTTCGTTTGATGAGCTCTGTGATGAAAGTATGTTATACAGACGCTCATTTGATCCCTGAACACTAGTACACTTCTTGCTACTTTTAATACTTTATGCAAAAAAGTATCACGAGTATGAGTATGGTGAGTGTTGCTATTAAGTAGGTTTCATTACTGCTTTCATGCATTTCGTACTAAAAGTGTACTATTTTCATGCAAAAACACAAATGTTGTGAATAATTGCACAGCGAAACCCTGTTTTGATCTCGTGATCCCATTTAATTTTGGAATCATTTGGTGACCAGTTTGAGCAAAATAAATTTCCTAGCTCACTCTCTCAAATTTCCCTTTTACATTGAAACAACAACAATGCGTGCCCGTGATGTGATCGTGAGCGTCTGTATAACAACGGCCCAACTCTTTTGCACGTTTGTGCATTCATTCGTATATTTATGTATCCATAGTCAATGTTTTTGTTGTTATTGTTTTATTTCTAAGGTTACCACCGCGCGCGCTCAGCGCATTAGTAAAAACATCAAATTGTACACTTCCGAAGTTGCTGAATTTTTGTGTGAACACCTTTGTGAAATTAAAACACGGATACAAACTCGGCACATACGACGACGATTACGACGACGACGACGACGACGACGCGCATCAGATACTTGTATATTGCTTATGAATTCCAACTTGAACTGAACTGATTGCACCACCACTAAAATGTGAGAACGAACTAACAACTTTGCTCTGGTTGGTGGTTTAGTTGGGGTTCATCATGACTTTGATGTGTGTTGAGACTAAATTTTTTCTTCAATTCGTTGCTAGTTTCAATGTGAGTAGAGTGTTTATGTGATAATTTCTATCCTCCCTTTCAAAAGCGACCCGCGTTCATTGTATACTCTAGTTGGTATCTCAAAAAGGTGGTATGTTGCGTTTTCTGTTTAAGCTGACTTTTTCTCTTCTCGCTCTCGTATAACAATTTTAATTCTCTCTCTCTCCCTTTGTTTGTGCTCCAACTTTTTGCTAGTACTTGCTGCTAATACTATCTTCTTTGGTTTTTGGTCTTTCTGTATAATGCTCCCATTTGGATTTGTGTCAGTGTCTACATCTTGTTGAATATTTTGTAGGGAAAAAATAAGTCTCTATATTTCTGGCAGTTCGTTCAGTAAAGCCAGGCGTCCAAAAATAACAAAATGCAGTCATAATTTAAAATTTTAATTATGAAATTTTTTAAGGATTCCCTCAATTAAAAGTTCTCAAATATTTTATCATTTAATTTTTATCTTTCTTTGAACCAAGGATTTCAGGTGTAATACCTATTCAGTCAAGTCTGCCTTGGTTCGAAATGGGGACCCGGTATCTCTGGGGTGACAGTTGAGCACGCTACCTGCCTACTCGACTATCGAATTTAATATGGAAGTTTTAAATATAGAAGATAAAAAAATCTGTATCTCCTTGTAACGTTTTAATGTGAATCTTTATCTGACTAGAACAGTTGAGTATGTGTCTGCTTTCCGTTAAGTCTTTTTTTACTCTTTGTAGTTCGCAGAAACTTTTTCGGTAAGGTCAATATAACTGAAAAGGAAAACAGCAGTCAAAAAGTTTTTCTTAAGATCAAACCAAAGTTTGCATTAATAGTTCATGGAAGAAATAGAATGAAGTCTACAATTGATCGAACGGATGGAGTTAATTATTTTATATATTAAACTTAATAAAACAATAAAAATAAGTCATTCGAAAGGAAAAAAGTTTTGCCCGATTTTTTTAAATTATACCAAACACGAGGTTTACAACATATATTTCGGGGATAAATATAAAGACAAGTTTTTTTTTTTTTTTGTTAAAAGTATAAATTTTTTTCGAGATATTCTCTTTTATAATTTGCATGCGTTCGAACCATTTGTCATTACATTTATCCCAAGCGTTTGAACGCATCAACGGCTTTTTCTGGCGTCGAAAATCGGTTTCCACGTGACATATTCTTGATGTGTGAGAACAAAAATAAATCATTGGGTACAAATCTGCGGATGGCGGTCGTCCCATTAATTCAATGTTTTGAGTGCTTAAATACGCCTTTCTTTGAGTTGAAGTGTGGGAGTGCTCGCATTGTCTTGATAAAGAATTGTCTTCGGCGCTTGTTTCCATATTTCCATATTTCACGAAACACTTCTGGCAAAGAAATGGTTGTGTACCATCCCGAATTGACTAATCTACGTGTCTTAATTGGTATCGTGGCCACATGACCAGTTTTTTGGAAGAAACACAAATATTTGCTTCACAGTGCTTTGAGCTCAGACAACTTTTGTTGTATTTGGTTCATCTTGAAATATCCATACAGTCGACTTCTGTTTACTTTCAGGCTCAGATGCACAGGTCCAGGTGTGTTCATGTAAAATGGTATGTTTGGTAATGGTAATGCTCAAGGATGTCTCAATATCACAGTATGTCACATGACGATCAAGCATTATCAGTCCAAAATGTAAAAAAATAATCGCACGAAAATGTTCTTACGTAAATTCCATTTTTTTGCTGAAATACAATTTTGAAAGCACTATGAACAACACAAGCGAACGAAAGCGAAAACTAAAACATTGTGAGAACATATAAACTAAAAAGTCATATATTTAAATTTTCGTTGGATGTTGCGCATTCTTTGATAACTATTTTTAATTAAAAATTTAATTGTCTGAGGATTTTTATAGTTTTGAAGACATGAAAATGTTTTAATAATCAAAGTTACGGTTTTTTTTTTTTTCAAATTAACCCGAATAGACCGAGAATAGTTAAGGTTTTTAAATGGATGAAAAGGTTTTTACTTTCCAAAAAGAACTTCTCGCAACACACAACTGACTTGTTGCTTTGCAAAATAGAAAATATGTTCGTGTATGTTGCAAAAAAAATGTTTTCCCGTTATATTTTTAAATAGCCCGATTGCTACGGTGCTTTAATTGTAACTTTATGTTGCGTAATCATATGGGTGCGCCCGGTCTATTTGGGTTAATTATCCTAAATATTTTGTGTAGCTAGCAAATATTAACTTATTGTATTTAAATAAAAATAAATATCTGCCCAGGTGTTGCTGATTTCTTCCATTAGCACTATTGGTGTTGCTTCATTACTAGGACTACTAGGCTATGGTTCAACGTTTTAACCATTCTGCATATCTTTTCTCATTTATAATCAACTGAAATTGAGGATTCAACAATATTCTACTAAAAGTTGTAGTTGGTACTAGATATTATTTAAAAGTTGTTTCACGGCTTCCTATCATGCTTAGAACTTCGTAAACATATTTTCCTTCTCACTACCTATTACACCATAACACCTGAAATCCTTGGTTCAAAGCTGAAAAAAATTTGTTTATTTTCTAATAAAACAAAGTTTAATTTAGTTTTTTCTAAGTAACATAATTGAATTTGACTTATTATAGTATTACCTCTAGATTTGAAAGAAGTCGGGGATCAATTCCCGTTCTATGAAGTGATGAAATCGAAAAAATTTGTATGTTAAAAATTTTCATAAATCGGAAACACGGCGAGGTAATAACATGAATAAGATGAAAATATTTATTAAACTGACACATTTTATCACTTCACTAAATGTTATCAAAAGTTTTGAGAAATATATTTTTTGGTTTTCGTCCAAAAGCAGTCAAATTCATCTATATCCATAGAGGGTAAACAATCACTTTCTGACCTTACTCTATTCACTTAAACTAGTTATGCTTCATAAAGTTTAAATGTAATTAATGCTGATGCTTCTTTAAACAATAACTCCTAAATTATAAAAATTTTATAATGCTTACAAAAGAGAAATATTTGCAACATTGCCGCGCTCGTGTTTGTTTTTCACAAGCACTCTCTGGGTTGGATGGTGCACACAGTGTGCTTTGTTTCGAACCAAGGGTACTTTTAAGTTTTCATTTAATACACGATGACGAGTACACCGCGTACTCAATACCCCGTTTGTGGCCGTATGTGTGTTTATGTGATGTACGATGGTGCGCGGTGGGTTGAGGAGGTGCTTGCTTGATCTGCCTTCTCTTTGTCGTCGTCGTAGTCTTCGTCTGACTGCTTTTTCACATTTTTGCATTCGTTTTCGTCGTAGTTTTTAATCGAAAATGTTTGCGGCGGCGGAAAGATGTAGCGAAACGTTTTCTCGCGAAAATTTTGTGAATATTTGTAGAAATTCATTGAGGAAAAAATTATTAAAAAAACTAAATTTTATTGTGAAAATGTGTTTAAATTCAGCAAGTTTAGTGAGTTTATAAAGAAAAATCAAAGTTATTAAAAAGCTTTGCTTTGCATAGGAAAAAAACACTTATATTTGGAGAGTGTGCCTCAAAAGCTAAAACAAATTATTTATATTGTGGTCAAAATTGGTGTGAGTTTTCTTTATCGAATTCAGCAAAAGGAAAATTTTCAGAAAAATATCGAAGAAAAATTCATTAAAGATAAGCACCATTTTTTTTATGAAAATAGTAACAATTGGTTGTTTTTTGTTGTCAAGCTCTACGCGCTGATGTAACGATTTTTCTAAGCTGCTGAAATTTTGAAACTATCTCTAAAGTGAGTATGATTTTGAAATTTTTTAATAGTTTTATTTTTATGTTGTACAGCTAGGAAAAAGTGCAAAATTTTGAATATTTCTGTGCAAACTTGTGAAAAGTGCAAAATAAAATTTTTAGGTTAGGTCAATTCAATTGGTTTATATAGATACGTACGTACGACGTCGTTTCCACAAACACACCAATACATTTCTATACACACATCCATACAAAGCCATATAATATATAAATATATCTATATGTGCATAAATGTGTATGTATATATATATATATGAATAAATTTCGTATGTGCTGTGCTCTTTAATATCTCGCTGACTGACTGGCTGAGTAGTGACTAAACGAGCGAGCGAGTGACTGTATTTTTTCCCTCAATATCTATAGATAGGTATTCATTTATTTTTTTTTTTTGTTTTTGTTGCTGTTGTTGATATTATTTTTCTTATACGATTTTCCTGCTTTTCTACACACTCTCCCCACGTCTTTGCGAAAATCCACCGATTAAAATTTTAATTAACTGATGATAATAATACCAAAACCAAGACGAACTTGGAAAAATATTCTTTTATTAGAAGGTTCGTTTTGAATCAGAAAAATACATAGAAACCTTCTGTTTTGCGAAATATTATTACAAACTAAAAAAAATACATTTTATCTATAGAGAGAGCCTTGGTTGGAGAACCTCAAAATTTCATAAGCTTTGGTACTTTTTATAACACAAAACTTTCATCATATAATGAAAAAAATCGAAGTCAGAGATTTATGCAGCACAGTTTATTTGTACTCGATCTCTTACTGTGGGTTGTAAAGAGTTAATTTAATTACTCGAAATGTAATTCACTTTAATTAAATATAGATATTAAATTTAAGCTTTATGAACTCTGAGCTGTACTTAAATCTTCACCCTACTTGGGCAATTTGAATTCTCAGAAAGTCCAGGGTTTATGGTTTCTATAGTTGCGTTGAAAATTTTATGTGAAGAAATTTGAATTGAAATAAAATGCTGAGATAACATAATTTCAAACTGAAAACTAGCTTTATTAGAAAGATAATTTTGTGCTTTTAGTGTTAAAATATGATTTCGAGGATGTGGCCGCTGCGGCTGACTCAGATGGGAAGCATTCTGGAAGTCCTTAAAAATTTCGGTGTATCGACGCATTTGTGTCCTCCTCAATATCACGCTATATAGCGGCAATTGTTTCTTCGGAGTGCACTGTACGACGTCTATGTAAATAATTTAGAGTATGTTATTTCAATTAGTCGCTCGGATGGACGATTATGTTAACCGTAAACTGGACGTAGTACACGGTAAAATTTTCGAAATTAACCACAATTTTCGAAATAAATTTATACAATTTGCAATAGTTTATAGTCTATTCATGGCATTCGTCATTAATAGCAAACCAAACTGAGCACATACGATAATAGAGTTGTCAGATCTGACAGCTCAATTCTTATCGTAAAATAAAAATAAACCCTATATATAATCTAACATCCAATTAAGGTTGAATGAAAATATAAAAATGCAGTTTTTATTGTGTATTTTTATCACTAAAATTTATAAAACTAAAGTCTGTCTCAGAAAATATGGAGCATTAAAAAAGAAACAAGTTATCAAATTGCGTTTGTATCTTTACTTTAATATAGTATCTTAAAAACTTTTTCAGATATTCGATTTGACTTTAGCTTCTAAGCCAAAAGAGAGCGATTATTTTTATACTGCCATAGTTCTTATAAACATAAGACATTTTCACTACTACCCGCAGTCTCCCCAGTAAACTTGTTTCTGAAAGAGTGTTTCGATTGAATTTTTGTTTTTCTTTTTACTGCTATACTGAGTTTTCTCTTAACTCTTGTTGAAATTCATTTTTTGTTTGTCTATTTTTCATTTTCACTTTAAAACCTCAGCTCACCTCACCGGCAACAACTTGCGCTTTGTTTATTATTTTTTCTACATTTTAGTTTCGTCTTATTTTAATTTTTATAATTGCGAAATTTATTTATGGAGAACTATAAGACAATGTGGACGGACGTTCTTCCTTACGCGATTACGTCTTAAAGGGCTTATTTTTCTAAATTCTTCTACTCTAACTTTTTTGTTTTAATTAATTGGTAATTTTTATAAAACATTAAAGCAAAAACTTGTAGTAAACAAAAATATTTAAAAAAAAACTCGGAAAATTTGTCAAAGTAATGAAATTCCTCTTTATTATTCCGTGCTTCACAATCTTGTGATTGTGCTCTTGAAGAGTTTCTCTGAGCTTATTCTTATGCCTGCCTGTGTATTGTGTTTTGTGTGCTTGTCTATATTTCATTCTTCGTACGATTGTGTGCCAACGAAAAATGGTGGGAAACCCCGCAGCTCGTCCCAACCGCTTTGGCAGAGCCCCACCACGTTGTATACACCTTATACTGTGTTGCTTTGCTTGACACCCGGTCGCTCGTTTGCTCTTCGCCAGCGCGCCCACCCTTGGCACCCGCCGTTCTGCGTCTTTTGCCCAGTTTTGCGCGTACCGCCCTCACTCCACCTACAGTCAGTTGGTCGCACAATTTCAAGGATTGTATCACTCTGGTACAGTTTACAAAAACAAAAGTAAATTTTGCGTTTAATCGATAGATAGATGTTGCTATTATAATACTATCGCAAAGTTAACTAAATTCAATTAAATTTTTACAAGGAACAAAATATGTTACAGCTAATAGCTAACGTCATTTTCCATTAAAATAGATTTCACAATATTTATTATTTTTGTTTTTTTTTTTTTATTAGTTAAGTCAACTTTGCTTGGGCTGGAAGTATTTCGGATCATGGTTTTTTTCTTCTGGGGTTTGTTTTAAATTAGTTTTTCTTTTTAATTTAAATTTTTTATATAGTTTTATTTATTCATGGTATTGCTTTTGTGATTTCTATATTCAGACAGACTCATTCGTTTCGACTTGAAATCACTTTTAACTACATCATCAGCGCAAACAACGTTTGTGTTTTTATTTTTTCTGTAGTTTTACAACGAGACGACTTTCGATATCGTCGTCGTTTTCGTCGCTAGTCTGTTCGTGCCGTTTAAATATTACTTTAGTTGCTTGTGTGAGAGCGTCGTCGTCGTCGTCGTAATTGTCTTGCAGATACCACCACTGACAGCAGCACATTTAGTAGATACAGATAAACACCCTATCGCGGCGACGAACGTTATTCGTTCATTGTATGTTGCTCTCGCGACTCCATTCGTCCCCCAGCTTGTTGCTGTTGTAGCTGCTAACGAATTTCCACCTTTTGAGAGCATGCGTTGAGAGATAGACAGAGAGAAAAAGATTAAGTTTAAACAGGGTGTTTTACTTTTAACACGGTCTCTTATGTTTTTCTTAAGGACGTTTTAAATAAAATACTTTGATTTTTTTTTTTTTTTTTTTGCTGATAGATGATATTTTTATTTGCATTTTATCAATTATATTAAATATTAAGGCGGCTTACTTTTGTTGACTTCTTTCTAAAACTGTGCAAAACTAAAATACTTCACATACCAAAATTCCGGAGTTCGAATCCCGGCCTGGCCATGGTCCTACGCTTTAAAATCTCTTCAGTTCTTTCGTCATTACTAATCAATCGAAATTAAAATTTCATCAATACGTACAACTCAAAAGTTGTTGTTGGTGGTAGGAAAGTTTGTGGAGAGGATCCCTTGATAACTTGAATTGACTGAGGCAAAGTTATAACACTTACCTCAGACTCAAATTCGTGTGTTTCTACGGCTTTCCGATTTGCTTAAAACATCCTACACATGTTTCACTTGATTTCTTCTTCCTTCCCTCTTATCTATCAACCCATTTCGAACCAATTAAGGCAGACGTGACTGAATAGGTTTAACAACTGAAATCCTTGGCTCATAACTAAAAAAAGGCTCTTTTTATTCTATTACGGCAAGATTAAATTTTTTGGTTTGTATTCGAATTATAGGATTCGTTGAATTAAATTTTTCAAATTAAAAAAAATATGCCTTGATTTGCTTGAACTAGGAGGAATGCTGCCAGGATGCTACTTTTTCAATTCCGAGACTGTTTCAGCAATTTCGGTGGTATTTTTTACAAAATTTTAAATTGAGGAATATCGCAAAACCGTTCAAATTATTTTTTTTTTTTTATATTTTTATAATTAAATATTCAAGAACATTATATTTAATGTAACATTAAAGTTTTTTGAAAAAATGCTGATTCCACTTTGTAATGAATACAACATCGCTAATTTTTTATCAGATTTTTAGAAACAAAAAATTGTCAGAGTAAAATAGGGACGTTGTTTTGGTGTATTTTCTGCACCAACAGTTTGTCAGGGTATCGATAAAGGGTATTATGTATGGCGAATTCACCAATAAGATTTTTGTTTTTACCTCTGCATTACACTGGCAAATAAAAAAAAAAAACACTAAATCAATCGATTTTACAAAATATCAAAATTTTGAAAATTCAAATAACTTCTACAGTATTTCTACTCAAAATGCCGACTAATGTTGGTAGATGTAATCGTCTTCCTTTTGCACTTATTATTACTAGACATATTAAGCTCGAAATCAACTTAATTTTTTGTGTATTTTTACATCTTCAAAGTACCATAATACTCCTCCTTTGATCGAAAATAGGAGCATTACTCTTGCTCTAATGGCCACTGAGTTCGGTTTCAAGTTAAAAAAAAAAAAAAATTAAATTGTAGTGTTCGGATCTAGTTTGAATTATGAGTCTCCCAAATCTCAGTTCCAATGCCTTACTAACTGCACTAATCAACACAAAACTACACATTTTTTGTGTCACGGTCAATTAAATTTTCTTGTCTTGTAGAAAAAATTCACTTGAAAAATTTTGTTCTAAAGTACAATTTTTCTTTTTATGTGGATATAATAACAAGTTAGAAGAAATCATCAATCAGTTATATAATAAAAAATGTTAAACATCCGTTATTGACAGGTTTGTTCTACTATCGGGCTCTCCAATTTTAGAAAACAAAAACTTAAAATTTGGTGGTACTTTTTATGTTTACTTTATATATAAATAGAACTTCCTAAATTTATCACTATCACACCCTGTATGATTTAATTACTCTGTTCTGAGCTCTATTCTATTTATGCTGCACTATTATCAAAGCATCCATCTATTTATTCGATTTATTTTCTACGTCGTGCAGTCTGAGAAGAAGAAATAAATATTTGAATATTTAAATCTTGAATATTTTTACTTAAATATTTACCGATAGGAATATCTCCAAAACCCAAACAATTGCATACGTGTGCGTGTTAATTCCTCCATATCATGGAATAAATGTACATCAAGTTTTTTTCTTCTGTGTATTTGTATGCATTGCAAAGAAATAGTTTGGTTTATATAAAATTTTGCATATATTTATTTTCAGCATTCTATGCAATATTTAGACAAGTTTCATTTTGATGCCTTGAAGCACTCTATATCTCTTAACAAAGACCATATATTTGGGCATATATTTTTCTTACAAAAAGTTAGTATTTTTTTTTCTTGTTTAGCACAAGTAGGCTTCAATGCCAACAAAAATAAAACAAGTTTGAATTTAACTTAACAACAATAGATTAGGTTATGTCTTATAATATAGTGGTCAAATAATGAGTAACTGGTTTTGGCTAGATTCACCACATGGTACAGAGTAAAAGACCAATTTGTACAAATAAATAGATTAATGGAGGAGTGTGCCATGGGTGAGATTTTTTAAAGAACTCATAAACTGATAGCAGAAAAATTGTGTGCCGATACATTTTTTTTAGTGGTAGGTATCATATAACAACACTATACAAGTCTACCTGTCGTAGAGCATAGATCCCACTCTACTACTTTTCTGCATTATATTATTGTTCAAACATACTCGATCGTTCTTCGTTAACTGGGTTAAATCTAATCAATTTCTCTTCATCGTTATTTCTTTTTTGGTTTTCTTGTAATAAAATTTATTTTCTATTTACTTTCGACTGAAAACACCGATCATCATCTTAAACTAGTCAAAGTATCGGTGGATCGCTCATTTAACCAATAAGAGTTGCGCTTGCGCTCTTTGGTGGCATCGTCTGGAGTGTAACATTTGTTTAGTATTGATTGTGTTTACTGTTTATTTGGTGTTTTTACAAAAAATATTTATTGTCATTTGCCTGACCTAGAAATGCTAAATCTACGTTTTCTACTTATAGTGCTAGCAAATATGGCAAAACAAAAAAGCGTTCCAATTCTCCAATGAATTTCATCAATGAATTTGGATGGCATTTGAGCCACTGTTTATCTGTAATTATTATTTGGAAATTTATCATGCCTAGTTGATAAAAGATGTTAACTCATCAGTGCTGCTTTTAATAACCAAAGATTTTGTCGTGTACATAAAGTTCCCACTATTTTTGATTGTGTTCAATGTGTGCTATCATGTACCTCATTAGAAAAAAATTATCTAAGTTTGATTTTTATATGTACCTATATTTAGTATTGCTATTAATTATTTTTGAAAATTGTGCTCCGATGTGCTCGAGTAGTGCTTGAAATGTGCCGTAGAGAAATTTAAATTATAGCTCTGAGTACCCTGTTTATTTTCGATTCAAAGATAGGAGTTGTAAGGTATCCTGCTATTGTTTGAAAATAATAAACTTCTTATTTTCATTATAAGCACGATTTATTCGCATTTGAAAAATATTAAAGATGAGTACGAAACTTTCATCACCGCCCTCGTTTTTTTTTTCATTAATTTGGAAAAGAAACGTTTTATAATTTTTCTGCTGAAATTAAATCGGATCATTAGCTAACAGTGATTTAAATCTGAATATATATGTTTTTACCCTCTTAAAACTCGCAAAAATTCACTTTTCTAAAGCAAATTGAAGCACAACTCAAGCGCATCGCAGTTTCTAATTTCCTTAAAACGAATGGCCGAAAAATGAACTTCACATTAAAAATCGTAACATTAAAATAACTTTTTTTGCAATCATGCAGCAAATAATAGCATACATTGAGCACATCGCAGCACATTATTTTTTAAATTTCTTATAAATGGCGGATCTAACTTTTTGCATAATAGTTGATTTTATACCTAAAATTTTTGATTTAATTTTAAGATAGTTGTAAGACTGCCTCAAGAATTTTGAATTAAATTCTATTTTATCAATGTGTTGTTTAGGTTGGGCGTGTTGCATGTGCCTCATCTACCCATTAATGAGATTACTTTAGCAATAAGCACGCTCAACACATATTTAAACTACGATTTATCTGATATACACATTTTTGTACTCAAGCTTTTCATGTTTACCGATATTAACAATTTTTTTTTCTTCCTTCCTTATAGATCAGAACAGTGGTAATATCTTTTTTTGTCTCAACAAAATTGAAGTGAGACAAAAATTGGGCCAATGAAAAAACGACGTTTTAATATTCTTCATTTAAAAAATCCTCAAAAACTTGAAAAGAAATAAATATATATATAAAAAAAAATAAAAAACAAAACAAACGGTTGGTATCAACAAAGCCACAAGCAATAGTAACTATTTGGAAATGATGAAACGAACGCGTGTTGATGAAGTCCAATACGGCACACGGCCAGGCCCTGGTGGCGTTGGTGGTAGTGGCGGCGGAGGTGCTGGTGGCGGTGGTAATACAAGCGGTGGAGTTGGTGTTAATTTAGGACCAGTTGCTACGGCTGCTGGTCTAAATGTCGGACATGGCGCGCCTATAACGCATCATCGCATCTTAACGCCTCAACATGGCGGCGCGCAAACTATTGCTTACTTGCCTTCAACCACGCCAGCTGGCAATTTGAAAGCAGCCGGCAGCACAGATAGCGGTAGTGGTGGAGGAGGAGGAGGCGGCGGCGGCAGCAGCAGCAGCAGCGGCGGTGGTGTCAGTTTGCCTCAAATTGGAAGCGGTGGCACAGTCGTGACCACAGGTGGTGTTGTGCAAACTCAAACTGTACAGTATTCAACTTGTGAGTAATAAAGAAATTACATTCAATACATTCAACATTTTTCATATAATTATTTTTTTATTTTTTCAAATTCAAGCTTACAACGTATCTTCCATAGCTACTACGGGTGGCAATCTTAAATCCAATCCGGATGCTGTACAAATTCACGTTACCAGCAGCGGTGGAACTACGCCGCAAACAAATTCTCTGCGTCAACGCACAATAAGTGGCACACAAAGCGGCACAAATCTACCAACTGCTCCACAAATGGTGCAACAATCACCACAATCACAAAGTACACTACCCGGTAGTGGACAGCCGGGGGCGCCACCACGTCTCAAGGTCGAAGACGCTCTCAGCTATCTAGATCAAGTTAAATTCCAGTACGCCGATCAGCCACAAATTTACAATAACTTTTTGGATATCATGAAAGAGTTCAAATCGCATTGCATTGATACTCCTGGCGTAATACAGCGCGTTTCTACGCTCTTTAAAGGTCACACTGAACTTATATATGGCTTCAATATGTTTTTGCCACCTGGCTATAAAATTGAAATTCATTCCGATGAGCTGGGTTGCTCCGTGCCATTTGTGTCAATGCCATCGCCACCAGGCGCCCAACCGGGCTCTGGCACAATACACAGTCTAGCCGGTGGTAGCGGTCCGCTGCAACCAAGCACAATGCCGCTGACGACACATAAATCGTCAACGCAGCCAAATAGCGCTAATTCCTCCAGCTCTGTGCATCAACTTAGCGCTGGCGCTGTTAATCTGATGACACACGGCGGTGCATCTCTATCTCAAACAACAATTCATGCCCTACAGGCACCATCAGCTGCTACGCAACAAACTACGACTGCGACATCAACACCGCCGCATACACTCGTTTCTACTTCCACCTCACCAGCTACGCAACAACAACAACAGCAGCAACAACAACAACAACCACCAGTGCAGAGTGTAACTGTGGCACCAGTGCCACAAAACTATTCACGAGATCGAGAACGTGAAAGAGCGACAATAACGCCTGCATCCGGCATTGTAGTGGCCGGTCCACCTACACCAAATTCACTTAGCGAATTGAGTCCACAAAGTGGTGGCGGCGGCGGTGGCAGTGCAGCACATCACAATCTGCACCATATATCACAGGCGCATCAGTCCATACTAATGGGCGAAACTGCGGGACAACAAAACCAACCGGTTGAGTTCAACCACGCTATTACTTACGTAAATAAAATTAAGGTAAGGTCTTCAAAAATTTTGTACACCTATATTTAAATATAAATAGAGATAAATACTACCGTGGTAGAAATTATTAGCATTAAATTCTGACAAAATAGAGAAAACAAATTCAATCTTGACACTGCCAATAAAAGCTCAAATGCAATTTCACTTTTATTTGGAGACGTATTTAATTGATAAAGACCTTCAATACTAAACTACATCGATGAGTTTAGTTAGCCAATGAATGTTTAGTAGTGTTATTTTTGGTAGGGCTGGATATCATTGCATTTTTTTTTTTTTAATATTTATCAGTTCAGTTAAATCATTTGGATCAGTTATACTGTTGATATTTCTTTTCATATCTCATTGTCAATGATTGTGACCTCGCGTGAACCTGCCTGTGTTGTCACCGAAAAACTCCTCCTTATATCACGCATGTATCGTAACTTCGTTTTTCAAATAACTCAATGGTTGTATCTATTATTACATCTTTACATCATAAAAAATTCATAAAATCTATATATTTTCCCAGCTTTTAGCAAAAAAATCCTTTCGCTAAAATTAGAAAACTCAAATAAACTATCACAGCTCTAAAAATAAGGTCATGATTTTAATTTTTCAAAACATAATTCGCAGCGAAATCATTTGACTCATGGTCATAATGGATGATACCCTTGCAGTCCCACCAAACGCACAGCATTGCCTTTCCTTGTCGTCAATCCCGGCTTAGACACCGTTCTTGGAGCTTCACCTTTTTCGACCAAGAACGTTTTCGAATGACATCGTATGTTGTCCACTTTTCATATGTTACCAAACGGTTCAAAAATGACTCGATTTCGTTTCGTTTCTACAGCGAGTCGCAGATGAAAATTCTGTCCATTACATTTTTTGCACTTAGTTCATGAGGCACCCAAACATCGACCTTCCTTTTGAATGGTTTAAAATGTTTTGTGGTCGAGCTTCAGTCCCTTAGCAATATCGTGACTGCTCACATGGAGTTTTTTTTAACTTTTTCCATTATTTCATATAGGTCGACCAGAACAAGTAGCATCTTTCACTTTGAAAAATTGCCAAAACGAAAGTAAGCTAACCATTTCCTTGTAATTGATTGGGATAAAGTATTCACCATAAACAGCAAAAATCTTTTCACACGGTTCTGGCGCCTTTTTTTTCTTTGTCTTAGTAAAATTGTAAAATATAAGGTATTTTTTCTGAAATCACTCATCTTTGCTTTCTAATAGCTTTTAATACGACGCAAAAATCATTAAAATTTTCATAAACAATGGTTGATTTGTCTCCTGTTAAGAAAAAAAAAAGAAAGTTAACCGTTTTAGGGACAAGCAAGCAGAAAACGGCCGAATAACTCAATATATTTTACTTATTATATCGATACGTCCAACGTATAAGTTGGTTACTCGAAAATCGTAATTTTTCAATATGACCATTATAGTGTTGTTTTCGTTATAAAAAGAAAAACAAAAATCGAGTACAGGTTTCTGTTTATTGTAGATAAAATCCGTGTGGCGTCCGTGGCGTAGTTGGTTAAAGTGCGTGGCCGCTATGTCAACGAACCTGGAGACCCAGGTTCGAACCCCAGCAGCGACAGAAAATTATTTGAATTAAAATGATTTTTCTGTACGGCCGCCTACTCTCTGCAGCAATGGCAAACCTCAAAGAGTTATTAAAAATGCCATGTAAAGCTTCTTGAGAACAAGAACATTCTTCATTGCCGTTCGAAGTCGGCGCTAAACATGTAGGTCCGGTTCTCGGTCAATTGTGTACAAACTTAATAACACGCACAACACAATTGATCATAAGAAGCTAGGTCAAAGTCCTTTCAAGGGCTGAAATGTCCAGTTATTTATTTTTTATTTAGATGAAATGAATGTCTATCGACTATTAAACCACTGTCGTTTTTACAAACATATTTCATGAGATATTTAGAATTTAAACTTGTTATTTGAACAAAATAAATGCATGTAAGTTGTTCCTTAAGTTACCAATTTGACTTCTGCAACATTGTGTTTTTTGTAGTTGTATGTTAAGGTACAAACATTTTATGGTACTAATATTTGAGCATTAGGTTGGTATTTATGACTTACAACCATAGTTTTTTCAGAAAAAATTGCTAATAACTAGATACATGAAGTTGCCAACAGAAAAAAAATAACAACAGTTTTTGCAATTTATTTTTAACTTAAGGTGCTAAGTTTTTGCATGGAGTCCTTACCTAAATATACCAAAGTTGAAACTTTAAAAATAGCTGCCAATGCCTCAAATTTTTAGCTAAAGGATCAAAAAGTTGTCACCAGTGCCCTACTTCACCATGTTACAAATTTGTGAATTGTAACAAAATTTCAACAAAATTGTAAAAAAATCAATAATTTTCGTATCACCACTATTGCACAAATTGTGAATTAAAGTTGCAAAATACAAATCACAAATTTGTGTTTTATAACAAATTTGTTGATATTTGTTTCACCAAATGCGACTTGAAGTTGTAGATTACAACTCACAAATATGTAAATAGTTTACAAATTTTTAGTTTCCCATAAAGAGGCGTGGTAGGTATAGTAAAGTATATACAGTAGAGGCTCGAAAAAGTTAAGTAGTTTGTTTTAGGAGTGCTTAACTTTTTTGAATTCTTAACTTTTCCGTGATATTAAAAATTTCATGTGATTAAACACCTTGTATATATGTTTTTATTGTGTATTTAAGTATTATACATACATACATACATAAGTATGTATAGTTTTTTTTATGGCTTAACATTTTTTATAAATGTATGTATGTGCTATCCAGTAGCTTTTATAAAAAACGCATGTAGCAAGAATAATAAGAAGATATACATATTTATATTCATTATAATAACGTTTATACGGTGTTTGTTACTGTGAAGTAATCAGTAACCTTATTCTGATGTAGCCTTTTCCCCGAATGCGATTTTACGATGTCCGATCGTAGTTCGAGAAGCTGTGAAATATGTTTGTTGGAGAACATCGTATTGTACTCATTCCATTTGATCAGCGTATTCACCGCGCATATAGCATCATTGTAAGGTACAAACTCTGGAGCTTCTGAAACATTGTCTTCATCTTGACCCGTGCCTGTGTCCGTTTCATTCTCATCAATCAAATCGGAGTTCCATGCAGTAATCTCTTCAGCTGAGAGAGTACAATCAGGCGCAAGTCTTGTCAACAACTGTTGTGTCTCTTCGAATATGTGATTATAAAATGGATCCGGTGGAAACAACACCGATAAAGGGATATCGTCTTCGTCATCGTAGTGATGATTATCCCAATTCAGCAATTTATGCCAAGCCTTTTGTAAAACGCTTTGAGTGCACGCATCCCATGCAAGTTTTAACAGCAAAATTGCGTGACGAAGATTGTGTTTTTTCAATAATTCGTGAATCGACAAGCCCTCTTGAGCCACAATGGACGCCAATAACTGATTACGATATGAAAGTTTTGTCACTTTTATTGGATTCTGGTCCATTGGTTGAATAGCTGCTGTGACATTTGGTGGAAGAAGCATACAAAATATGTTCCCGTCATCAGAGCGAAGGTCTTCAATAGGCGAGTGCGCTGAACAATTATCCAATAGAAGAATGGCCTTTGGAGGCAAGTTATTTTGCGCACTAAAATGACGTACCTATAAGAAGAAATCGAAATTTATTTTAGTTTAAAATCACTTATTGAATAAAATCAATTCTTACTTCTACTACAAACGTTGTATGAAACCATCTTTTGAAAATGTTGGCTGTCATCCATGCATTTGCAGAATAATCATAGCCTAGAGGGTTTTTAAAATTTAGAAAGCATCGTGGCTTGGCAGCCTTCCCGATCACAAGTGGCTTAAGTTTGTGTGACCCTTCTGCATTGGCGCATAACATAAATGTAACTCTTTCCTTACGTATTTTTCTGCCTGGCGCAGTCTTTTCACAAGCGGCAACGTAGCTTTTATCAGGAAGACATCGGAAAAAGAGGCCAGACTCATCAGCGTTGTACAGTTGTTCATTTGTGATTTCCATTTCATACATTTTTGACCGTAAAGCATAAATAAATGGTGTGATTGTTGACGTGTCGCTAGATAAAATTTCACCACAGACCTTAAGAATGCGTATTCCATGTCGGCGCTTGAATTTTGAAAACCAGCCTTGACTTGCTCTAAAGTCATTTGGGGTTCTATCTGGATAAATTTGTCCGAAAAGTTTCTTCGCCTTAGCTTTTAAAATAGGACCACTTAATGGACAGTTTCTCTCGCGTTGATCTAAGAACCATTTGTACAGCTGCTTCTCCAATTCCTCGTATTCTGCCTTATGTAAAGTTTTTCTCTTAATTTCGTCACATGTTCCCGATACTTTAGCATACATTTTTGCTTTGTTTCTTTTAATTTTTGAAATTGAAGCTTCAGAAACATGAAAATCCATGGCCAATCGATTGGCTAAAACGCCTGCATCTAATTTTTTTAAAATTTTGCATTTTTCGGCGACCGATAACCTTTTTTGCTTACGTGCTGCTGACATTGTTGCGATCAAAGCAAATCAAATGCGACTGGTCTCTTAAGCATGCAACTGATGTGTGCAAACATATTTACGTATGTAAGCATTCGCAAGAAATTTATAACAGTAAATGTCGTTACATTTTTTTGCTACTATTGTGTGCAGCACTGCACACACATATATGACTCGAAAATGTTAAGAAGCACTTAACTTTTTAGAGCCCCGTGTGGTGACTGAAAGCTGCTTAACTTTTCCGTATACTTAACATTTGCGCGTCTTAACTTTTCCGAGCCTCTACTGTATTCATATTCTTGATCAGCATCACCACCCAAGTCGATTTAGTCATGTCCATCTGTCTGTCCGTCTGTCTGTGTGTGATCACGACTATGGCCGCAATTTTCAAGCTATCATCACAAAATTCGATATCTTCGAGAAAAAAAAAAATCGAATTTTCTTAGAAAATTTTCCAAAAATTATTTCTATACTGTTTTTAGTATACTTTATTTTGTCGGCTCATGCAAAATACATACCCACTGACTTCCACAAATTTGTAAAAACTGCTTTTGCTGACATGTTTCTCTTAATTTTGGAGAAACGGTAAAAATTGTTGAATTGTAATTCGCAATTTTATTTTTACAATTTGTAGCTTGTTAATTACAAACTTGTGAAATTGTTTATTATTTTGTGAAATATTGATTTGTGACTCGTGCAATGAATTTGATGCTTCACAAATTTGTAATTGTGATTAAGAAGTACAATTTTGTGATTGTAATTTGTATTTGGTGAAATAGGGCACAGATGGATTGAGTCCAATGCGTAGATTCAGATAAACACTGGCCCTTTAAAAGAATCGATATATTATTATACTTTTTTCCTAACGCAATATAATCTTAATAAATGTTCTAACTAAAATTTAATGCACAGACGGGATCATACGTTACAAACTATAATATACGTTTCATCTCAAGATATGCGTTGATAAATAAATCTGATTTCAAGTAATTTTAAAAAAGAAATACAAAAAAATTTCGTTTATATTTTTTTACTCTTGCCATCGACATGCATATCTTGCTTAATATGTCCCGTTTACTATAATTAAAATGTTGTCGTATTATTCTTGAGTTTATGACGTACTCGTGCCTCCTTCCTCTCCTTCTTTCGTCATTGTCTTTATTTTTTAAATTTTAAGTTCTGATTTTTAAAATATCGACTTGAAAATAAAATTAAGAAAAATAAACTAATATTTTCCCCTGTGGTTATGTTTTAATGCAGAAGATTTTGTCAGTGCGATTTTCTTGTACTTAACCTCTAAAATGAACAACAAAAGGGAATTGCGAATAACTCACTTAAAACAATGCAGTTCTGCATAAACACTAACAGCATAATCAACGGTTAACAAAATGTTGTTGTTTTTCCAATGCTGTGCTTAGGTTAAATTAAGAAGGATTGGAATAAAACGTGAATTACCGAACCTCAGTGACTTAATATCGATCTCTAGATAATTTAATCATACAATTGTTTGAAAAATTCAGTAAGGCCCAGTTTGACTTATTTCTCGACACAGAAAACCTTTTGACGAAATCTGCTCAAAATGCAGCCACCTTTAAATTTCAAGACAGACAAAATTCAATATTATTTGTCAAAAACAAACAATATGGTAAGGTCCTAAAACTTCACTTGTTATTTGAAACAATTCGGAAATTAAAATAAAACTGTTGAAAGCTAAAATTCCGAATTGGATGCCATTCAAAATTAGTTTGTATAAAAAATTTTTCTTATAATCGTAGAAGTATAATCATATGTTCTTACTGCTGGCACTAGTATTAATTTCTTACTTTTAAAATTTCAGAATCGCTTCCAAAATCAACCTGAAAAATATAAGAAGTTTCTCGAAATCTTACACACTTATCAAAAAGAACAAAAAGTCATCAAAGAGGGAAGCATCAATCAAGGTAAGACCCTCACCGAGCAGGAGGTCTATACACAGGTGGCTAAACTGTTCGGACAAGATGAGGACTTATTGCGTGAGTTTGGTCAATTCCTGCCAGATGCCACAAATCACCAAACCGCACAGTATATGAGTAAATCGCACAACGATCATAAACGCTCAACATCAGGCAACATAAGCTCAGCGGGTGCCGCCTTGAGTGGTGGTGCGCATATAACAATGACACCAGCGGCAGCAGGCTCGCCAATGCATCTTAGCAGTGGTGCAACACTATCACAACTTGGCAGCAGTGCACATGCAGCTGCGCTGGGCAATCTTTCAGCTGTTAACACTAGCGTCAGCATTAAATCATACAATAATTCACAGAATCACAACGTGATCAATTCACCTGCAGGTGGACGCGGTGAATTAATGTACGACAAAGATTATCAAGCTGTTGGTGGTGGTGGTGGTGGCTCCCATCATTCCACAGGAGCTCATCATGGCATAATTGGTCATGGTCATGTTGCCATTGGTGCGCCCAGTAATTTACGTGGCGGTAGCAATGTCTACGACAAGGATACACATCATCGCAGTAATCATCATGCTATTGGGCAGAAATACCTGTCTGCGCACAATCAGAGTGCCTCTTCCACTTCGGCGGGTGGTGGACACTCTGCAAAAAAATCACCTAGCTATAGTTCAATACCACCTGGTTTAGGTAGTGGTGCTGCAGCTGGTGGTGGTGTTATGCAACAAATGTGCCACGCTGGTATGGAGCGCAATGCGACCAGTGGCGGTCTTAATTATACTGCCGCACAGGTCATGGGTGGCGGTTCACATCATCATCATATACAAACTTCAAGACGCAATCAAACTCTAGATGATAGTAGTGGTGGCGGCGGAGCTCCTCCTGCTAAGCGGCACAAGCCAATATGTCGTGATATAACGTTTTCAGAAGCTTCGCGCAAGTGTACTATTTCCGATGCCGCATTCTTCGACAAAGTGCGAAAAGCGCTGCGCAGTCCCGAGGTCTATGACAATTTCTTGCGCTGCTTGACCCTCTTCAATCAGGAGATTGTCTCAAAGACTGAATTGTTAAACTTAGTGTCACCGTTTCTGAGCAAATTTCCCGATTTGCTGCGTTGGTTTACTGACTTTTTGGGACCGCCAGTGTCCTTGGTGTCAGCTGGCAGTGGTGGCGGTTTACCTGCGTCGGCAGTGGGTCTTGAAGGTATCCCACTGCAATCTGCACAACGACAGAGTAGCAATAGTAGCTCCTCAGCTGCAGCTGATCGACAAAATCATCAAAGTGGCGAGCTAGCGCAGGAGATTGATTTGGCCTCGTGCAAGCGTTTGGGTGCATCGTATTGTGCGCTACCACAATCAACCATACCGAAAAAATGCTCAGGCCGAACTGCGATGTGTAGGGAGGTGCTCAACGATAAATGGGTTTCGTTCCCGACATGGGCCAGTGAGGATTCTACGTTTGTAACATCAAGAAAAACCCAATTTGAAGAAACGATTTACAGGTATGTTTGTGTTACTTTATTTATGTTATTTGTATTCTTTATACTCGTGAGTAGACTGCAAATGGTTTTTTAATTGTTTTTAGTTAATCACTTCATTTATTTTTTTTTTAATACTTAAAAGTGGACAGTCTTCTAAATTGCGTTAGTTTTTTTTTTTAACTGTTAAAGGGTATTATTCAGGAGGTATTCTTCGAATGTAAAAGATTTAGTGGCACAGGTTGATTTTCTTTTTCGTAAATCTTGTTTATGAAAGGTTTTTAATAAATTTTTGTATTTTAAAACCAAGCAGTTTTGTGTTTATTCTATGTTTGTTAATTGTTTGAATTTTTAAAATATAATTTTATTAAAAATAAATTCTAAATATAAGGAATATTCACAGAACGGAAGATGAACGCTTCGAATTGGATGTAGTCATTGAGACGAACAGCTCAACTATACGTGTACTCGAGGGAGTGCAGAAGAAACTATCTCGCATGTCGCCTGAGGATTTGGCGCGTTACCATTTGGACGATTACTTGGGCGGTACATCGCAGACAATACATCAGCGTGCCATACATCGCATTTACGGTGATAAAGCTGGTGAAATAATACAAGGATTGAAAAAGAATCCATCAGTGGCCGTGCCAATTGTACTGAAGCGTCTCAAGGTCAAAGAAGAAGAATGGAGAGAGGCCCAAAAGGTATGCAAAAAGATTATTCATGCCATATATGCATTTTTAATAATTTTGGTTTTTATTTTGATCACTCTTCAGAACTTTAACAAACAATGGCGCGAACAAAATGAAAAGTATTATCTTAAGTCTCTGGATCATCAAGCCATAAACTTTAAACCAAACGACATGAAGGCTTTGCGTTCGAAAAGTCTTTTCAACGAAATCGAGACTTTATACGATGAGGTAAGCAACACTTTTACTAAATATATGGGACGTTATTTTACTAAAATGTACTTTCCTTTCTTTCTTAGCGCCACGATCAGGACGATGAAAATGGCGAGCCAGTTGGTGGGCCTCATCTAATACTTCCATATAAAGATAAAACTATACTGGACGATGCTGCCAACCTGTTAATACATCATGTAAAACGTCAGACTGGTATTCAGAAGCAAGAGAAAACCAAGATTAAGCATATTCTAAGACAATTTGTGCCTGATTTGTTTTTCTCATCACGACAACCACTCAGTGATGATGAGCGAGAAGATGGTGAGTTTGGCGACTTTTAAGAAGTTCGTAGATGTAGTTTTATTATTTGTACTTATTATAAAATTATTTGCTTGTATGTTTAATTAAAACAGTTTTGCTCACTATCTGATACTGTTGTGAATCACAACTAATGCAATTGCAATTTATTTGAATTAAATTTAAAAAATAAAGTGAACTCATTGAAAATTATAGATATATGAAAAACGGCAAAAATTTCAAAGTTAATTCTCATTATAAATTGAATATAGAAATTGAATCGAGATGAGACAAAAGCTTTGTAAATAAATCATTTATATTTTTGGTCTTTAAGCATTGAGTGGTTCAAAAATGTAATGTTTTTCTTTGCCTAAAGTAAGGTTTGGAATTTTTTTATTTATAATTAAAAAGAAATGTTTGCGCTGCGATGTGCCTTATGTATGCTACCATAAGTAGCATTAGAAAAAATTTCTTTAACGGTATGATTTAAGTGAAGAAGTGGTCTTCAGCGCCATTTGAATAGCGAAGGTGCACATTTTTTATCTTAAAAGCACATATCAGCAAAGCCCGAGCACATCACAGCACAATTTTAAAATTTCTGGAAAAATTTAAAAAAAATAACGGTAACTTTAACTTTTAAATCATCACATATTTATTGGACGGAACATTATTAGACGAACCGGATACATCGCAGCACATATTTTAACTTTAATCAAAAATGTCTTCACCAAACGAGTAGGAATGCATTGGTTATTTAGTTTTTTTTTTTTTTGTGGAAACAACAAATTGTTCTTTGAAACTTTTCTTTTATAGTTTTAAAACCTAAAGAATTAACTAAAGTATTAAATGCACTATTAATTTTTTTTATCCTTACAATGATCACTTTAATACTTCATTTGTTCATAGTTCTTGATAGAATTTACTTAGAGTATGTATTGTTTTTATTTCTTCCCCCACACCATACTGTATTACATAACCACAACTTTCCTAATTTTATTTGCTTGCATTCTACCTCGCCCACCATTACCTTTCTTTATCATGCCTCATTTTATCTGCAAAGTATTCCCATTTTTAATAGATGACAACGATAAAATGGATATCGATCCAATAAATAGAGATTCTACTTCCAACAACAAGGCCAAAAATGCCACAACCACGTGCTCAAACAACAGCTACAGTAGCAGCAGTAGCAGCACCAATAACTGGAATACCAGTACAACAAGTGGAACAGGTACGACGACAGCTGCAGGAGGAAATATTGTTGTCAAAACTGAAATTCCAAGCTTCTCAGACTATGGCAATGATGCTGTAGGAGGAGGCGCAACTGCAACTCAAACTATTGTTTCCACATCAACCAGCACTTCAACAGCAAACACAACTTCATCAAGCAGTAGTCCAGGTTGTAGCAGTGATAAAAACAGTGACATCACCTTAGCTAAAAATCAAATCAACATCACAGCGTCCTCTTTGATTGGAAGTGGTAACAACAACAACAAATTGTTGGCCAATGCTACTACAAATACAACAGCCACACTTACATCCCCTGCAGCTTCTTCTACTTTAACAACAACGGCCACAAACGACAGCAATATAAGCTCCACCAAATGTGATAATAATGCATTGTTACCAATGACAGTAGCAACAACAACTACAACAGCAACAGCAGCAACAGCGACATCATTATCAACTGCGTCGTTTACAACGACGACAACACCAGGCACAACCGCGATATCAATGACAACAACTAGTGCCAACTCAACAAGCACCACATTGACAACAACAGCGCCCCTGAATACAGAAGATGACATTAAGATCGAAATAAAGGAGGAGCACATAGATACAGAAATTCCGGTGCCTCCTCATGCAATAAGCCAACACACAGTAAGTAAATTACAAATAAATAAATGAATAATTTTTAAGAATGGGTTTTTTTAAATAAAGAATGAAAAATTTTTCGTTCCTCATTCCGTGAAGCATTTTTCCCGCTCCCCGCTGGCCTGGCTCGATACCTTCGATCGCAAAAATCTATTGAATTAATATTTTACAAGTCTTCTCTTTTTATATTTTTATAACAACTATTATCATAACTTATTTTTTTCAAGTTTTTCTAGAAAAAAAAATTGCTATTAGTAATAAATAAAATGGAATCTAATATAATTTTTACGTCTTGTTGCAAAAAAGAATTCGATATAATTTTTTCGAGATAATTTATCTTGATTTGTCTTTAAACTCAGTTTAGCGAGTTTTCAACTTTTTTCTGTACTTAACATTTTGATGAGTTATGCAGCGTGATTAGAATAATATATCCATAGGCCTACACGAATGCGTTTAATTTATCATGTATATGTATAAGATCGGCTTCTTCGACGAGTTGAAAACGAAAACTGAAAACTTCCAAGGACCTTGCATGAGCAGAAATTTGCGGAATGTTAACCAAGTGTTTTTAAACAATGTTTTCTTGTTCATAAATTTAGTTTTTCATCAAAATAACATCAAACTATTAAAAACAAATTGATTTGAAATTATTTTGGCTTGTTTTTCTAGGATGAAGCCTATACGCTATTTTTTGCCAACAACAACTGGTATCTGTTTTTGAGACTTCACGCCATTCTATGTGAACGGCTGCGCACTATGTACGAGCGCGCTCAAACACTCGCTACCGAAGAGGAAAAATATCGCACAAATCGTCGTGAAAGCACAGCAACCGCATTAAGACTGAAACCAAAATCTGAAATACAAGTTGAAGACTTCTATCCAACATTCCTGGATATGCTTAAAAATGTGCTTGATGGCAACATGGACTCGAATACTTTTGAAGATTCAATGCGTGAAATGTTTGGTATTCATGCATACACATCATTCACGTTGGATAAGGTATGTTAAATCAAGAATTTCCCAACTTCCTAATTTGTTTCTACAACAATTTTAATTCTTTTCCTTCACATATATTTTCAGGTTGTGTCCAATGCTGTGCGACAGCTTCAAAATTGCGTCACGGAACGTGCAGCTTTGGAATGCGTTGATCTTTATCACAATGAACAAAGGCGTGGTGGGGCCGGTGGTCTCTGTCGCGGAGCCCAAAAGAATATTTCCATGGAGACTTCTTATCAACGCAAGGCTGAAGCCAGTCTACACGAAGAGAACTGCTTCAAGGTGTACATTGTAAGTATTAAATTCAAACAACTGTTTAATATTATTTTCGATTTAGTTGTACATTTTTATAAATGCTTATGGTTTTGTTACAGTATAAAATTGATTGCCGCGTTACAATAGAATTGCTTGATACGGAATCCGATGATATTGAAAGGCCGGTTAACAAAGCTAAATCTTGGAATAAATATATTGATAGATTAATAAATCCAATAACAAACGCAACTTCATCATCATCATCGTCAACAAATAATGCAGCGACGACAAATGCTAACTCAACGACCTGTTCTGCAAACTCCGTAGATATTAAATCGGAAATAAATCGTTCTTATGAGGATGTTGAGGTGAGTTTAAAATACTCTTGAAATTATGTAATTATTTTGTACAAGACTTCATTGAACACATTGTTTTTTTAATTAATTTTTAAGCTGTGTTATGATTGTTTTGAGTTCTAATTCTTTCTTTTTTATTTTTGTGTACCTAACATTTCATTTCAAATATCCTCATCATATCCTTAAAACACTTACATATCTTAATAGCTCATAAAATGCTTTACATCATGCATTATTCTGACAATTTTGAGCTTATAACTCCTTCGAAATTAGTGGAAAGTTAAAACATTTTTTTATTGTTGCTAATTTTAAAGTAAAGTATTTGGTCTCTTCTTTTTAAAACTTATATCTACATAAAGAACATATTCCAAAGTCAACAGTTTTCTTCGCTCTTTTTAAGATTTTCCTTCACTAGGACTATTTAAATGAAGCTATTTTTTATTATATTTTATTTATAATTTTTCTACTACTGCTGTTTTACATGTTTAGCGCTGATTCAGAGCGTTGTTTGTTTGTTTAAGTTTTTTCTTGTTTTTTTTTTTTTTTTTTTTTTTGTAAATTCATTCAAAGTCAATTTTGAATAGTTCACTAATCAATGCTTTTTTACATTTTCTCATTTTCTCTCAATTTTTGTACCAGGTCAAACCAGAGCATTAATGCAAAACTAATTTTTTGATATAGGAAATAAAAACTCCCTACTCTTCTTCCTATACTATTAAAAGTCATGCACAAGTCATTCTTGCATTTATAAAAAAGAAAGTGTTTATTTTGCATACGTTATTTCATTTTAATTTGATGTAAAATACTAATAGATTTGCTCGAAAATTTGTACAAAAAGAATCAAACAACGACGAGTACGAATTAGAATAAACTTGATGATAACAACGTTACTATAAATAAAATGTGAATAGTTTTTGAAAAAATGTAAATAATAGATATTCAACTTTTTAATGTTTAATAAAAGTTTAGTTTACAAAGTTAACAATAAAAAAAAAAAAAAAAATTACAAGTTAAAAAAAAAAAAAACTGAAGACTTGTGTACTTGTCAAGGCCAAGGCGTGTTTTTATTATATAGTTTTCATTTTTGTATAAATTTAAAATTAGTATCTAGCTATAGCTAAAATAGTATTTTAAAAAACGGAAAAATAAATTTGAAACGTTTATAAGTACAAGAAAAAGATGAGTTTACTTTGAAATTAACAGCATTAAGCCAATATTAGGTACATAAGGGAAAGCATTAAAAGAAAACAAGTAGTTTTGTTTTTAAGAATTAAATTTGTAAAAGGTAAGTTCGTTTGTAACAGTATTTTTAAGCAAAAAACTACAATCGGCACCCGTGACATGTTTAATGTTAAAAATATAAAAGAAGAAAAAGTTTCGAGCACATTAAGCGGGTCCGGCTGTATTTTTCGTTTTAAAATAGCAACTTAAAGCCTGTTTTTATTATATTTGCGTAAGTTTAAGTTTGCGTTCTTTAAAGTTCATTTAAAATTATTATTTATATATATTACTAAATTCAATGTAGCTTAAGTATTGAACATGAGTGTAAATTTTTTTGTTCTGTTCTTGTCATTAATAATAAATGTGTTTTTCTTCTATCTATATCTATACGTGTTTGACCTGGTACGGTAGGACACTACCGACGTCATCATTTATCAATCATTTAATTTAGGTTTGAATATGTACTCGTTTCTGTAACTGCTACATTGCTTAATTTTTTTTTTATGTTTAGTGCATGTCTTTAAACAATTAAAGAACATTTATAAGAACCTTATAAATTAATATGTTATTTTTGTTTCATTCTTCCTTTCAGGATTTGCAAGTACCGCGAAAAGCACGCTTTTTAAGACGTAACAAACGAACAGCCTGCTTAAAGGCTGAACAGGCGCGTCTCATGCTTGAACGAAAGAAAATAGTAGCAACACCAGCGAATAACAGCGCCACCACATCGACAAATGCTGCTGTTTGTTCTGAAGCCTCTAGTAATTTAGCAACAATGGCAACGAATTCGTTACAAGATCCTTTCTGGGGAAAGAGGCCGCCAGAGCGTATTGGAAGCAGTGTTTTACTAGGCTCTGATAACAACAAGTACTTGATTAACGATCGTGAGGAGATTAAACTAAATGCAGCAGGACGACAAGTGTTTGTAATCAACAAGAATCTCAAGTTTTTCAAACTGGATGCTGTGCGGCGAGCGAAAAAGGTGAGTTGAAATCAGAAGTCAAAGTAATTTCATAAAATAAGTCACCAATGTAAGATTCAATAAATTTGGCACTCGATTGACATTTACAAACAGTTGTGACGTGCCATATAAAGCCGATTTGGTAACTTTGAACCCTCAAAAGAGCGTCCGTTGATAAATTGTTTCAGTGTCTACTACGTTTAATGTTTAATCTACGTTAAACATTATTGGATTTTCTATTTGAGTATTAATGCTGTCTTACTGAGTGGCTATTATGCTAAACACCAAGAAAGATGTATGAAATGAAGAATTATCACAAAGCAGTTTTAAAAGAAAGAACTAAATAATTATTTTGTTTTTAAAGGTTCTTCCTCCTAGATTAGTGCCTCTTATAATGTGGATCCCATGCGGCTGACAGTCCTTCCTGCTTGTGGATTATAAGACCGCAAGTTTTTTTTTTTGCTTTGAACCAAGGATATCAGGTGTAATACCTATTTAATCAAGTCTGCCTTGGTTCGAAATGGGGTTATAGATTAGTGGGAGGGAAAGGTCAATCAAGTGAGACATGTGTAGGATGCTCTAAGTGTGTCGAAAGTTTTTTCTGGATTTTGGGCGAAAAAATATAGGAAAAAATAAACATTTTTGCAATATTTTAGTTCACACGAAAAACATACATGTGGAAAGTATGCGGTTAAAATTTGAAGATAATCGGACAAGGTAGTTTTATGAAACGATGGTAACCAGGTATAAAAATTTAAAAAACTTCAAATTAAAGTTTCATACCTAAAAAATGTTAAAAATTAATAATATTTGAGTGTATTAATTCAGCCCAAAAAAAATTTATCCATTATCTCGTACCGTTTTATTGTAAAAAAATTTTCACTCGAATACCGAGCGCGCAAGTAGCAAGATGCCTTAACGAACGGGCCCAATCTACTTAGTGCTGAAAAAGCTTTCGCTTGATTCCACATGCGATGAGTTTGGAAAGGATGCAGAATCTTCTGCACTGCGTTAATCTTGGAAATTATGCTAAGGCTTGGCCCTTACGGGACATAGTTCTTTATTTGTATTTAAAACTTATGATGTAATAGACACTAAAGAGCTGCACAGGTGTGTTTGCAAGACATTCGTTTGTTTTTGCATGCTCACTCTATTCAACTCTCATCTTTAACAGCATTTAAACACTAACAATATAGAGTCCAAGAACAAATGAGCATAAAGCATATCGAAAACAAGACAAACGAGAACTTCTTCAAAGCGAGCATATAAAGTAAAATTGAAATGTGTTGATATGCTCGCTGCTAGACACTGAGTACTAGTGTAGTTTATGCTTATTTTTTAAAATTATTTGACAATGAAATTAAAAGTCTAACTTATAAAATGAATATAGAATTAAAAAAAAAACAACAACTTGCACACAAATAATGTGTGTTGTTATTGTTTTGTGTTTAAAGGATTTTTCTGCTTCATATCAGATCAAAGAAAAAACATCGAATGTTGTTATTTATCTATGACATTGTTGTTTTACTCGGTGTGCTCGTTGTTTTTTACATTGATTTGATTGTCTCGATTTGATCGTATCGAATATATAAAGCATTTAAAAATAATGAGAAAGTACATATCTTGGTGAGAGGCTAACAAATGCTGTAGAGTGAGCACTTTTTTCTAAGAGAATACTGTATTATGTTTACTTATACTTTAAAGAATTAAGTAAATAGAGAACAAGACAATCAAATGCTCGATGCACTTTATTGTATCGAATACATTCATGCAGCTCTTTAATAGACACCTTTGCCGTAGACTTCTGTATTATCGAATCCTAATACAATTTTATTTTTTTTTTATTTGCAGTCACATTTGCTAGTAACACAGCGCAAGCACAAGCGCTTTCAACAATTCTCACAGCAATGGTTAACGGCTAATGTCAATGATCAACAACAGCAGCAATGCAACGATTGGCTACTAGGGAAAAATCCACCAGATAATCTCACGACAACAAGTTGGACATTAAAAACTAAAGTTTTGCTTCAAACCGATGTAAAGAAAACACCATACCGCATTTATAATCGCTACAAGGTCACGACAGCAAGTGGCCCTGTTATTGGCAATAACAATATTAACCTTACAAGCGACACAACAACAGCAACAACGGCAACACCATCATCATCAGATGCAGTCACTGCTGTGCACTGTGGCAGTGCTGCTGGATCTGCAGTGAGTTCTAATTCAGCCAACGAGCAGCAGCTTACAAGAGCTATGGAGAGCTGAATGAACTTTTAAGCAATAAATTAGTGTAAATATTTATTCAAGTGCTGCTTGTGTTTTTCTATGTAAAAACATTGTAATTATTAAGAGCGTAAAATATTTAAGTTTCCAGTGTATTAATTAACACTCTTCACTTATCCGCTTTTGAATTTAATGAATACTTTTAAGTTTTATTTAAAATTTAATGCATTTCTAATACTAACTTCTTACTAGTGACCATCAACCTATGCTAAATGTTAGCTGACAAAAGAGTTTATATTCCACACTTTAATTTTTAAAATAAAAGTTTTAAATTACATTTAAGTATAATTTTGTATCAACTACATACAAACATTGTTAGCGAAAAGAAAGTTTTGTCGTAGACCGCACAAAATTCTGTTGTGTTGTATTAAGAAAAGTCAAAATAAAAAAAAAAAAAAATGAAAAAATCAATGAGTAAAGGTCACAATCCTAACAAAACAAAAACAGCAGTAGTTTTTACATTTCTATACATAATAAATGATAATGATAATGAAAAAGATCTGTGTAAATTTTTTCGATATAATACCGATAGTTGAAATTCTACGACACTGCTGCAAATATAAGTAGATCAAATTTAAAAAAGTTTGTTTGAGGTTTATCTTTAAAATAATATGATATATATATGTCAATAACGTAAATTATATATTTAGTGCGTTCGTTCTCTTTTCCATTGTTTATAAGTTTTTATATCAAAACTTATAATATAAAAAAAAGAAAACACTAAAACAAAACACACAAATAACTAATACAGCACGTTTTTGTAATAAGACAAAATTGTGAGAACCATTTTATTTTTTTAATAAAAAATTAATTGTAATACGTAGTACATACATGATCGAACTTGAAAAAAAATAAATACGGAATTTTTAAAATATTTTAAAAAAGTGCATTTATTAAAAATTAAGTCTTTGCTAGTAAGCAGAGCCATTTTATGTTCACTATCTTAAAAATATAAAATCACGCCTATCGTGAGTTCCGCTGAAATGTATTTTTCGTCCAAAAATATTCAATTCTAATTTTAGCTTATTGGGAGTTTCGCACGGAAAATTTTGTTTGTTCACAAAAATTTATGGATGAATGTTTCGCCTCTAGAGCTTTATTTCTTCACTCGTATTTTTTCCGCGGATAGAATTAAATTTTTCGTGTCTCTTCCTGTTCCGGCCAAGTTGTCGATTGTGGACAAAGTGTTCCCTCGAAAATTCCTAAAACTTCGGCAAGTACCAGAGTGAATGACGATTGGGCCGAATCCACTTTTGGGTCTTTACCAACTCATTTTTGGGATACATCAACAAAAACCGTTAAAAAGCGCTAAATTTTACGATTGGTGGAATCGCAAATTATTGACCAGATAGTGGAAAAGACGAAGGCAGTTTGTTCAACAAATATTTTAATGGTTGCTTACATGCCTATTGCGATTATCGATCGGCAGTAGATAAACGACTTTTAAGTGATTATCGGTTAGCTATGGTATTGTGAGTGTCGTTTACTCGACTAACTAGCAACTGTGAATAGCTTTTTGATCGACCATTTATCTACAGCTCTTTCTTAATCGATGGTCGCATGTTTCGCTCGTATAAAATGTTAAAATGTAAAAAAGTAAGTTATTTGCGTTGGAAGTTGTTAAAAAAATAAACATAGATGAAATACATTTATGACTGCGGCGGATGACTTTTGTTAACTAAAAATGTGAATTTAACAGCTAATTTATTTTCTCCATGTTTTACGGAATCTTTATATTTCTTAAGTACCAAAGATCTCAAAAAAAATGCAGCGCAGTTTGAAGTTTATTTGCATAAATTCAATACGATTTTTTTGATTTGTAAATATAAAATTTTATTTTATTTGATACTGTGTTAAATGTGTTTTGGGCTGTGTTCGGAAATGCAGCAAAAATGCGCAACATGCTTTTACAGTGGAAGTATTACGTTCTGAAATGCAAATCTTGCAGCACTGCACATGTCATGTGTTTTGTAATGTCAATTATACATCAGCAGTTGCGCATTTATTGCATCATTTTTGAATACACTGCGTACGCTTGTGTTTTTGAGCGTTGCATTGTTGCAGGCTGCGCATTTCTTTGCATTTCCGAACAGCCTTGTTTATAAAATTCATTCAAGAATAGAAAAAGTAGTAAAGAATATCAATTGTCAACATTTAGAATAAACATATAGTAAGTTAAAATTAAAGTCATAAGTAAAACATTCTCGCCTTCACTTGCAAAGGAAATCTTTTCTGGTAATAATACCCACTACTCGATTTTCCTGATCAATCACAATCATATGGCGCAAGCCCAAAGCACGAAATTGATTAAAGATCTTGGGCACGGAGTCATGCTGAAATGAGCAGAGTAAATTATTAAATGAATAGTTATAAAAAGTAAAAAGCATACAAATATTTTCACTGGCAATTTTCATCCATAAAATTTTGGTTAGATTTTTAGTGTCTTAAATCTATTTGAGAAGCACTTGAAAAGCTACACAATTTTCTTAGAATTTCAGAATTTTAAATGCTTAAAGTTTAAGCACTGAGCATACAATAGATAGAGGACTCAAATTGCCATAAAATCGACATGGCATCCCAGCAGTTATTTTGGAGTCAATTGAAAAAGTGAACTAGTTCAATTCTAGCGCATTTCGAAGTAGCTTTGAAAAAGTACAAAAGGCGTTCAGAGTAGAACAGTTCACTTTGCTTTTGTTTTCGAAAATATTGCTGAAAAAATAAACGCGTTCTGGCTACTTTTTAAAATTTGCTGCGCACAAGAAAACATACATAATAAAAAAAAATGTTTATAGACAAAATGTTTTCTTGAATGTAGATGGAAAAGATGGTACAAATGAGATCTTTAGGACCTTTCCGTTGCACTAAATTTTTACACTTTTAATATGTCCACTTTAAAATTAGTTAAAAAAGAACTACTTTCAGGCTACTGCGAAAGCAACCAGTTTTAAAATGTTCCTAATGCAACTAGTTCAAATATGGGGAAAAAGGAGTGTTTCTGGGGACAATTGTCTTTTCCTATGACATCAACCCGCAAAAAGCGTCAGTTCGTTCAATGTTAAAGGGTATTGTAGTGGAAATAGTACTGGTCCTTTTTGGAACTAGTTCAGAACTATTTCAAATTTGGTCCACTTTTTTGCTGGGATGCAATGGCCCCCACATTCTCATTTATTCTTTGTTCTCTCTTCGCATTTTAACGATCGTCACTTCGTGTTTTCATAGCTACCACGATGAACAAAAAATAAAATCTACAACACAAAAAATAAAAGCAAAAAAACAAATAAAAAATAAACAATGCATACAACAGAGCGCATACGTGTGTCCCACAGAAAATTCATGAAGTGACGAATATCCAAAGCTTCACGATCGTAATAACAAAATACATGATACAATTATACAGTTAGCATTGACAAGTATAGATTTTCTCAGCAACAAGGAAAACACCATCTGTCAAAAACAGTTGTTCGTGCAACAAAAATTAAACGAATGTAAAAATAAATAAATTCCACAAAATATGTACGTTAAATAAACAATTATAATAATGAAAGTTGTGAAAAAATTATGTGTGACATGTGTTTAACGTTTTCCAGCCGTGGTGTTTTAATTTTAATTGAAAACTTCTTCAATTTCGTCCACATGCAACTGCAGCTGCTGAGGTTGCTGCACTTAAACGTTTTTTTATGTTTGCACTTAATAACATTAAGTTTACTTATTATCTTCGTAATAATAACTCCCTATTAATAATATAAAATATGCAATAGTTTGTTATCAAATGTGTGGTTATTTACAAGCTCTGAAATATAAACAATGGCGAAAACATAAGCACAATTGAACGCTCTCTTTCTTGACTTTTTTTTTACAGATGCTGGTTTCCCAATGTCAATACTACCTTGTATTAGTATACCATGAACCATGATACAATTATACAGTTAGCATTGACAAGTATAGATTTTCTCAGCAACAAGGCAACGACCATCTGTCAAAAACAGTTGTTCGTGCAACAAGAATTAAAGGGCTTACACATCGGCGAATCTGTTCGTCACACGGCGGCCATGTTCACACAAGTTCGCTAGTTAAAAAGCGATGTTCGACAGTTTGTCACACGGTTGGCCGTGTTTACAAAAATTTTTGATTTTCTCTGTCGAACAAGGAATCCTGCCGAAAATGATAACAAACAACAACAAAAATCAATGGCTTGTGTGACGAACAGGTTCGTTCAATTTGAACGCTAGCTTTTTCACACACGTTCGCGCAGCCATGTTGTTCGACGAACAGATTCGCCGATGTGTAAGCCCTTTTAAACGAATGTAAAAATAAATAAATTCCGCAAAATATGTGCGTTAAATACACAGTTATAATAATGAAAGTTGTGAAAAAATTATGTGTGATATGTGTTTAACGTTTTCCAGCCGTGGTGTTTTAATTTTAATTGAAAACTTTTTCAATTTCGTCCACATGCATCTGCAGCTGCTGAGGTTGCTGCACTTAAACGTTTTCAACCTTTTTTTTATGTTTGCACTTAATAACATTAAGTTTACAAATTATTTTCGTTCTAGTAATAATAACTCACTATTAATTAAATAAAATAGGCAATATTTTGTAAGAAAATGTTTGGTTATTTGCAAGCGCTGAAACATAAACAATGGCGAAAACATAAGAAATAATTGAACGCTCTCTTTCTAGACATTTTTTTTTGACAGATGGCCGTTGCCCAAGCAACTGTCAATACTACCTTATATTATTATACCATGACCATGAACAAAATATGCAGCATTTTCGTCGTGGCCACCAAAACACCAAAACACATAAATGAGAGTGTGGGAGCCATTGCATATATTTTTTTTTAGGTTGAAATTTTTATATGGTTTGAGTTCTCTATCTATTGTATGCTCAGTGGTCTTAGCCTGGCTTTCGATTATTTTTTATAATTTTTTCGGTTCAAATTTCGTTTCGGAGTTATCAATTCAAATAACTTAACAATAAAATAAATGAAGACTTCGGAAATTACCTCGCCTACGCGCACTGGCGAAGGATTCATAAAAATATCCAAATTAACTGTAAAGTTAGCTTTGTCGCTATGAAATTTAACACTCTGCAATGGAAAATTTTTTTAAAACAAACAAAAATATTAAAAACCATCTTTAAGTTTAACCTCAATTGAAGGATAACGTGGATAAACATCCCGAAAGGTTTGTATTGTAATTTCGTTTATCCAGAAACGTTTCTTCTCCTCATAGAGTGCATTCAAAAGAATCACAATTAACTGTGAACGCAAAATTATACCACAAACACGGCCGTGCGAACGATCATCCTTTAAAAAAATAATTAAATCATTAAATTATAAACAGATGTGTACTTTTTTCAAACTTACGCCGTCTACATCTTCGACTACCGGAAAACCATTGTGGTTGCACTTCTTTAGAATATCGTAAATGTATTTCGAACTATCACGTAATTTAATACAAATCACTGGAGAACTCATTATCTGCGTAGCCTTAAGCCCCTGGTATTTTGGTTGTGGCTCCCAGGGCAACATCGGAACATGATTAATTTTAATTTGCGTATCATAGATACCCTGAGTTAGAAGTTTATACAGAAAATAAGAAGTTCGAGCGGGTAATTATAAAATTACAGGCTATACCTCATTAAAATAGTCGCCAACCCATTTAGCACTAATTAAAGTTACGATGAGTGGAAAAAAGAAGGATGTCTCTATTCCTGTTGTCTCCATTAAAATAACGGTTAAACTAATCGTCATACGAAGAACACCACCTAAATTTGCTGCAGCACCAATTAGAGCATATTTTCCAGGATTGAGAAACATCTGAAATACAAATAAAGAAAATACAAATTCACCAAAACAACCAACCAAGATTGGAATAAGCTTACAGCAAGTACCTAGTATTTGTAGAATAAACAAAATGGTTCCCTAGAAACACATTTCTAACTATAAAGGTAATCAATTACTATTCAATGGGAAATAGTTAAGTATGGTAGATAGCTTTCTGCAAAATTTTTTTAATAAGAAACGGAGATTTTTTATTGAAAACTTCTCTAAAATATTTGCTTTTATTATTGTAATATCAGCTTTTTATTATTGTAAAACTTTTTACAACAGATTCTTTGTAATTCGAAAAAAGTATATTCGTAATATTATTGTTGACGCTGTCGAGGAACGCATATCACCCAGAAAAAGGATTGGGGAAAGGTTAAATCAATTTCCATGCCATCATAAGGTTAGGGAAATGTCTGGGTTACCATTTTTGGCCCCTATCGCAGAACACATATGTATAACCTACAAATATAATTGGAATGCTGACGAAAAATAAAAACATCAAAAAAATAAAAAAAAAAAAATAAAATATAAAAATAGATGGAAAAAATTTAAACGACTAAGAATTTTGTTAAATCTTTTCTTGTAAATTCCAAACTGTTGGACTTGCAAGGGTTTCGAAATTTTATCCTTGCCAACCTTTATTTGAAGAGTTTTTCATATCACAAATAATAATAGTTATTCTGTAAAAACCAGTCTCACCACCGCCAAGTAAAGACAAATTCGTATTATATCAGGGTTACTATCCAAAAAGCTAGTGTAGCTACATCTCTGACTTCCTGGATTTTTATTACACAGTAATGAGTTTTGTGCTAGACAATCCTGTTTTGTTCAGGTTTGTATATAATTTAAATAGTTATATAATCATTATATATTTTTTTATGGAAACCTTACCGCATTTGGAAATATATAGAATCCAATCATCGCTACTAAGCGGCCCCATGCAGCGCCCACCAGTGCAGTGGGTATAAAAACGCCAAGTGAAACATTTAAGCCAAATGTAAGACATGAGAGCAAATAGTACACCAGCGTAAAAAGAGCAAGTGTTAGAATCTTATGGGAACCTTAAAATGAGTAAAAATTTTACAAATTTTATAAGCAACTATGTTAATTAATTTTAACCTGGTGGATCATGAAATAAGGATCGTACTGTTGCTTCCGGTGTTTGAAACCACAGCGCAGCTACAGCATTGTACTCATTGTCTTCGCAGAAAAGCTAAAATATATGTAAATAAGTAATCGGTATAGTTATCACTGTCGAATTATTACTAAACAAAGTTAACAGCTTTAGCTAAATGATTTTATTCTAAAAAAATAGAGACAAAAAATGTTATATTAAATACCTGCACTGGATAATCGGTAGGATCATTTCCCAATGGCCGACAGTCGTTAATGGTATAAATTAGTGCACAGGCTAGTGAAACACCAAGAATGGCCACAAACACTGCCTCAAGCACTTTGGCCCACTTGTACTTAATGAAGCGGCTCCGAAAACGGTTGATGCACGTATTAAGCGAATTCCACAATGCGCCCAGCAAACCACCAGACACTCCCAGCAGAAGAAACATTGGAAGTTCAAAGTATTCGAAAGTCAAAGGTTGATCAAATTTTCCCAAATTAAATAGACCAGTAAAAGTGAAGTTATGTAAGCCATGATAGGCGGATAAAACAATGTTCAATGTAAATGAAGAAATAATAGAGGCAACCAGAGTCCGCCAAATGAGATTTTGATTCCAAAAGCTCGCGGCTTCTTCCAAAGAAAATAGCATGCCACCTATGGGTGAGCCAAAGGCTGCCGAAACACCAGCTGCGGCGCCTGCGAGCACAAAATCACGTTTTTCATGGTCGTCACGAAAAGCACGAAATATACGAAAATCTTTGACGAATGTTGTGCTCTTGCCCTGTGAAACACCTGCAGCAACAACAGCGCCAGCATGAATCATAGGCCCTTCCTAAAGGAAGATACAATAAAAATGTGTTTAGGAAATATTATAAATATACGACACATTTCATTCGCAAGCAGTTTTACTGACCTTGCCACCAACCAAGCCACCTACAACTGAGGATATCACTCCAACGGCTTTAACCGTGAGTGTTTTAATGCGAACAATTCTAGGAATTTTCACACCATTTAAGTAACTCTTTACTTGTGGTATACCACTGCCTGCAGTAATTGGTTCAATATACGTGACCATAGTAGCGCCAATTGCCACTGGTACAATACTTAAGCCGATCCAGTATAAAAATGGTATTACGAGATCGGCGCCGACATTATCACTAAGAGGAACGTTGGTGTCTACAGCTGTAATAAAAAATGATAAAAAAAGATAAAAAAGAGAAAACACGCAGCTATAGCGATAGTTAAAGAATTGGTCGATATATTATTTGAAAAAAAAGATCTATTTAGTTGATATTTATGAAGGTAAAGAAGTTTTCTAGAATTGCTATTAACTATAAAAAATAGCTATTAACTTCTTAATTTTTTTTTTTTTTAAGATGTTATATTTTAGTCGCGTTTTATGCTTACTTTTCTTCAAAAAATCATATTTCAATTCGGATAAAACTTCAATAATAATATCGATAGTACAAGCGATCAATGCTGTTATCACCCCAATCTGTATGAATATGATCCATCGTAGAACATCTTTTCGAAAAGTTAATCGTGCCGTATGGTGTTTTTGCTCTGCCTGGAAGAGCACATTTTCGCAAACTTCGTAGTCTAAGCTCTGTTTAGATAAAATTAAAATAATATTACGTTGGACATTGGGCTGAGGACTGTTAATGTTTAGTTTTAAGTTTATAAATACCTCGTATATATCATCTCTATTGGCAGTAGAAGCACGAGAGCGTAGATGAAAAACTGGTTCCATAGATGGATTAACAGCACCGCGGTTCCTATTAGCTGCTGCGGCATTGGCGGAGGTAGATGCCTCCTATTTATTGAAAGAGTTAAATGTACACAGTTAAGGAAAGTAAATTATGAGTCACCAATTTGGTTTTAAATTAGGCATTAAGCAACTTACAATAGGTCCTGTTTGTGCTGTTACTTCAGGCTTAATGACTATAGTCTGAAGCGGCTCTTTGATTTGTTTGAGCGGTTTTGGTGTGTCAAATTTTTTGAGATATTTGTCGTTTATAAGCTTTTTTGGAGCTGCTTCCACGCTTACACCCAACAAAGGCTCATCATCATCTCCCACATCTACCAATGGCACATCATCTCCCACATCTATCAATGCCGCATGATCAACTCTCAAATCCAGCAATTCCTCATTGTCTTCTTCTGAATCGCTTTGAACTGCACTATAATTTTTTTTAAACAATTCGTCCTTATCTCTACTCATGTTGGAGATCTATAGGGAAAATATGAGAGATTATTACAGTCCCCGTCTTCGATATCTTTATCAACAAAACTTGATGATTCAATAATTTTTGCACAACACTAAATTAAAATATGCAGTAAATAACATAAGAAAATGGAGAAGCGCAATAAATTTCATGAACTGCAATGTTTACTTTTCATGGATGCAGATAGAACAGATTTGTAAGAATAGTAGTGCTACTGGTAAAGTAGTAAGTACTTTTCACCTACGAGAACTCTACGAGAACACCGCTGTCATTTTGTTAAATTGTTTTTTTATGCATTTATCATCTCATGTATTCGTTGATTTAAAATAAAAAATACAATTACTATTTTGTTCTAATGTCAATATCCTGAGAATTAAAAAAATTTTCCAAGGCAAATAAACTGTTGTTATAAAGTCGTTAAAACCCTTAAATTCCTAATGTAATAAAATCATTCGTAAAAATTTTGAACATAAAATTATCAATACCAAATTTTGTAACTTGCAAAATTCGAAAACATAGGCAAGTATAAATTGGCGTTGGAACTGATACAAAGACAGCGCAACATTTTTAAAAATTGATTGAATCGAAAAACAGTTCCTAATTAAATTTAAAGCAATATTAAAAACATGTTAAGCAATATTTATTCAGTATATTAATTCGTTTACTTATGTATGATTTTTATATGCATATAATTATTTCTGGCAGTCATCCAGTCTTTTGGGTTCATACTATAGCGAAAATTTTAATTTTCAAAATTAATAAGAGTATTCATGCAACGCGGCAAGCTTATATGGGCAATTAGTTATTTTTATCACGCAGGTTGCATGAATGTCCCCTAGAACCGTTGATGATTTTGTTGCTTATATGAAAGCTATTTACTAAGTTAAACAAAAACAGTCAGCCGTCTGCATTCCAGGATAAATTAGAAAGAAGTTGTATTTACCTTCTGATTGAATAAAAAACGCCACTTTCTTTTAATAACACTTGGAATTAACAAGAACGAAAACAGCTGATTGCTGTTATAAGTTTGCGACCTCGTTTGCTCACCTAAATCGAAGAGCAAATATATCTGTTTTGTGCAAAAGCTTCTCTGTACAAATTTTGACAGTTCATTTATAAGGGGGATAAAGTTATCTTGTTTATACCATTTATAAGGGCTTTGCGCATTTGCATGAATACCATGAATATTTTGTTTTTATATAAAATTTTTTAATAAATTATATAAATAAGTTATATCAAACTTTTTAATTGTAAATATTAAAATTTTATAATTTTTATAAATTAAATGATAAAAAAAGATCACTCGGGTCTGGTGCTGCATTTGAGATGTAGGGTATATATGGAATGTAGTTCGGTACGATGTGAAATCCAAGACACATTATATTTCGGATTTAATTTCTGCTAACATTTACCGTTCTCAACCTAAAAATTTTAAGTTTTAATTAAATATAATATCTTGACACTTAAAGCTTTATTAAATTCCAAGATATCGCTTTTTGGAAGTTGTAGTTGTATGAGAGTTCCACACTCCGTTAATGTGATTTTTTAATGCTGACAATCATGCAAAATTACCACAAGTATCCCGGAATGAAATTCCGGACAGGCCATAGTCCTAGGATTTAAACTTTTTGCATTTATTTCCTTATTTCTAACCAACTGTAATTGAAAGCTCATCAGTATTTACGATTAAAAAAAGTTGTAGTTGGCACAAGAGAAGTTTGTGAAGGGAATTCTTATTTGGCTTCATTACAATTGACAGGAAAATACGCCTTCTTCAGAATCTAAATCAGGGGTACCTAAAATTTTCTTATGGAAGTGCAAACACCAACACACATAAAGTCGCGCAAACTTTTTTTAAAAGAAATCATACGTTAGACAACAACAAATTCTACGTTGAAGATCACTGTCGCCAAGTGTACGAACAAAGCATACGAAAGTATTGTTGCTTCCACTATGGTACAGGCCATGATGTAATTAACAAGGTGGTAGTGAATTTTTTACCACACACTCAATTTAGCTGAATCTGTCAAAAAATTGTGACATAAAGAGAGGACCTGTTGATAAGTGTCAAAACCATATTTGTTTTGTTTGCTTGCTTGTGGTAGTTCTAGACAATAAGTAATAAATTGCAATTATAAGTAGTTTCGTCGGATTTTCATCAAAATAATTGAAAAAACAGTGAAATACTAGAGCCAAAACAAATATCACAAACTTTGTTTTGCTATGGTTTTGGTTAAAATTTTATTTTTGGTTAAAATATGCAATCAGCTGTTTTTGACAGATCGAGAGTTCATTTTTGTGAGAGAGGTTCAAAATTCACTACCACCTTGTTAATTACACCATGGGTACAGGCAAAGAAACTAAATTAAAAAACGATAAAGGCAAAATTGTTTGTGGGCTTCGTTTTGCTAAGGGCGGAGTGTGTGTGTATTAGAATACACGGCCTATGCCTTAGTGCTTTTACAAAAAAACATGTGCACCAAGTGCATAGGGCGTGGGCACCTCTGATCTAGAACATCCCATAAATGCTTCGTTGTTATTTCTTTCTTTCCCACTAATCTGTTACCCCATTTCGAAAAAATGCAGGCTTGACTGAATAGGTATACCATCTAAAATTCTGGATTCAAACCAAGAAAAAAAAAAAATACGACATGAAAAATCTAATTGTTTGGCAAGAATTATTTATTAAATATTTTTAAGTCATAGATAAAAAAAAATAAAATATTAAAAACTGTTCGACCAGTTAAACTGTTAACTATTTTCGAAAAGAAAATTGAGCTTTCTTTCGAGCGGAAAATACTGAATATATTCAAATATTTTTAAAACTTTAAGGTACACAGGATTTTTGGGTTTTCTCTCAATATTGAACAAAAATATATAAATGAGTTCTTTTGAGAAAAACGTGATGAAAGATTCATCATTAGCATTTCACTTACCATGTGCTCGCTTGTAAAAATAACTATAACTCCAAAGTTTGAAGTTTTAATATAATTTTGTTACAAATATCTTTAAAACATAGTATATACAGGGTGTGCCATATTTTATGTCGGTATGTAAACATTGAATAACTTTGACATTTATCAGCTAGTGGACTTAAGTAGACAGTTTTTGAAACGTCAATTCAGTACAATTTTAATCATGAATCGCTTCACATCGAAATCAACACTATACTACCTGAGATGCTCGAAAAAGTAATGGAATTCACAGCGAAAGCAGCACATTTGGCTTTGGCCAATAGTGGCGGCCACTTGATTGATGTTGTCCCTTGTCAAAATAAATTGGACCAAATTAAATAAAAATACCTCATATATAGAAAAGAAGAATTAACATTACTCTCAATAGAAATTAACGAAAATATTTATTCTTTACAAAAGTATGGGAAATACCTTAAGTTTGAGGAAGTGTTACAATATTTAGTTTTAGTTAATAAAGCATATAAAATTCAAAGTGATTCAATTTTAATTGTATGAATATATAACTCTTATAGGATTTATCAAATACTTAAATAAACAATGTTTTATTTTGTACAAACTAAAGATCTTGTAGGGACTAAATGGTATATTTTGAAATTCATTGAACGTTTTTAAATCTAGTGAGATGATACTAAATATTTGGAAGTATGATTCAGTTACTTTAAAGTTGACCAGCATAAATTAGCACTGAAAATGAAATCCAGGATGTAAGTATTTGAACTTAGCTATATCCAAAAATATGCGATTCGTTTCGATTTGGTTACGTGTGCGCATTTCGCGGTGGATTTCACGTAATGTAATTTCCACCTGTTGCAGCAGATTGTTATATTTTAGAGTTGGTGTCACGCTGCCTGCAGCTATTTATATTAAAAAAGAAACATACAACGAAAATTAAAAACGTATTAAGCATAAAACAATGAGCACGTACCATTATTACTGTCCAAAGAACTTTCAGCTGATAATGTTGTATTAGATGAACCAATGCCAGAAGATGTCGACAATAACGAACTGTTTATCGTTAGGTCAATAGCTTGTTCAGGCATAAGCAATTCATTCTTAATAACTGAGATGGTGTTGTATTGACTGTTGCCAACACTAATGTTGCTCCCATAGCTGCTTAGAGTGCTAGGACAGGGTGTAACATCAGAAACACGATCAAAATTTATTGAATTTTCATTCATATCAAAGATTTTTTCAGTTTGTTGTACTTCCGTAGCGGTTAGAGCTGCCTGTGTTTGTTGCTGTGAAGGCGTTATTTGAATCAATTTGTATATATACGGAAACTATACTATGTTATATCGAGTTTCATAAGCTAATTAATACAATACTACTAGAAGCTTTCTATTTATAGGAAGAACCTTGAACAAAAAGACAAACTACTGATCTAAGCCGATTAAAAGCAGATAGACTTTAGTGTTTGAAATATGTAAAAAGAAGTGGAACACAAAATCAAAATAAATCAACTTCTTCTCCACTTGCAATATTTGGTAAGAGGGTATCGATTGTATTTGGTATGAGGGTATCGAGTATGTATATAATACTCATCCTGGACGTGGAAGACCAATCGGCGCCAAGTTTTTCTTATTTAAAACCAAAGTTAAAAACGGCTTGTAGCAATTTCTTGAAAAGGGGCTATAAATTAAGGTGTAAGGCCACCCTAGCATTTTCGTTTTTTTTTATAGTCCCTTCTGATCTCAAAAATGATATCTCTAAAGATTATGGCCGGAAAGAATCTCAAAGTACTTGAATTTTTAATTTTAGTGTAAGCCGCCTGGTGCTTCTACTCAAAACTGCGTTTTTTAAGTTTGCCGGGAACATAACTCAAGCAATTTACAACCGATTCACTTGAAGCTTTAAATATATCCTGAAAAATATATTGTGCATAGAAGAACGTAGGTTTTTTTATATATGTTCAGGGGTTCATTTGTTATTAATAATAATCTGATGAAAATTTTGCACTTTTCACTTTAGAAGTGCGCCATTTGCCCGAAAATCAATATATCAAAAATATCTTACGTATTTCTTTAGCAGATCTTATATATAATCGAAAAAATTAATTTGCTTTTGATAATTTAAATATTACAGAAAGTGTTTGTCCGGCCGTGAAACCTTTAAACACGGAGGCGTCCTCGCAAAAATAGTGCACAGCCGGCATTTTGAAATAAATCGCTTCAATTTTTGTTTATAGTCATTTATATGTTTAATAAAATCCCAATTTTAGAATTTCGATTTATTGTGTAGTATATCCGAAAAAAATTCCAAATTCCAAAGTGAGCTTATTTTTGCGGAGTTTAATGTGGCCTTACCCCTTATGAAAATTTTTGTAAAGGCAGTTTTGTATTTTAAAATATTTATTCAAACATAAAATAATCATTAATGTTTATAATCATTAGCTCTAGTCTTGTCTTTTGACGTGACGAAGTTACGTTGTACTGCTCTAGTTTCCAAAAAAGTTGAAAAATTAATTTTTTAAAAATTCATCTGCGTTTCATTGAATTGTTACTCTCTGGGTATATAGACTAAGAGCCAGCGCACAAAAAACTGTTTGGTTTTAAAAAAGCTGATTTTCTGGCAATTGGTTATCGTAGTTGTGAACACACACATACTGCGGTCAGTCAAGCCAACTGTAGAACAAGCGGGTGATAGCTGCGATCAAACATGTCATTTTTTCGGTGGTAATGAAATGAATTTAAAAAAGTTGAAAATTGTTTGTACAAGTTGGAAATTGCATATAAATAACAGTTATGACAGTCAGTCAGTTTAATGTCGGAACAGAGCTGGTCAGTCAGCCCCAATATATGTACAAAAAATAGGTAACGTGGAATTTATTTGAAAAACTTGAAACTTTTTGTAGGGGTACCTAATTGCATAGTAACCATAAATCAAATAGTCAGTCAACCATATTGTGGAACAACTCCCGTCAGTCAGCCCAAAAACTTTGAAATTTTTCTTACTTTGCTTGAGAGCATGTCGACTTTCCCAGCTCCGAAGTGTTGTTTGATGCATCAACACTTACTGTTTTCCTGAAAAAAATGTTATATATGAAATAATCGATAATTTATATTAATATGTAATCAGTGGTGGATTTAGGTTCGATGCCGCCCTAGGCCCCTGCTGATGTGCCGCCCTTTTTTCTGTGTAAAGGTGATTGCCAAAATTATATAACATATCTAATATGAGGATACTTCTAACTTTAATTATATCAAATTTTAATTACATCTAATTATAATTATATCTAACTAGAACTATGTACTAGTATCGCAAATTATTTAAAATTATGCAATACAAAGGTTTTTAATTTTTACCTTCTTTAGGGGATAACGTATATGGATATCTATCTCTCTCTATCTATCTTACAAAGGAAAGGATTATTTTATTTATTTTCTTGATTATAATTCTTGATTATAAAGCTGGATTCGCTGACCACCTTCAGCAAGTTTTTATGAAAATTAAAATAATAGCTGCATTCCCGTGGTCGTGTATCTAGAGCTCGGGTCACAAAGCAAAAATTACAACCAGCTCTTTTTCTGGATCTATTTCTGACAGCCAAGTTTAAAGCATTTTTTTAAAAAAACTAACAAAGTTGGCTAATTTAAACTAAGCTGTGTTGTATTGTGATTGGTATACAAACAGCTGTTTCAAGACAGTGGTCCAAATTGTTATCAAGTTGAACTAAAGTTGTTCTATTGAGATTTGATCTGATCCAGTGCCACGGGAATGCAGCTAATGTTAGCCTTTTCCGTACGGGAGTGGTTATCACAAATAAAAAATAAAAAACTAGTCAGAAATGATCTTCGACTGGTTCGAAGCTAGAATACCGAAATACCCCCACGACCAAATCAAAGTATATTTAAAGTCTTAAGGAGCCAATAAAATGTTTTGTATGGGAGGTAGGCGTGGTTTTCAGTCAATTTCGTTGAATTATATACTCAGAGTGCATAGCAAAGCTTATTTGCAAACTTCAAGTCCATATATTAATTTTGTGGAATTAAAAGAGATTTTACCTTTTTGGTAAAGTACTTTGTAGGCGTGGTAAGCGTGGTTTTTATTCGATTTGGTTGAATTTCATACTCAGAGTGTATATTAGACATCAAAGCTAATATGCAAAATTTCAAGTCCATATATTAATGTTCGTGGAATTCTTAGAAATTTTACCATTTTGATAAAGTCACTTTGTATTGGAGGTAGGCATGGTTTTCATCCGACTTGGCCCATTTTCGAACTTGATCTTTATTTTTTATATAAAAGCTTAAATATCAAATTTCGTGATGATAGCTTGAAAATTACTGCCGTAATCGTGGTTACAGACACGCAGACAGACAGTCAGACGGATAGAACGGATAGACAGACAGACAGATAGACAGACGGACATACACATATACGGATATGGATAAATCGACTCGGGTGGTGATGCTGATCAAGAATAAAAATACTTTTCTATACCTACCACGCCTCCTTATGGGCGTTACAAACGGAGTGACAACAATAATATACCCCTTTTACGTTTTTCAAACTTGAGTAAATATGTGTATCAAACGACACTTCGGAGCTGGGAGAGTCAACATGCTCTCAAGCAAAGTAAGAAAAATTGCAAAGTTTTTGGGCTGACTGACGGGAGTTGTTCCACAATATGGTTGACTGACTATTTGATTTATGGTTACTATGCAATTAGGTACCCCTACAAAAAGTTTCAAGTTTTTCAAATAAATACCACGTTACCTATTTTTTGTACATATATTGGGGCTGACTGACCAGCTCTGTTCCGACATTAAACTGACTGACTGTCATAACTGTTATTTATATGCAATTTCCAACCTGTACAAACAATTTTCAACTTTTTTAAATTCATTTCATTACCACCGAAAAAATGACATGTTTGATCGCAGCTATCACCCGCCTGTTCTACAGTTGGCTTGACTGACCGCAGTATGTGTGTGTTCACAACTACGATAACCAATTGCCAGAAAATCAGCTTTTTTAAATCCAAACAATTTTTTGTGCGCTGGCTCTCCGTCTAATAAGAGCTATGATTAAAAAAATAGTATGACCATAAAGGTTAATTCTTTGACTATATTAAAAAAAACAAAAAAAAAAATTTAATACGGCACAGGGACGTAGTGGGAGCTGCGTAAGCAACGTAACTGAAAATTTGTTACATGGAATTATTACTCGCTGAGTATTAGTGCTAAGATTAAAAATACGATACGCCAATAAAGGCCTACTGGAAGCCCTCACAACAAAATTAGACAAAAAATTTCCGACATCATGGGGACCCTGAGAGAGCCGCTCAAAGATCGATAACGCAACATTCATGCAGCGGCGTTGCATTGAATTTTTAATCAATGAGTATATAACCTACGATAAAAGTTTAAAAAGGAAAATAAAGTTTTTATACATGGCTTTACGTCAAAAATAAAAAAAAAAATTCCGGCGTCGTCAGGTCGTGAATATAGCAGCTTATGTAACAGAAATGTAATATCGTTGCATGGAATTATTACTCACTCAGGAGGATTGCTACAGTAAATTTTGTTTTACAACAGCAGGTATGTCTTATTACGCTTCACAACTAAATTACAAAAAAAATTTTGTTGTCATGATTTCAGGGATGCAATCACATAATGCAGTAAAAATGCTACAGCCATGAAAAAACGTTGCATGGATTTTTAACTCTGTGACTACTGGTGCAACGGTAAATTTTAAGGAACGAAAACAAAGGCGAGGTCTTCGGGCATATGACAAAAATAAAAAAAAAAAATTTGACGGGGGGTCAAAAACCCTCAGGGAACCGCCTAATGTGACGCATATGCATCACTTTTGCTGGATTAATTGAAATTAGAGCACAACCCATGGGGAAGCAAAAAAAAAGCTAAACGAAAAGCACCAACTCCAAATCCAACAACAACTCCAACACCAACACCAACACCAACATCAACATTAACATCAAAATCAACATCAACATCAACATCAACATCAACATCAACATCAACATCAACATCAACATCAACATCAACATCAACATCAACATCAACATCAAAATCAAAATCAACATCAACATCAACATCAACATCAACATCAACATCAACATCAACATCAATATCAACATCAACATCAACATCAACATCAACATCAACATCAAAATCAACATCAACATCAACATCAACATCAATATCAATATCAACATCAACATCAACATCAACATCAACATCAACATCAACATCAACATCAAAATCAACATCAACATCAACATCAACATCAACATCAACATCAAAATCAACATCAACATCAACATCATTATCAACATCAACATCAACATCAACATCAACATCAACATCAACATCAATATCAACATCAACATAACCATTAACATCAACATCAATATCAACATCAACAGCAACGTCAACATCAACATCAACATCAACATCAACATCAACATCAACATCAACATCAACATCAACATCAACATCAACATCAACATCAACATCAACATCAACATCAACATCAACATCAACATCAACATCAACATCATCAACACCAACATCAACATCAACATCAACATCAACATCAATATCAACATCAACATCAAAATCAACATCACAACATCAACATCAACATCAATATTAACATCAACATCAACATCAACATCAACATTAACAACAACAGCAAGAAACTTCGTCACGTCAAAACCTACGGGTGTGTCCACGGCACAGCCAACTCTTTTTTCATAATCATGTAATATTTTAAGTTAAGTAAATTTAAGTATTTACTCATATTTTGAAACCTTACCAACTATTGATGTATTTATTATAAAATAACTTGTCTCTTATTATACAAATTATGTTTTTTTAGTAAATAAATTAAATTAAATTGAAATAAATGGAATTTAAGTTTGAAGCATGGTAGAAAAAACAAGTTAGTATCACGGCTTAAAATCTTCTCAGGCTCATGATACAATCATGATTCAATTGATCATGCTTGCTCTCGCTTCAAGCATGGTTGAATCATGGTATAATAATACAAGGTAGCATTGACAGTTCCTTGGGAAACCAGCTCCTGTCAAAAAATATACTCAAAGAGAGAGCGCACACAATCGGCCATTGAAAACACAAACCATGGTATAATAATATTATACCATGAACACAAACAATTTTGAAAACGTAAAAGTGAAAAAAAAAACAACTTGAGCAGCTGCAGATGCATTTGCACAAACAGTTGTTTTTGACAGGAGATGTTTTCTTGTAGAAGAGAAAATAAGCAGTTGTCAATGCTACCTTGTATTATTATACCATGGGTTGAATAAATAAGTGGTCTGTTCGAGTACTGATAATTTGTGAAAATTATCACAAATTATCAGCTTTTGGCGTTCGCGTACGCAAAAAACTTGCAAAGTGAGAGAAATTGAGAGCGCAAAGTGACAGTTGACTTGGAGGGGAAGTTGCAAATTCCTGCTGGAAAAATTTTTACTGTCGAGAATTTGCAAGCTAGAAAACAGCTGATTTAAGTCAATTGCAAATTGAACAATCAAACAAATTTAGTTAAATTGATGTTCACAAACCAGAGGATTGACTTCTGCAGTCGTCAAAATATGAAAAGTATCTTAAATTTTTGTAGAAAACGTTGCCACTAACGTTATTTATCACTTCTCTTATTTCTTTGTCTCGAAAATCTCTTTACAAAAAATTAAAAATTGGTTACTTCATATCCACTTTACTTTTGTTTATCATTCCACTTGAAATGTAATCAGCTGTTATCGAGGCTTGCAAGTTTTTGCAAATTTTGCGTTCGCGTACTTTTTTGGATATTTTTCAATTTGAGAGAGAATTGTGCGTTACTCTCTTGCAAGTTGCTGCTGGATATTTTTCACTGGAGAAGTACGCGAACAGACCAAAGGTTGTCGCATGGGTGAGAGCGAGTTCCCATAAATGTCAAATCGAAGTTGACAGCTCATACATAATCTGAAAGTGAAAATTGATAACATGTAAAGCCGACGAGGTTGTTGTTGTTACTTTGCATTGATTTTGACAATTATGGGTACTGAGAAGATAGTACGATCAGCCCCGAGACAACCTTATTTATTCAACCATGGCTTCAAGAGCTGTTGTTCGCTATTCGGTTCATGGTATAATAATACAAGGTAGCATTGACAGTTGCTTGGGAAAACATTTCCTGTCAAAAAATATACTCAAAAGGAGAGCGCTCACAATCCGCCATTGAAAACACAAACAATGTTGAAAGTTGAAGTGAAAAAAAAAACATGTTTTCTTGTAGAAGAGAAAATAAGCAGTTGTCAATGCTACCTTGTATTATTAGGTCTGTTTCCGTACACACTTCAAGCTACTTGAAGTTGCTTGAAGGCGTTTCTTTACATATTTTTCGAGCTCGAGAGAGAAGAAAAACAAGCAAAATGCCACTCTCTCGAGCCTCGAAACTAGCTTGAACTTTACTTGAACGCATGGTATAATAATACAAGGTAGTATTGACAGTTGCTTGGGCAACGACCATCTGTCAAAAAAAATGTCTAGAAAGAGAGCCTTCAATTATTTCTTATGTTTTCGCCATTGTTTATGTTTCAGCGCTTGCAAATAACCAAACATTTTCTTACAAAATATTGCCTATTTTATTTAATTAATAGTGAGTTATTATTACTAGAAAGAAAATAATTTGTAAACTTAATGTTATTAAGTGCAAACATAAAAAAAATGGTTGAAAACGTTTAAGTGCAGCAACCTCAGCAGCTGCAGATGCATGTGGACGAAATTGAAGAAGTTTTCAATTAAAATTAAAACACCACGGCGGGAAAACGTTAAACACATATCACACATAATTTTTTCACAACTTTCATTATTATAATTGTGTATTTAACGCACATATTTTGCGGAATTTATTTATTTTTACATTCGTTTAATTCTTGTTGCACGAACAACTGTTTTTGACAGATGGTCGTTGCCTTGTTGCTGAGAAAATCTATACTTGTCAATGCTACCTGTATAATTGTATCATGACTTGAACCATGGTAGGCTCTCAGCCGTGTAGTTACTTTGTTTATTATTCTAAAAGGTTTGAAGCATGGTATAATAATACAAGGTAGCATTGACAGTTGCTTGGGAAATCATATACTGTCAAAAAATATACTCAAAAAGAGAGCGCTCACAATCCGCCATTGAAAACACAAACAATGTTGAAAAGTTGAAGTGAAAAAAAAACAACAACCACAGCAGCTGCTGATGTATTTCCACAAAAAGCTGTTTTTGACAGTTTATGTTTTCCTGTTGAAGAGAAAATAAGCAGTTGTCAATGCTACCATGTATTATTATACCATGGGTTTGAAGTAAATTGTTGATTTTTCAGAAATAAAATTGATTTAAAGTACGAAATTTTACTGTATGCTATCATATAAAAAATATATCTAAAATTTAGTAAATATTTTCTGAATAATAAATAATGTAGAAATATTATCATCTTCGGATTCAAAGCTATAAAATGTAAGAATATACGTAAAAAATACACGTATAAGGACTTATTTTTTTCTGAAAGATGAAAATTGTATAAGAAAGTAATGCTAAATACAATAGGATTTAATTAAATTCCAATATTAACTTTTATTGAATTACTAATTGAATTGTGCTTATAAAATAAGCTCAAAATATAAGGAATACCAGCAATGGCTCGTGTTAATATTTTGTAGTACTTACGTTTCCTTGTTGTTCGTCTTCAATTGTCGGAATTTCGCAGTCTTTCATATTTAAAGGAGTTAAATTATCTGACTTTATAGAGAAGTTGATGGGTTCACATATTTCGGGAGCCGAGGCTTCACCAATGGGGACAACAACAAATGGTGTGACGCCGCTCCACTACAATAGCAAAGTGCAGAGGTAAATGAAATGGTCCATATAACGGTACAGTCAAAGCTGTCGGTGCTGTATTCTTTCTTTTTACTCACATGACGAATTGATTCCATTTCTTGCTGCTGTTGTAACTGCTGCTGTTGCTGTTGTTGTTGCTGTATTTGATGTCTTTGAAATGCAGATTTAATTTTTAACTTATGAATCGTATGCGCTGTTGTCGGCGCATCGGCTTGTGTCTGCTTTTCCCGCGATTTGTTGGTCCTACTGCAACGATATGTTGTAACCTTGCGATTCCGCATGAGGCGATCACGTCGTTCCAGCAACGCGTTCACCTTCATGTCGTGTAGTTTGCCCAGCAAATCAGGATGTCGGCGCTTAAAATAAAAAAAAAAACAAAAATATAAAAGCTTAGACTTTATATAATACTTTAGCGTATCACAAATCTATATATTTAAGCCTGGATACCTTGATGTGCATGTGAAAGTTTCCAGTCGAGCGAACGCTACCCCGGTACACACGATCCGGTGGACAGTGACAACAACGTACCGTCACATTTTCGCCATCCTGAGTTTGTATTTCGTACAACTCACCGTTAAGTATGTATGGAATGTGCGGCACGTTCTTAACAATATCCTTGACATCAACTGCATCTTCTTCAGTTCTGTGGCCTAGAATTGTAGTTCCAAAAATGGTCTCGATAACGGGTGCAGTGGTTACATCCATTCCAATTAATAAATTTTTAATATCACGCACAAAAACATAAAATTTAATCGAAAAAACCAATTAAAATACAAATCTACCTCAGCCGTACAGTGAACTTAACACCTCATTCTTTCCAATTGGATTAGAAATACAAACGATGACAATTATTCAACAAGTGCATTCGATCTCTTCGCGTGGTTTGGTTCCTAGTTTTATTACCCGTTTTACAATGCATTTTGTTGTTGTGCTATTATATTTGCCCTTGAAAAAGAGAATAGAACCGATGTAGAAAACATTTTTTACAAAAACAAAACAAACATAAACAGCTGAAACCGAAAGATCCTCTGTTGCGACCGCTTCTTGCATCCTGTAGCTTTTTAAAAATTTCAAAAAATTGCCGCAATGAAGCGAACTCCCGAAAGCTAATAACAACAAACACTCGCTTTACTAAAAGCTGTAGTAAAAGCTCGCTTATTATGTGTTGTTGCTATCGAAAACTGGTTGCTGAATAACAACAGGGGCGCATTTCTGCCAGTCTACAGAAATCTAAGGCCGTGCGCTTAGTAAAACAAGATGGCTCTCCGTAAAATCGCCCAAAGAAAAATCGCAACAAGGCAAAAAAAAAAAAAAGAATTAAAAATCACCCAATTTTTTTTCATACGGATTTTTGTTGGGTAAATTTTCGTGTTTTGCTTTTGGGCGAAATAAGAAAAAATATGCTGAGCGAAATTTCGGCTCTCCGCAAAATCGCCCAAAGAAAAATCGCCCAAAAAAAAATAATGAAAAATCACCCAATTTTTTTCCATACGAATTTGGGTGATTTTTCATATGAAAAAACACCCAAAAAAATTGGGCGATTTTGCATTTTTGTTGGGTAAAATTTCGTTTTTTGCTTTAGGGCGAAATTTCACCCAAATACGTTGGGCGAAATTTCACTTTGCGTTTTTGGGTGATTTTTCGTTTTTTTTGGGTGATCTTTCGTTTTCAATATTAAATAAGAAACCCCAATCAGTTCTTAAAGATAACGGTATTTAAAGTAAAAGCAGCGGTTCTTCTTTTGTTTTTCTTTTGTATTTGCATCCTTTGCTTGAGTTTGCTTGGTCAAGTCAAAGGAAATATTTAGTACCGCGCCCGCGCATCGCGACGCGGCGGATCACGGGGCGGCGGATTACGCGTAGTGCGACGGATCGCACGCGCCACCCGTCGCCCCGCCCTGCTCCCCCCACCACCTCCGCCGTCATTTTTTCTTTTTAAAATTTTTTGATAACCAAAGAAACTTGTTGTTTTGAAAAAGAATCAGTATTTTTCCCTTGTACGAAATGTTTTTATAGATTTTTAAGTATGAGATTATATAAAATTAAAATGAATTAAATTTTTAAATTTAACGCACTTCCTACACAACTAAGATTGATTAGTAACGTATAGTAGCTTACCCAGTACCTTTTATCGTTGCAATAATAGTTCTAATAATAGTTTTCGTTTTATTATTTCATGTTTTAATAACAGTGGCTAATAAATTACTATATTAATAAAAAATAAATAAATAGTATTTATCTCATCAAATGATTGAATTAAAATAGACTTTTAAAAAAAAAATACTGGCCTTGAAAATGCTCATTTCGTACAAGGGAATTTCGTATCTCGTGTGGGAACACAATGTAAAATAAATGGGCGATTTTTCATTTTTTTTGGGTGAATTTTCGCTTTTGTTTTTGGGTAATTTTTCTAAAAATTTTTGGGCTTTTTTTCGTTTTCTTGGGTAAAATTTCGTTTTTTCGTTTTGGGCGATTTTTCATAAATTTTTGGGTCATTTTTCATTTGGGTGTTTTTTCTTTTTTTTTTGGGCGTTTTTTTTTGGGCGATTTTGCGGAGAGCCCGAAATTTCACTTTTCGGTTTTGGGTGATCTTTCGTTTTCAATCATGGTATAATCATAACAATGCTTGGGAAACCATCTCCTGTCGAAAAATATACTCAAAAAGAGAGCACTCACAATCGGCCATTGAAAACACAAGCAATGTTGAAAATGTTGAAGTGAAAAAAACATCAACCAGCAGCTGCAGATACATTTTCACAAACAGCTGTTTTGACAGGATATATTTTCTTGTACAAGGGAAAATAAGCAGTTGTCAATGCTACCTTCTATTATTTTACCATGGTTTTCAATATCTTATATAAATTACGCAAACTCAAAATTTGTCGTAAGGTCCATCGTAAGGTTTTTTAAGTACTAGTCCAATTTTGATAAATTTAGTATATTTTTATGGGTTTAGACCTTAGGTGTGCAAACTGAACTTTTTATTTCTTAAAGATTTACATTTTTTAAGTTATAGCTTATTAAAGTTTGCATATACAGTAGACGCTCGTAAATTAGAAGCACTTTGTTCCTGGGGTAGTTCTAATTTTCGAGAAGTTCTAATTACCAAAGGTAGACGCTCGTAAATTAGAACCACTTTGTTCCTGGGGTAGTTCTAATTTTCGAGAAGTTCTAATTACCAAAGGTTTTTTTTTTAAATGAAAAGTAACATAAAAGTACATTTTCGCTTAGAAAATACACAAAAAAAAAAATTTGGCTTAAAGTTTTTTATTTTTATTCATATAAAAGGAACACAAAACATACCGATATATTAAAATTCATCACAGTTTAAAGAAAAAAAAATATATTTCAAAAACAAAATTGTGCTCGCTCAATTCAAACATATTGTTCTCTCTTATTCAGTCGTTGAGTAGACAACAAGAGAGATATGACAAAACATTCATAGGAAAATTTTATATGATGTGACGACTATGCAACTTTTCAGTATTAAAAGCAAACAAAAAAAAAAAAAAACGTGTAATGTATTAAAAACACTACTTCTAATTTCCGAAGGATTCGAATTTCCGAGAGTTCTAATTTTCGAGCGTCTACTGTAATTGCATATAATTGTTGTTGTTATGTTACTTTTTCTTTTCTTAACTCAGAGCAAAACCATGGTGTAATTAACAAGGTCGTAGTGAATTTTTAACCTCTCACAAAAATGAACTCTCGATTTGTCAAAAACAAATACTATTACTATGTTTCCATGGCGAGTTAACTCGGGGTTTACTCGGGGTTTACTCGCTATGGAAACGCGAGTTGAGTTGAGTTTCGTTAAATCCACGAAACTCCACGAAACTTGTAAGATTTAATTACTATGTTTCCATGGCGAGTTAACTCGGGGTTAGGGTTTTCGTCGAGTTAATAAAATGGCGTCGCTAACTCGATAGTGTTTCCATGCACAGCATCGAGTTGAGTCGAACTTGTCAATTTCATTTGTATTTTTGTTATTGTTTTACTAGCGAAATGGATACTAAATGGCAGTATTCACTTTGACAGATAGAACCCAGTTAAATCTTACAAGTTTCGTGGAGTTTCGTGGATTTAACGAAACTCAACTCAACTCGCGTTTCCATAGCGAGTTAAGCCCTAACCAAAATAGACGAAACGAGACGATTGCAACTTGCCGAACGTTTACATTCGTTACGTCTGTTTTGACATTTAACCCAAAATGAAACGAGTACCTCCAATCGTCTTAAAAAAGAAGAAGACTACTCTGAACAGCTGTTGTTGACGAGTTGAGACGCTAAAAGTTCGGTTCTTACGGAACAAACCGTCTCGTCACACCGTTTCGTTCAGTTCGTTGAGTTTACGTTTGCTTATTTTGGGTAACAACATTGAATTGCATTTAAGCGAACATTTTTGTCTTCACTCGTTACGTAGCGACTCGTCTATTTTGGTTAGGCCTTTAACCCCGATTAAACCCCGAGTTAACTCGCCATGGAAACATAGTAATAGTAAAAAGTTTGGATATTTGTGCTTATTGTGAAATTTTAATTTGATTATAAACATGCAAAAAACATGGATAAGAATAAAAAATTGCTGAGACGCTGTGCGTTAATTCTCGACGCCATCGGCATTTGCGGCACTGTTGGACATACCACTTCAGCGTGGTATTTCAGACGGATTGCACGAAGCTGGAAACATCTTGACTGGTGACATCTTGTCCGTATAGATTAATAAAACACATCGTTGTTCCAAACTCCCGTGTGGACTGCGCTGGCTAGCGTTGTATCTAAAGCAAAGCTATTAGCAAATAAAAAACCAATAAATATCAAACTTAACCTCAAATTGATTAAACTATTTCTCCGGCAGCTCAAGATAAAGAGCTAGACTCTTAAAGCATTATGTACCACCTCGAACGGATTGTGATACAGCTTTCGTTGATTTCCTCGAAGATTTTAATTGGCTCAGCTTATTGCTGCTATTGCTATTCTGGAACTATTTATTACTGTGTTTACATGCAGAGTTAACTCGGGGTTAGGGTTTTCGTTGAGTTAAAAATATGGCGACGCTAACTCGGTACTATTTACATGGAACACTCCGGGTTGAGTTAGACTTATCAAATTTATTTCACATTTGATTTATTTCCATCCATGAGATTTAATATTTTCTTTTCCATAAATATTTCAATTAAAGGGAGAGTGTCGACAGCACTGAAAAAAAATCTTGCAGAAGCCATTTTTTAATGATAAATGCCATAATACACTTTGACATATTAGCCCGAACACAATACGCGCGACGACCGGCAAGCGCCAATTGTCACTTTTTTTTTACATGTATTTCTTATGGGACGTATTTTGGAGACTTGTAGCTCAACATTGTCGCGCGACATTGCCGTCGGCTTAAATTTAATTTTAATTTGACAGGCAGCAAAAGCAAGTTTCCGCCATTGTTTACATTGGTTATTACTGGTCACATGCAGCAAACTAAACTGTTGTGAAATTTATGGTAGCGATGGTAGTGAGGGATGTTTTGTTTGAACTTTATTCAGAGTTGTTAAGTCTGCATTCATATTCAGAATAAGTACAACTGAATATCGACATAAAATCTATAAATTAATGCAAAATTGATTTATAAATAAAATTTTAATTCACATTTAATTTTAAAAACTTGATTAATTATTCATTTCAATAAATCATTTTTGTTGTCAATTTTTCAATTTTTTATTCATATGAAAACTATACACAAAGAATGCAATTCACAAAGAATTTTAGAATTTGCAATTGTTTCTTAATATAATTATATTTTTATCTTTATTAATTTTTTTTTATTCATTGTTCATTTGTTATTCATTATTCGTTTGTTATTCATTACTAATTTCTTAGTTATTATTGATTTTTTATTCATTAATTGATATAAATTTAACGAATAATTAATAAATTTTTTAAATTTGAATGTGAAATAACATTTTTATTTATAAATGAATTTTGCATTCATTGAATAGATTCTTATTTCGTTATTCACTCATTCAACTTTTTGAAAATAAAATTAAATTGAATGGATTACTTTTTAAGCTCTTTTCTTTTGTGTTGTTATTCTAAACGGCAACTGTTGAGTCGGCTGAAAACAGCCATTGTTTTTTGTGTACTATACATGCTACTGAAGTTTGCTGGTGTCGCGTGTATTATAATCAAGTCGCTCAACATTTCTCTACAACGACAGATTGGAGACGTGTTGCTCGCCGTTCGTCGCGCGTATTGTGTTCGGGCTAATAGAACTCAGCTATACCTCACAAGTTTCGTGGAGTTTTCTTGGGTTTAACGAAACTCAACTCAACTCTCGTTTACATGCAGAGTTAACTTCGAGTTAACCCCGAGTTAACTCTGCATGTAAACACAGTATATATGACCAGCTCATCCATACTTGCAGGCAATTGCAGTTTATTTCCATATTCGGCTCTAGTTTTTCACTGTTTTTTCAATTATTTTGATGAAAATCCGACGAAACTACTTTTAATTACAATTTATTACTTATTAGCTAGACCTACCACAAGCAAGCAAACAAAACATATAATGATTTGACACTTACCAACAGGTCCTCTCTTTATGTATATGTATATTTTTACAATTTTTTTGACAGATTCAGTAAAATTGAGTATGACGTGAAAAATTCACTACCACCTTGTTAATTACATCATGCTTTTGCATTTCGAATGGGTTTACTAGTTTGATAAAAAACGTCAATCAGTTCTTAAAGATAACGATATTTAAAGTAAAAGCAGCGGTTCTTCTTTTGTTTTCCTTGTTTGCATCATTTGCTTGAGTTTGATGCCACTAATACGGCTCTGCTGCCGTCCAAACATTTGAAATATTGTGATGAGTGTGAGTGCGTTTTGTAAATATAGGCGCAAAGTTTAGCAGATGACTCAAACAAATATTATTGCCCATATTGTAGAATAAAATTTTTAATGGCAGTCAACAATTTTTTCTATAAGAAAATACATCGACTCTAGAATCTTAATTTTCTTTTAATAATGAACACTTCTTATTTGTATTATTCTTTAAAAAAAACATATTCTTGAAGTATAAGATTTACAGTTTCTTTTTTATAATAAAACAAAACTTATGATATTTTTTGATGTTTTTCTTGTTTTTTTTATTTGTCAAGTCAAAGGAAATATTTAGGACCAAGCCCGCACATCCAGGGCATCGGATCGTGTGTTTCGCAGCGGGGCGGATCGTACGCGCCACCCGTCGCCCCTCCCCCACCCCTCTACCGTAATTTTTTGCTTTAAAAACTTGTTGTTATGAAAAAGAATTAGTATTTTCCCCTGTACGAAATGTTTTTATAGATTTTTAAGCATGATATTATTAAAAAATAAAAATAAATTACATTTTTAAATTAAAATGGACTTTAAAAAATGGGCCTTGCAAATGCGCATTTCGTACAAGGGATTTTCGTATTTCGTGTGGGAACATAATGCAAAAAATTGGGTGATTTTTCATTTTTTTTTTTTTTGCGTGAATTTTCGTTTTTGTTTTTGGGTAATTTTCCAAAAATGTTTGGGCTTTTTTTCATTATCTTCGGTGAAATTTCCTTTTTTCGTTTTGGGCGATTTCTCATAAATATATATATTTTGCTATACCTACCACGCCTCCTTATGGGCGTAGAAAACAGAGTAACAAAATTAATATACCCCTTTTACGTTTTTTAAAGGTGGGGTATTAAAATGCTCAGGCAAGAGGGCCAATTTAAGATAGAACTTATTACAAAAATAATAGAATGCTTATGATAAATGAAAAGTGCTAAATTTCCATACAGAGTATTCGGGGCTTACTTGCATCGTTAACAATAACAATTATTGTAAACTTTTAACTCACGTAAGCTAAAAAATAATTAATGGTTGCCCTGTAGTTTATTGTTGCAACTGTTGGTAGCCTTTTTATTTACAAAGAAAGTCATAAAAGTAAAATGAAAACATATGATAGAAAAAGGGGAATTCATAACCATAAAATAGAAACTGTATTGTCGGGGAGAGGGGGTAATTTAACAAAACTACGTAACAAGATATAATTTCGTTGTCAATTTATGTGATGTACAAGCTGTGACGTGTTAGTGCGAATTATAAATAAATAAAAATCAACAAAACAATACAAAGTAAAACAGTGAGAAATAGCAATGAACAAGAAGTGAAGGTCGAGCTACTGAGTCTTGGACAAGCGTTTGATTTGCTTTATAAACACTAGTTAAAATTTTGATTAAATAAATTTCAATCGGGAATTTTACATCCAACTTCATCCTCCTCATTCATAGAAACGAACAATTTAGCAAATGTCAAAATGACAGACAAATGTCAGCATAAAGCAATCAGCTGGGCGAGCTGTTTGCTGTGAGTCGAAAAAATTGTGTGTGAATTAAAAAAAAAGAAAGCCCAACAAAATTCTAAAAAAGGAAAAAATATCGTTTATATAAATATCTACACGACAATAATGAAAACGATAAAAAGGACAATAGATTGATTGCTTTTTCCAAATTGTTATTGTAATGAAACTTCAAGTATTCGCCTCACTGACCGTTCGACGACTACTGAATAATCTACGACGCACTTGGAATATATTTCTAATCATTGAGCACTGTTTTTTATATTTTACAAAAACTTTTAACTTTTCAATTTGGTTAAAAACAATCATGGAACAGGATGACCAAGAACTTGAGTTAGCTGAACAGGTACGTCAGCAACACGATGCCATGGAAGCCAACCAAAATCCGCCCGAGAGAATGGACGAGGCTGAAGATGATGAAGACGAAGAGGAGGAGGATGATGAAGATATGGATGACGATGATGATGCCTTCGATGACGATGTTGAATCATTTGGATCTAATGACGAAGACGACTGGACGACGGGGTCCTCTGCGACAGATAGTGATAATGATGGCAATGGATCTGGAGTATTCAAACGCCAGCGTAGGAATACAAAGCGTTACTTTATATATAAGGAATCACACGCTCAGCCAATGTCTGTCTATTCATTTCAACCATTAAAGCTATTAAAAGTCAACTACAAATTTCGTACACCATCCTCGGATATACCAGTATCACGCAGTGGTCACCGTGTTATTGCCTCCGAATCGCATCTATATTCACTGGGTGGTTACAATCCGCGCAGCGCCTTATCTGCAGCACGGCGTGGTCTATGCCTTCTCTTTCAAGAATTGTGGAGCTATAATTTCGCCACGAATAAATGGAAACTTTTGTTGAATGGCGAGAATGCGGAAACAATGCCTAGAGAATTAGCGTCTAATGCGTTGGCCATACACAATAATGTGCTCATTGTAAGTATTAGATAAAAAAACAAACGCAAATTACAAATCCTGAAATTATCATGCGATTTGATGTTCTCGAAAGATTCAACAATATGATTTTGAGCTATAGCATTTCACAACAACAACAACTTTCTTATGTTCACTTGTTGGCAGTGATTGAATACTGAACATCAGTAGTAATAAAACCACACCCTCTTTTGTTCCTTCATTAAGCGCCTTTAGCTCAATACAAGAAGTTGAATTCGTGTTAAAATTAATGTTTTTCTTGCTTTGTACTTTGTTTATATATTCGTAACTAACAGTACAGTAGTTGTCCCTGATGCTAATTAATTGGTCCCTAATGCTTATAAAGACCTAACTAACAGTTTTTTTTAATCAGTTTTTAAATGAAATTTCATTGAACTTTGTAGTTTAATATTGTCATTTAAAACATTTTTATAAATGCAGAAAGATACATATTTGTATTATTGTTACTGCTACATTTGTAGTCATTGGTTTTAACTGTACTTCGTTTTGATCTTTGCGGTTTAGCTGTCAGTATATTTGTTCTGTTAGAATTAAGTTTTTTGTAGTTATAAAATCTGTTAGTCATAATGTACATTGAAATTGAGTAAATAGTTTGGAAAAATGTCATACTATGATGGAGGTAGATAGCGTCCAGTCAACTTAAGAAAATCAATTAAAGCCACCTACTTTCCGAGAATTATGATAATATCTGGTCACTATTCTACTATAAGGCCAGGTAAAACAGTTGAAGTGGCAACTGTTAATAGTATGTGTGTGCTTTCTCATGATCATAGTTTTTATAGTTCAAAATGCAGTTCCCAACCAACAATTTTCTTCCTTAAATGATTGTAAGATTTTTAGTAGTGAATTAAAGATAAAGATAAAACCTCCCTATAATCATTAATTATCAATAAAAATATTTATTTATATTGCTTTATAGAAGGTTTTTAAAATTTTCGGATTAAAGGTGTGAATGACAGTTCGAAATTATTATAAGATAATCTACAATACTTGAAAAAAACACGACTCTTACTTTGCAATGGAGGCATAAATGTTCATTGTAAATAATTGCACCTTAAAATTCGGTTGTGTTTAAAACTTCAGGTATTCATCATCATCCTCGTTCTGGAGTAAGGAATAGTGTATTTTTCCAATTAAATGTTTTAAAAATATTAAACTTAAAATATAACATTAAATCATTTGAATAAAATTCACTAGCAGAAAATACGCCAGTTTTTTCGAGCACTCCTCGAAAGTTGCTGAAAAACTCATAATTGATTTTTTTGGCGCAGAGATTAAATATTGAATCTCTAATCTGCTTAAAGTTATAACCGCAAATCCTATTTTATCATCATTGCGAAACGGGATCAATCAGCCAACGATCTTAGAAGATAATGCTTTATTTTTACAATATTTTATAAGTTTAAACAAATTTTTATTATATTATTTGATATTTTATTTGTAATTAAGTCTCATGGCGGCACTGGTTATCCTTTTGGTGAGTCCTGTTCCAACGACTGCTACGTCTATACAGCCGGTCAGAAACCTATTGTTACACGCCTCACAGTAACTGGCGATCTGCCAACTGCCCAGTACGGACCTGGTATAGTGATACACGAACATTATCTCTACACTATCGGCGGTACAACCGGCTTTGACTACTCATGCGACGTATACCGCCTGAATTTGATAACCAGAATCTGGGAAAATGTGTACATTTGTCGGCCGGAAATGCGCGATGATCCGGAGGGGCGCTATAGGCATGAAGTTGTCTACGATGGGCATCACATCTTTGTGCTCGGCGGTGGTACTTCACACTCGGTGTATGATTTGCAAAAAATTCCCGCATTCAATTTAGAAACAAGTCGATGGGACTACTTTGAGACGCAGCCTGATAGAACATTGCCCACTATAACAGCAAGTAGCAATCAAGATGATACTTTTGGCTATCCTAAGCCTCGCAAATGTTTCTCCTGCGTTCAGCATACAAAGAGCGATGGTGATATAGAGGCTTTTATAACGGGAGGTTTACAGGTTTGTCTGATTTTTTTTTTGTTCCATAACAATTTGCTCTTGCGTTATTTTAAAAAAATGTTCTCTATATTTTTAGGGTGATTTTGCCACATATTTCGGTGATATTTGGAAGCTGAATTTACGTACGAAACAGTGGACCTGGATACGTACTGCTTCATTGCCTAAACCTTTATATTTTCACTCGGCTGCACATTCTGGCAATGGTTGCATGTATATTTTTGGTGGCATTGAATACAATCAGAAGGAAATGCGTCGACGTAACGATCTCTATAAAATGTGGATGACAATACCAAAATTAAGTGAAATTTGCTGGGATGCAATAACGTTCTATAATGAACATATTGACACGTATGATCGTGATACTCTGCTTAGTGCGGGAATTCCGAAAATGTTCATAAATCGCATGCCTGAAAAACCAATGCAACGTAAATACATGCGCAGCTCCTTCCAAGCACAGGCGGGATCCTCATCATCGACATCGCTTGCAAAAAGACATCGTTCGCTATCGCAATGAAATTAAACACTTAATAGCTGCAATATCTACTTTTTATTGTTTTCTTCTAATTCGTTTCTTCTTTATTTTGTTTTAATATATTATTATTATTGAAATTTGCATTACTTTGCATAGAGAGTTAGGTAAAAACAAGCAACAAGAAACAACAAAAACAAAAGAATTTATTTTGATAGACTAGTTGTATCGGACTCTATATATAAATATATATACATACATACATATATTTTTGCTAACTCATAAGATTTGCACAAGGATTCGAAATCGAAAATTGTGTTTTTTCTAAATGCTCTTAAGCTAGTGCGCTCGAAATTCTATTAGGTATTAAATAAATATAACAATGAAAAAAAAAAATTTAAAAACAAAAAATAAATATTGGCCATAAGAAATTAAATTTTTTTTAATATATTACAACTTCATTGCTCTATAGATTGCTTTAAAAACTATTTAATTGTGAACGAAAAAAAAGTAAAAATCAAAAACATCAGCTTATGTAAAAAAACAAACCGCAACTTCCGATACGGTGATAATTTTGTTGTCTTTTATAAATATTTAACTTCTGCCGCATATCAGAAATAAAATATTTTATTTTCTGAATATAAAAAAAAATTTTGTTGACTAAATTATTATTAACAAAATATTAATAAAGAAATTAAAACTATTAAACATTATTTTGTTTACTCTAAAAAATTTGATTAGGATATGTGATGTCAGATAAGTGGGGAAGAGAGTGAATTCGAGTGAAAATATACAAGATTCCTTTATATCAGCTGCGCGAAAATGGCCCCCAAACAAAAGGCCCCAAAACCTGAAACGAAATTAGGCCCCAACATTGGGATATAAATTCATTTTGATGAAAATACCCCAATTTTAAGTTAATAACACCCCAAAATTTTTTTAATTTATAATTTTATTTGTAAATATAAAGAATCAATCTAACAGTTTTAGATAAAGACCTGCATTGCGTCTTCCACAATTGCTTTGCAAAGATGAAATTTATAATTTTGTGCACCTTATCTAAATATGCGAAAATGGACCTGAAAACATGAGATTTTTTATTTAGAACGTTAATTTAATTCTGAACAACCAGCATTAATTTTGATACTCGAAAATAATAAAAATAAGGAGTGTTATTGGCGCTAATGCGTAAATGCCGCCACGCACCGAAAGAATATGCGTCGTTTTTCCTATTGCATCTTTTTTTGTTCAAAGGCTATGGTTGTGGTTTATAACAAAATAATCCGAATTAGAAACGTACAGCAACGAGTATTGTCATAAACTAATGTTTTGGTAGGTTTAAAGTTTAAACTCTGCTGCGTAGTTGCCTGACCTATATTTAAACGTGACGTCATATTGAATAGTCGAAGTTTGACCATAACAAAAACAAAGCTCATGCGGGGATAGTGTAACAGAAATATTTTCCTTATATCTAACACTTTGTTATTGACCGGATTAGTTTGTAATTAATTCATGAGTGTGTTTGAAAAAGTTTTTTGTTTGGTTTGTTGGGAAGATCCAACCTTCTAATCACAGAGCACAAAGAGTAAGTAATGATGAAGAATTTCGTCATTCGATTTTCGTTTTAATAATCTTTCTACCCAAATGGGCGCTTTCTTAAAAACTAAGTACATAAATTAAAAGCAAATTTTTACTTAAAGCGACATGTATAGGATAACTTTTCAGTTGGTTCAATCTTTCTTTATGAAATGACAGCATAAAGTCGCATTAAAACGTATTAAATATAATGTGAACTGTTATATTTTAATTGGATTAAGTTTAAAAATTAATTTCGTAAATCCTTGCTACAACTGCCAACATATTGGTTTGATTATCTTCACTAATCATCGCGTTAATTTTAAATTCAATTTTTTTAAAATAAATTATATTTAATTAGTGAATTTCCATTCTAAATAAAACAATAACGGCTGTATTCATAAAAAGTGATGAATCTCTTATAAAGCCTCTATAAGAAAAACATCGAAGAACGTTATTCATTAACGTTCAGTAACGATTAAACCTCTTTTAAAGACTTCACAAATGAAAGAAATTTTAAAATAGTGGAAAATTCTATAAACTTTTTTGCTTCTCTTGAGAATTTGTAAATTTTGAGCTGTGCCTCTCTTTGTTAGCGTGCGATATGTAAGCAATTCAACTAACAAAAAATGTATCCGATTTCGAAGTTAATATATAATTTAATGACATATTCTTTGTATGTATATTCTTACATATATAATTTAATGACATATTCTTTGTATATTCTTACAGACAGGGACCGAAAATAACCGTTATTTTCGAAATTTCCATTAAAAAAGTCTCTGTTTTTTCGATATTTGATGCCTGTTAACTAAGGAATAATAATATTAAAAGCTTTTTATTTATTTGATTTTTTTAAAACTACAATATTAAATAATAGTTATTTTTTGACCGACTTTTTTTTGGTTAAAAATAAAAGTTGAAATTTGACTTTAATTTTTACGGTAAAAAACAATTAAAATTGGACTTTTATTTTTTCAGTCAGAAATAAAAGTTAAAATTTCACTTTAAATTTGACTTTTATTTTTTCGGTTAAAAGGTGTAAAAATATAACAAAAGCATCTATTCTATTCATTCTTCTCTTCTCTACCTTTGTTTTGCTTATCACTATACATTGCGTTCTCTGTCACTGTTGTATGTCGAATAACTACACATCAGAGAACTGCAATGAGTATCCGACAGAAATCGGATACTCAAATCATACCCGAGTTACTTGTTGTTCTCTACTCTATCCATTCTCAAAGAAATATCTAAAATACTTATACTCATTCGGCTTAAAATACTTATAAAAATAAAAATAATGAGCATATTAAAATACTCATACTCATTAATATAGGATATCACTGTCAAAATTTTAACCTTTATTTTTAATAGAACAAATTAAACTTAAATTTTAGCTCTTATTTTTAACTCAAAAGTGACAGTTACATTTTTTACTTTATAGAACTTTATAGACTTTACAGCAAAAACAAGTTAATGTGGGAAAAATGTACACAAAACATAACAATTAACTATGCATTTACACTAAGGTTTAAATCTACTTTTGAGTTAATCTCATATAATATTTAGCAATTTATAAAAATAAATTATAAATTTCCCAACCACTATTCGTGCATACTATAATGTATTTTGTTAAGTCAATATTTGTTCCCATTTTTTCATAGTTGAACAAATAAATTTTATACAATGACTTATATGTAATTTGACAATTCACAAATTCATTTCAATAAAATCAATTAAAAAGATACAGTAGTTTTGACTATGTCGTAACACAAGACGTAGAATTAGTCAATTCGCTTTTGATGACATCTTTTTTAAAAACTATTTAGCAAAATATTTATTCCATACACCTGAGGGCTTATCCATGGGCTTTTAAAAGAGACTTAACTCTTATTTGCCAACATTATATGTTAAATAAATTGAAATTGAAATTGAGCATATGACATTTAAAAGAGTGCCGGAGAGGGTTAATATGTATGACCGACCCCCATTACTTTTGCAAAAGGAACATTTTTGCGTTTGACACCTATTCCCTCCGATCACTCCTTAGGGGGCTTCCTTACAAATATTATGGTTTTTGTATATTTATTCCATACACCTGAGCATATGACCTTTAAGAGAGTGCCGGAAAGGATTCATAGGTAGGACTGACCCCCATTATTTTTGCAAAAGGAACTTTTTTGCCTTGGACACCTATTCCCTCCGACCACTCCTTAGGGGGGCTCCCATACAAATTTTATGGTTTTTGTGCCGGAAAGGGTTAATATGTATCACTGACCCCCATTACTTTTGCAAAAGGAGCATTTTTTCCTTTGACACCTATTGCCTCCGACCGCTTATTAGGGGGCCCCCATACAAATTTTATGGGTTTTGTTTATTTATTCCATACACCTGAGCATATGACCTTTCAAAGAGTGCCGGAAAGGGTTAATATGTATCACCGACCCCCATTATTTTTCCAAAAGGAACATTTTTGCCTTTGACACCTATTCCCTCCGACCACTCCTTAGGGGGGCTCCCATACAAATTTTATTGTGTTTGTGCCGGAAAGGGTTAAGATGTATCACCGACCCCATTACTTTTGCAAAAGGAACATTTTTGCCTTTAACACCTATTTCCTCCGACCACTCCTGAGGGGGGATCCCATACAAATTTTATGGTTTTTGTTTATTTATTCCATACACCTGAGCATATGACCTTTAAGAGAGTGCCGGAGAGGGTTAATATGTATGACTGACCCCCATTACTTTTGCAAAAGGAACATTTTTGCCTTTGACACCTATTCCCTCAGACCACTCCTTAGGGGGGCTCCCATACAAATTTTATGGTTTTGTCGATAAAACCGGAAACTGTCGATAAATAGGTAGCAAGTTTAAGCAAACAAAAACATCAAATGTTGGCTTTATATTTCATGTAATTGTGTAAAATTTATATAAGTTAGAGAGTTCTTACATGAATTTTTGTAGCATTGAGGATCAAGCAGACCAACAAGTGCTAACATCAACATTGTACGATCAGTACTTTAGGCCCACCAAAGGCTCAAAAAGTAATGTAAATACCGACACCTGATCACTATCAACCACCCTACTTACCTCCGAGAATGACGTATTCTACGTCAAAAGTTTTGTTATTACTAATTTTGTAAATAAAATTATATGAGTAGCAAAAAAATTACGAAAAATTAAAATTTTAATTATTATGGCTACAATGTAAAAATCTAAGACATAAGCAGCCTTATTCAATAGATTTCCTTAAAAACCCTTTCAACGCTTGTTTAGTTACGCACTGTTTAAGGCTTTAAGCAGCCTCTATGCAACCTTGCTAATATTGTTATTCATAAACATTTTGTCATTCGCTGCTTATGTTTGTAAGGTTTGTGTCTGAACTATAGAAAATCTCTACAAAAATCAAGAATTCCTATGGATTTGCAATGGCCGCCGCATAAAAAAATGCTGCAAAGGGCGCATATGGAGCATGTCTTTGACATTAAACGAAAAGACAAACAAAAATCATGGTTGTATTTACGCAGCCTTTAACCGCCAATTTCGGCGTTTAATGGCATCTTGCTCTAAAACGAAGACTTCAAGTATGAGTGTATTAGTGAAAAAGTGAGAGTGTATTGAGTTTTTCGAACTGTTACTGGCACGTGTGGCTAGGGGGTTACTCAAATACTCTCGACGTGAATATTTGTCAAAAGAAGCATTACCAGATAATAACATTTCAATATTCTGCGTAAATTTTCTAAAATCCTTAAAAATTATAATGTTAAATCATTACATCTTTTTACGTTGGCAATGATTTTTTCCAGCAGATGTTTCATTTATTTTGCTTGGAAATAATTGCTGACTTTTGCAGCAATCTGCAATTTGTTTTCATATATTTTGTTAAATTTGACTAAAATAGTAGGAGCGTTTTTTTGGCATCGCTATATACGCTTAACAACATTTTTCATATAAAAAATTGCTTAGCTAAGACAGGATAATTATAGCCGCTTACCCAGCGAACACATGAGACAATTTGTCATGGCAATTTCAACACATTTAAACTTTTTTTACCAACACACTCATAACTTTTCAATTGCCAGCATAATTGTTTGCAACAATCACCTTGCAAGTCGGCTTGCAAGAAATTTGACATAGAGTGGCAAAATTTGACGTTTACTTGAGAAAGTGTAAAAAAAAAAAAAACAAACACCCTGAAACTGAAAGAAATTACACTTTTTGTTATGCCACCTACGTCACTATCGGCAATTGGCTTGATGGCGACAATAATTTGACAACTTATACATATTTTAAAATTGTTGCGGATGTGAAGTTAACAACTTTTCTCCAACAACTTTTTTGCTGTCAAAAAAAGAGGAACGGGTGAGAATGGAACGACTGACAATTCTCGACTTGTCAAATCGCAATTTTTAGCAACAAAACTTTGGACAACAGTTTTGGTGGTGGATAAAATGCAGTTAACCTTCCCTTGGAATCACTCGTGGACAAATTTGGACAAACAGGTAAGAAGCTATTGTGTGTTTTAATCAAAATGACAATTTTTTGTATCATGTCTTTCCCTCAGAAACTCGGAAAAAACAGCAGAAAGTTGAAGATATTTTGGATATAACTTTTTGGGTAATGGACAAAATGCAGAACAGCTTCCCTTGGAATCAATCGTGGACAAATTTGGACAAACAGGTGAGAAGCAATTGTGTGTTTTAATCAAAATAACTTTTTTTATATCATGTTTATCCCTCAGAAACTCGGAAAAAACAGCAGAAAGTTGAAGATATTTTGGACAGAATTTTTTGGCGGTGGACACAATGCGCTGCAGGAACACTTAACATTACTTATGGACACTTATTGAAAAACATGTAAGTGACAATCATCCCTTAAAATTAATACAAAAATAATTAAAACCGTTTCATTCAGTTAGAGTACCCAAAAAAATTATATTTTAATTTTCGTGGATCAGATGGTTTTTGGAGTTGTTGGACATAAGGACTATGACCAGAACAATGTGTTGTACATCGATCATTCGAGAAGATATGTATGTTTTTGAAAGTTTAAACTTTGTATGAATAACCTTCTCCATTTTTTCATATTAAGCCTTGTTGTTTTGAAGATATGAATTGAGATATGAATTTACTGGATAATTGTTGCTCCTGCTGGACAGAATGCAATATATGGATCATTTATTCAACACCCAGTAGGTAAAAAAGTGCCTTTTATGTGATGATATATTTTGTTAATGATACTCTTTTAATTATTCCAGAAACTAAACCAATCCTTACTGAGCTTAATGGTCACTTTCCTTTTTTGAGTTGTTGGATATTTATTGATGCAGCAACATCTTCATTTGCATCAGCATCAATCAGGTAAGTATATACCTTTTCAACAACACTTGTTTCCAGTTTATAACCTTACCGGTTTTTCCATAGCAGGCTTCATCCTTGAACAAAGTAGCTATTAGATGATTCTCGGAGATGTTGGATACAATATCATGGAACTTGGATATATGTATAAATTGTCAAAAAGGTATTTATACTACCTTTTATTTAACATTAAAATCACTAATGTGTCTTCCTTACTTTTTTCAGAATTCTACCTAATCCTTGGGACAAATTGGACATTTTCATTTTAGGAGTTGTAAGGCACAATGCGATGGGAAAATTATAAATTATTATGCACCATCAAAAAGGTATCTATAATAACTTTAAATAAACATAAAAATCTCTTTAGTTTCTTATGTATTTTTTTCAGATTTCTACCTAATCCTCGTTGGACCAAAATGGACACATTCATTTTTGTAGTTGTTTGCTTTTTGCTGAGGCTGGATAAACTTAATTTATACCAGCATCAGTCAAGTATATATACACCTTCCAGATAGTTTTTTTTTTTTACTATTGATCTTGACCATTTTTCTTTTTCAGACCTTATCCCTGGATAAAGAAGATTTTCGATGGTTTTTAAGGATTTTGAACGGAACTATGTAAACCAATGTTATAAATTATACATCAACAAAAAGGTATTCATTTTAGCTTTTATTTGTCATCAATATTAATTATATAACTTCTTCACTTTTTCCAGAACTCCACTTAATCCTTCCTGTATCAAAGTATACACTTTCGTTTAAGGGGTTGTTGGGAATTCCTTGTTGCAGGAGCAGCGTTATTTATACAGGCATTAATCAGGTATGTAGACATCTTCTTGGTAGCATTTATTTAAAGTTCGTAACCTTAACCATTTTTCTCTACCAGGTTTCATCCTTAGCAACATCTCATTTGGGACCCTTCTCTTAGATTCTGGACACAGGATGATGGAAACCTGAAAAAGTTTTACGCCATCAAAAAGGTATTACTACTAGCTTTAATTTTATATACAATTCAATAATGTAACTTCTTTACTTTTTCCAGAACTCCATCTAATCCTTTTTGGGCCAAAATGGACATTTCCGTTTCAGGAGTTGTTGGACATTTTTTATTTCAGGAGCAACTAAATTTATATCAGCATCAATCAGGTATATATGCATCTTTAAGATAGCATTTATTTCAAGATGATAACCCTAACCGTTTCTCTCCAACAGCCTTCATCCTTGAAAAACCCAGATTTTGGACAAATCTTGAGGATTCTGGACACAGGATGATGGTAACATGGACAAATTAAAAGCCATCAAAAAGATATTTACATTAGCTTTAATTTAATACAAAATTTAATTATATTACTTGGTTACTTTTTCCAGAACTCCACCTAATCCTTTTTGGGCCAAAATGGACCATTCTGTTTTAGGAGTTGTTGGGTACTTTTTGTTGCAGGAGCAACTTAACTGGTACCAGCATCAGTCAGGTATGTATGCATCTTCTATATAGCAATTGTTTGAAGTTCGTAACCTTGACCATTTCTTTCCACTAGACTTCATCCTATGAAAAACCTGGTTTTGGACCATACTAGGGATACTGGACACAGGATGATGGAAACCTTGAAAAAAATTAAACACTATTTAAAAGGTATTACTAGTAGCTTTCATATTATATCAAATTCAATAACGTAACTTATTTACTTTTTCCAGAACTCTACTTAATCCTTACTGGACCAAAATGGGTATTTTCGATTTAAGAGTTGTTGGACACTTCTTGTTGCTGGAGCAACTTAATTGGTACCAGCATTAATCAGGTATGTATGCATCTTCTATATAGCATTTATTTAAAGATGATTACCTTAACCATTTCTCTCCAACAGCCTTCATCCTTGGAATAACCAGATTTTGGAGCATCTTGAGGATTCTGGACACAGCAGCTGGAAACTTGAGAAAAATTTTACACCATTAAAAAGGTGTTTACTTCAGCTTTCATTTGACAGCAAATGCAATTATATTCTTTACTCTTTCCAGAAATCTACCTAATGAAGCCAATTTTCTATAAGGAGTTGTTGGATAGTTGTTGTTGCAGGAGCAACTTAAATTACAGCAGGACCAGTTAAGTATGTATTTGCCTTTAAAATTACATTTACTTAAAATTTTAAACCTTTTCTATATTATCACATTACGCTTCATCCTATTCAAATCATGATTTTTTTGAAGGATCCTAGACAACTTCGTTAATACCAGGATCAATAAGGTAATATAAACATATCTATTTAATTGCTTATCATAAAAATTGCTAACTATTTCCATTTTTTCTCACTAGGGTTCATGCAATCGAAAAGATTTTGAACGTGTCCTATATTTTAAAGGTTTTTTCTAAGTCATGACCAGCTTTTCACCATTTCACAAAAGTAATTGTTGGACAATTGTTGCTGAATAAATTTCACATGTTCTGAAAAATTTAAATTTTTATGAATTTTTGTAGTTTGTTCTTGTTGTAAGTAAAAAATGCTTATTAATGAAAACCCTTTTGTTATAAAATATAATTTGTTATTTAGGTATGATTTCCGTGATATTTAATGTTTTTTTAATAAATAAACAAATAAAGTGAAAAATTGAGATAGTACTTATATTTGATATTTTAATCTATACTGGACAGACTGGGTAAAATATATAGGTAAAGAATACATTTTCAATTTATATGACACAATAACGAAGAAGGTAATCATAGGAAAGATTTTCGAAATTCTGCCAACATAACGGCCAAATATTGAAAATCATAAATTAATAAAAATGTATTTATAGTAGCTTTTATTTAATATCAATAAATCTTTACTTATCCTAGATTTCTATAATCATTAAAAGCCAAAAGTTAATCTTTAAGTATTTGAATAAAAACGAATTTAATATTTAATATTTAGCAGTCAATATTTCGAATTTATTGGCTTATAGAGTATTAAGTAGTTTAACATGTATGGAAGCTATAATTTGGTAGTCACATTTTACAAAATAGTTTCAATGAAATTGTTTATTTATTCATTGTTTATTTTTTATATCAAATTGCATTCAACGAACTATGTGTTGCAATATTTTTTTATATGATTAATACATAGATTTAAAAACAACTCTGGTAGAAAATTAACAAAAGCAAAGATTAGCAAAAATTATTAGTTTTTATGAACAAGAAGAAAAATTGAAGATGAGTGGAAATAGCTTTTTTTATTTTTTTTATGTGTATTTGGAGCTAATAAAGGTAATGGTACGATTCAGGCCGCTCTCCAGTTTAGAAATTATAGAGGTCAAAATTTGGGAAAATTAATCTTAAGCTTATTAGTTTTTTTTTTAATTTTTCTGCAAAACTAAGCATTATGGTTATAAAAAAGGCTTTACGAGCTATTAACCATTAAAATCCATGCACTTCTTTTGAAGATATAACCGTTTTTGTACTCCGAACATTTGTTATATTACCAATTTTTACAATGTTGAAAATGAGGTCTCTTTGAAATGTTGCTCTTTGAATGTGGAATAATAATAAACTCAGAAATCCACAAAAAATAATATATGGACTTGAAATTTTGCATGAGTTTTGAAATTTAACATGTACTCTGATACATATATACACGTACACGCATATCTCCCATACAAACTTACTATCAAAAAAGTATAAAGGTACGAATACTTCTTGATAGCATTTATTTCAACTTCGTATCCTTAACCATTTCTAAAGGCTTCATCTTTAGGAAAACCTGACTTTAGAACAGGATTTTGGAAACCTGTATATAATGAAACACCATAATGTACATTTTTTGTTGCAGGAGCAACTTTATTGGTACCAGCATTAATCAGGTATGATGCATTTTCCTGGTAGCACATATTTCATCTTCGTAACCTTAATCGTTTTTCTGCAACAGGCTTTATCCTTTGAAAACCCAGATATTGGTCAATTGTTGAAGATTCTGGACACAGAATGATGGAAACCTGCATAAAATTATAAACCATTAAAACGGTAATTACAAGTTTAATTTTATATTAAATTTAATGTTACTTTTCTTTTTCTAAAACTCCACCAAATCCTTTTTAGGCCAAAAGGGACATTTCTGTTTCAAGAGTTGTTGGACAGTTTTTGTTGCGGGAGCAACTTAATTTACAGCAGGACCAATTAAGTACGTCTTTGATTATTAAATTTAAGTTATTTAAAATTTTCAACCTTTTATATTTTATTATATTACGTTTCTTCCCAATAAAATCATGATTTTTTTCATTTTATTTTAGTTAATTATTAAAAAATGCTTGTTAATGTAAAAATCTTTGTTTTTAAATGTAAATTTTTTATCTGATTGGTGTATGACTGTAATATTTAATGTTTCTGTTAATAATACTTATAACAATTCTCCAACTAGATTTTTTTGTAAAATGATTATGTACTGAAATAAAAAGCTCCCAACAAAGTGATGCCACCTGGCTAAACTGAATTGTATTTACATTTTAAAATTTTAAAACAAGTACCAAAATAGCAAAATATAATATTATGTATAATAATATAATTCACCAATATTTTTTAGAATTCAGAACTGTATTAAATTTAACAAAAGCTTTTATGGACATAAGTTCCTTCTGGTTAAACATTTTTTTGATTAAATTATTAAATAAAAGATGAAAAATAATAAATTACCAAGGTATACCATATATCACAGAATTTCATGATAGAAACGCGATATTTCGGCATTTATACAAGAAATAATATTAAAATAAAACATATGCGACAGTAAAATGTTACAAAAAAGAGAAACATTTTCATCCTTTATATGCCTTTTAAGCTAGGTCTACACGATACAACGGCTGTACAATCGCTCATCGTACAGCAGTTGGCTAATTCTACCATTCGACCGTGCAATATTGCAACTAACTCGTCGCACGCTTGCATCCAAACGATACAATCATCGCACACAACCGTCAAATAGCAACCGATATTGGTACAATCGCTGTATCGTGTAGACCCAGCTTTACAATAATGGTGTTGTGCCTTAAGCACACCTGTTCTATGAGTGCGCGAATCTTTGCCGATATTTTTATTTAACTTAATAATTGATTTAAAAAAATTGTGTTCGTAATACAATTGTATTAGTTCCTCTCTTAGATGTTTACAAATTTAAAATCTACAGTCATAATAGAGTATAAACATAAATGTAATATATAATAACAGCTGCTTCTTGATTCCAATTCCATAAATATTCAACCAAAATATAAAAAATTTTAATAAAATTGAAATATTTATAAAATCTTTCAATATATGTTAAATTTATAAATCAGCTTAAAAACTTTTAAGCCGATTTTAAATCAGGCAAAAGTTTTTAAGTGAAATAATATTTAACTGTTAACAGTATGTCAATTACGGGATGAATAAGACAATATTTTTAAAATTTTGAAACAAATTCGAACCTCAAAAACTTATGTCCGGTCTGTTAACACAAACAAATTAATGCTCACACTCAAATGTGCTTATACTCTGCTGCAACAACTTCTATATTAAAAAAAAATTGGTATTATAATCATTTTTAAATTATGTTCTCCAGGATTACGTTAACGAGTAAATATTTTTAATTAATATAACTCAATATGCATACAAAAAGCATTAACTCAATAGAAGCAATGCCTTGTATTTATTCAGCTGGCACCACTGCAGCACACTATGTATATAATGTCCAAAAGATGGCGTCACTCATATCTAATATATGGAAACAGTTATTTTGTAGCAAAAGCTTTATACTGAAAATGCACCCACTGTTGCATTTCAAAAAGTATTGAATGAAAACTCTTCATACTTTTATGTAGCATGGCATATTTTTAGTGAAAGGGTATATTATTTACATCCCTCTGTTAGTAATGCCCATAAGGAGGCGTGATAGTTATAGAAAAGTATATATAATCTTGATCAGCATCACTCCCCTAGTCGATTTAGCCATGTCCATATGTGATCACGATAGTCATTTTCAAGTTATCATTGCGAAATTTGATATATATCTTGAATCTAAAAAATATAGAATAAGTTCGAAAATGAGCCAAATCGGATGAAAACTACTCTTACCTCCTATACAAAGTAGCTTTACCACAACGGTAAAATCTCTTAGAATTCCACTAAAATTAATATATGCACTTGAAATTTTACATATGAACTTTGAAATTTAAGACTTACTCCGAGTATGAAATTTGAAATTGGGTGAAAACCACGCCTATCTCCCATACCAATTAACTATCAGAAAACAAAAGCGATATTCCGTTAAAACCATGATGAAAATGTTTTTATAGATAAAAATTTCACTGGCTGCTTAAGACTTTAAATGAACTTTGTTTCGGCTGCAGAGATATTTTAACTCCAGCTCAGTCGAAAATCATTTCTTACAAGTTTTTAATACTATTATACGTTTAATATTATTATACACCTATGCTAAACCGTGAACTTTCAAAATCATAACACAATCAGACATTTTCCGAAATCCACCTCGGAAGTGTATCAGAATCGGAATAAATTTCATATTCAGATATAAAAACGTGCTCTAGATTCCGTTCAGAAAGCAAACGGATTCGAATATACTGCTTCCCGAACGAATCGGAATATCTCGTTTTTTTTAATATTTGGATTCTTACATACAATTAATCTTGAAATTATTTTAGAGCTAGTCAACCTTACAAATAAGAAAACAAAACTATGTATTATACTATGTATTAAATCTCTATGTTTAAATGTATTTTCAAATGTTGATTAAATTTTGTAATTTTTTCAACATCTTTAACAATAAACAACTCAATTTCGTAAACTCATCCATTTCTTTCCACCACGCTTCACTTTGGAAAAAACTGATTTTGGTCCATTTTTGTAGATGCTGTACATAGGATGATGTAGACCTGTATAAAATTAGACACCATTAAAAAGGTATTAATATTAGTTTTCGTTTAACATCAAATTCAATATTACTTCTACACTTCTTCCAAAACTCCACCTAATCCTTATTGGGCAAAATGAACATTTCTGGTTTAGGAGTTTTTAGATACTTTGTTGCAGGATATGTATGAATCTTCTTGACAGCATTAATTACAACTTTGTATTCTTAACCATTTCTCTTCAACAACCTTCATTCTTGGAAAACCCAGATTTTGGACAATTCTTGAGGGTTCTGAATACAGAACGATGGTAACCTGGAAAATAACTATATTTTATATCAAATTTAATGTTACTTCTTTACTTTATCCAGAAATATACATAGTCCTTACGCAGCCAAAATAGACATTTCCGTAACAGTTTTGGACACATTTTGTTGCAGGAGCAACTTAATTGGTTGCAGCATCAATCAGGTATGTATACATCTTCTTTATAGCATTTATTTCAAGTTGATAGCATAAACCACTTATCCCTACCAGGCTTCATCCTTGGAAAGACCTAATTTTGGCAAATTCTTGAGGATTCTCGCACATAAAACGATGGAAACCTGCATAAAATGATACACCATTAAAAACGTTTTAACATTAGTTTAACTTGATATCAAATTTGATGTTACTTTTTTCTTTTTCTAGAACCACACCTAATCCTTTTTAGGCCAAAATAGATATTTCAGTTTCGGGACTTGTTCAATTACACTTCTTCTAATTGAAACCATGATTGTTTATCTTATTTTAGTTTATTCTTTGTTTTTAAATGTAAATTTATTATTTGTTTGGTGTATTATTTCTAATATTTAAGTTTATTTAATAATAATCCTTCATACAAATTTTTTGTGAAATAATTATGTACTGAAATGAAAAGCTCTCCAGTAAAGTGATGCCACATGGTTAAACTGAATTTTAGCTTCATATGTGTATCAAACAGTCGTTTTTCTTTATTCATTACAATTGAGTCAAGCTATTTGTAAAACAATTACCTTAAAACAACAATTTTAAAACAAGTACCGAAATAGAAGTTCTTTTTAGCGTAGCATATATATATTGAATATTACAATTCAGAACTGTATTAAATTTTTCTAGTTAAATCAATGTTTTGATTAAATTATTAAATAAAAGACTAAAAATGCAAATGCACCAAGGTAAAACTTACATCACAGAATTTCATACTTAAACGATATTTCGACATTTATATAAGACATAGTAGTAAAATAAAGCCTATGCCACAATGCTTTTAAGACTTGAAGCTGCATATATATGGACTTGATTAAATAAAGCGTAAGGTTATCATGTTTATTAACTTTTACAACAATGCTTTTCAATCTTAAGCACACCCATTCTATGATTGCATGATTCTTGGAAAGTATTATTATTTAACTTGAATAAAAAATGAACTAATATAAATTAATTTTAAAAAATCGTGTCAGTCATACAAATAAGCTTATAATAAGCCGTAGTTCATCAAAACTATTTTTGAAATTTAAATTCTGGAGTCAAAATAATATAAAATATGAAATAATGTAAAAATATATTATAGTATCTTTGAAATGTTCAATTTTTTTAAAAAGCTTTTCAATTTTAAAAGGTCTTTAAATTTTGTTATTCATAAACATGTTGAAGCTGCTTTGTAGTTAAAATAGAAACACTTTCGATTTGAGGTGGAAAGAGTTTGAATAATGGTTTGTATGTATAAATTAAATGACCTTTTATTTATGTCACAATTCTGTCATCATTTCGATATTCACACATCAAAATTTTTTAAGCTACCGCGTGCACTTGTTTTTGTAAATATTGTGACAAATTTTCTTGTTGCTATTTTCTTTTTTATTTTTTTTTTGACATTTTGGGATTGTTTGATATATTTTGAATAATTTTAGTTATTTTAAACAATATTTATGCTAAAATTACAGCCTTTATATGAGGTTTATGAATCTCGTTTCAAAAATTTTTGGACATTTTGTTTGTTTCTGATGTATTTTTAAATAATTTTATATATTTTTGACAAGATTTGTGCTCAGATAAATGAAGATATGTAGATTTGTTCAACAATACCTTGTATTCATTCGTCTGGCACCACTGCTTAACCCTATGTATATAATATCCAGAAGATGGCGTCACTCATATCTAATATATGGATACTGTTATTTAGCGTAAAAAGCTTTATACTGAAAATTGTCCCACTGTTGCATTTAAAAAGTATTTAAGACCAAATTTTAGAATACTTTTATTCAGTGACTCAGTACTATTTTTCTCTTAAGATTTATTTAGTATTGAAACCATAAACGACTTTATGCTATGAGGTATGAAAGTAAAGACATATATTTCGTAATAGTTTTGTTTGGCATTTGCTTCACAAAATTTTATTTTTTATTTGAAAAATAAAATTTTTCCCGTTTTCAAGAAAAGAAAAATTTGACTAAAAGAAAGATAAAATGAGTATATTTAAGAATGAATATTGTAGAGTAGAAGGCGAATTCATTGGCAACGAATTCATTGTGTCACATAATCTTATGTATCCATTTTTTTTTAATTTTTTTGTTTTCAGCAGTTAATTACCCTGAAGGTAATGGAAATATTCCCGGATATAAACGCATACAATAAAATGTAGGAAGAATTATCTATCATGGAACACTCCATTTATTTTTTTATACATTATGTCATTGGAGGGATACATTTCTGTATGCTTGTTCAAAATTAATATGAAAACATTCCTCTCCACTGGACTAAAAATTAATGTGGAAGTATTCCTCTCCCCTATGCTAAAAATGAATGCGCAAACATTCCTCTCCATTGTCTAAAAAATTAATTCTACTTCGACTTCTAAAACAAGAATTTAATATTTTCTTTAGCAAAGTATGAGGCACAAAAAGTGCACTTATATTATTTTATAAGTTTACCTAGCGTTAAGATGAAAGTACATAGCTTTGCGTTAAGAGGCACCCATATTAGCAAATTATTTTACGCATTATTCAATTTATAAATTTATCACTCACAACTATTTTTATACCTAATACAATTTTTAAGTTTTTTGTAAAAATTCTGAATTCTATCTAATACTATAAGACAAAATTTTTTTATTATAAAAATTTATGTTTTTTATTTTTTTTGTTTGTAAGATGAATATTGTGAATATTCGCACCATATCTTATGATCTCATATACGCAATTTCAGTCATGAAACAATAATTACAACGTAGGAGTGGCAATTGGCTATTTTTTCACGAGCTGTGTCCACCAAATGTCATTTGCCTGACTATTCTACTTTCTATTTTCTCCTTTACTTTTTTCGTTATCTTATTTATACTATTTTTGACAGTTGGTGCAAGACGAAAGAACTGTCACTCCTACCTTGTATATATATATGTGACCCGGTCTACGAAAAGGGACCTTCGGTGTAAAAACAAGTTTTCGAGAAAACAGCTGTTTGTAAACGTTTAATTGTCGCACACTGAATGGCGTGCTCTTTTTTTGGAAAATTCCTGACAAACTTCTTTACGAGTTGGAAACTTCTGCTTTGCGCCATTAGAAAGAGCACACATTAGTCTATCCGAATCGCCAAAAAAGTGAAAAATTATATTTTCACACCGAAGGTCCCTTTTCGTAGACCGGGTCACATATGATAATTTCAGTTGAACTTTAGTTCTGGTAAAGAAATAATGCCAAAACAAAGCACAAAAAAAGTACCAAAAAAGAATCAAGGGTATCACTAATAAAAGCTTATCTATATGGCGCCATGTTTCACATATGCAGCTTTTATTTCTTCCGCCATTTTTAATCACTATCTGATGTGGGCTGCCACCAAATTAACTTTCTAATTTTTCCACAATATTTGGCGCAATATTCCGCTGTGGGATTATTTTTGGTATATTGCACATTACCACATCTGACTTCGAACTTTAGAAAATGTAATATTAACTCTTAAATTATTAAGTTATTTATCTAAAGTTTTTACATCTTTGTTCGCAATAATAATTTTTAAGGGCTAAAAGCCATGATGTTAATATAAATTTAACTATTTGATAATTATATAAAATGTTTTTTTGCTTTGAGTCCAAAAAACGAATGATTTCGAATCATTGAACGGTTTTCATACATAACAAAAAAGTATAATCATTTCGAAAGTTTTGAATGAATAAGGGCGATGTTATGTAGACGGTCACGGGCACGGCACGGGCACGAGTTTTTACACTCTTTTTCCGTTTGATGAATGTCGTGCCCAAAGTATGTTATGCTGGCGGTCATTTGATCTATGATCACTAGCACACTTTTTGCTACTTTTAATACTTTATGCAAAAAAGTATGACGAGTATTAGTATGGTGAGTGTTGCTATTATGCAGGTTTCATTACTGCTTTGATAGATTTCGTACTAAAAGTGTACTATTTGCATGGAAAAATACAAATATTGTGAATATTTCCACAACGCAACACTGTTTTGATCCAATGATTTGGTATCGACAGCCGAATCATTTGGTGACCGCGGTGGGCAAAGAACTAAGAGATAAGGAAGCGGTGAAGTTGACCAGAAATGAAGTATTTTACAAATACAATGAAGTTAATTCAAACACATAAACATTCAAACAGGACCGCATTAGGTTATATCGTAAAGAAAGGCGAAAACATTTTGGTGTTCAGACGTATTTTTATTATTTAATTTTTATTGTACTTACACACCACTTATGAGGTATACAATATTAAAATATATAATAAAATATTTTTCAGTCAGAAATAACAATTAAAATTATACTTTTATTTTTTCGGTTTAAAGGAAACACTCCTTTTTTTATCGTCTCAGTTCATGTGAATGCGTATTTGAAATCATATACTTATTTCGTATTTATCGACTTATTTCAAAAAATTTATAACAGTTACGGTCCCTGATTAAAACTTATCTTCAATCGAAAAAAAATTAGGGCCCTATCGCTTGCCACCCTAACGAATGAATGCGCTCATGAAGCTGAACTTTATTTTGACAGAAGCTCTTGCTCATGACTCATGCAAACAAATGGCGGGAAACCAACAAACTATAAAGCAAGGTTACCTGTGAAATGAAACCTACTTATTATGTGTTTTTTATGAACTATCACAACTTTTCACGGCACAACGCATGCTTATTTAATTATTTATTTTGTTTATGTTCGTTTTAATACAATTTATAGCGATGACAATCGCTAATTATTTAATATTTTAATGTTTTTTCACCACTCATTTTCTTTGTTTTGATGTGCAAGAGCTTATGTCAAAAAATCATGCTCTACCTCGCTTGAAAAATTCTTCAGCACACGCATAGTATGTGTGAGTAGAACACCACTTCCTTATATTTTATTTCTATGGCGGTGGGCAAAATTTATTCCCTCGCTCACTCTCTTAAATGCCCCCATTTTCATTGAAACAACAACAATTCGTGACCGTGCCGTGCCCGTGACCGTCTACATAACATCGCCCTAAAGAAATGTGTGTTGTGAATATGCACATAGTACGCATTTTTATCAGGTGGCATCATTTTACTGCAAAGCTTTTAATATTAGTATATAAGTACTTTTTTCACAAAGAAACTTAATTTGCGCGCTTTAATTAAAAATTTCAATGGTAAAAAGTAAAAATTTTTAATGCACTAAAATAATAACATGTAAACTTGGGCGAGGAATTAACTTAGAGGATGTAGATGTGCACGCGATTACATGTTTATTCAAGACCTTTCTGTTTGCAGAGAATCACTTCTGACCTGTCTGAGTTTAATGTTGAAATCGTGAGTTTATTAAAGTAAATTCTGATGGTCAATCATGTTTAACTTTACAATGTTTTCTTAATTACTTGTTCTTCTAATATATTTAGATCGACTGAAGCAGAACGTTTTTTGAAGGCAACGATTGATCAGCGAAAAACTAAGAGTTCTCAATCAAGGTTGGATGTGATCTTTGTCTTTTGGATCAGTTAAACTAAAAAGTTTCTTTGCAGGTCATTGACCTTAAGGATATCAACAAATTCACTATTTAGTATGCCAACAGTCAAATTCCTCAGGCAAAAATTACCCTTGAAGAAATAAAACCCGTTAATCCGTTCGTTCATTTTGTATTACAAAAGAAAAGATTTATTAAGATGTTAATCAAGGTCTGATTCCGTTAAATAAGTATGCTTATAAATTAAGCGCATTCATGATGTTTATTATGTTTTGGCAGAGCTAGAGTAATTCGTGTTTTAAAAAGATATTTATTACAAATTATATTCTCTTGCTATGTTGAAGCTAAGTTTATTTTTATGAATATTTTACTTAATTTTAATCAATTTAACCTTGGTATTGAAACTTGAACTTATTTACTTGTACACACTAAAAAGGAAACAAAAAAAAAAAAGAACTTGTTGCTTCCACACGTAAATAGGACTTGTTAAATAAAATTTAATTTTAGAATGAAATCACTAACTTAAAAATTAAAAAAAAAAAACAAAACTAGTATGTCTTAAAGAACTCAACAATTCATAAGCCAATAAATTCGAATTTTGAAGTCTAAGTTGTTTAGCATAGATTTTTTTTATTTTATAAAAAGTTGCAGATTTCCTTTTGTAATTTAATGATTCATAACTAACATTTAAAAAGCTAAATTCTCAAGTATTTCGTTACACTAAATTGTAATGTTTTCAAATAAAATACGAAAAATCTAAAATTATTTTGTTTAAACATACTAAAAAATTGAAACTTCCATTCATAATAGACAATTTGTCATTTACTAAGCCAACGAAATAAAAAAAAGTTCTGTCCAATACCGTTTTAAATAATACAAAATTGGAGTATTATCTTAATTTTACATTTTATTTGTTAATATTAAAAAAACTTTACAAGATAAAAATATAGTGTTAATATCAATATTTTGTGGCTACATTTGAATTAAAAAATTTATTGATAAATTGTTTTAAATTTGGATAAACGTTTAACATTAAAAAAAAAACATTTTTTGAAAATAAACTACGAAAATTAAAAAATTAAATTTGTGTTTTTAATATTAATAGGTTTAAACATGAATGCAGTTAGTATATATTAGGATTTTTACTAATAGTTCAACATTTATTTTAAAATATTGGGCTTGTCAGGGTTAAAAAATACCTTTAAAATAAAGGAGATGAAAATCCTAAAACATCCATTGAATAGGATGAACTCTATTGTAAAAAATTAAATTTTTGCAACCATCATCCTGTGTCCAGAAGGGTTCAACATGTCGTTTTTTTAAGGATGAATCCTGGTAAAGAGAAATGATTAAGGTTATCAACTTGAAATAAAAACTATCAGAAAGATGCATGGATATCTAATTGATGCTGGTATAAATATAGTTGCGCCTGCAACAAAAAGGGTTCAACAACTCCTAAAACCCAAACGTCTATTTTGGCCAAAAGGAATTATGTGGAATTCCGGAAAAAGTGTAGAAGTAATATTAAATTTGGTATTAAATAAAAGCTTATAAAAATACCTTTCTAATGGCGAATAATTTTCCCAGGTTACCATCATCCTGTGTCCAGAATCCTCAAGATGATCAAAAAGTAAGTTTTTCATAGGATGAAGTCTAGTGGAAAGAAATGGTCAAGGTTACGAACTTCAAACAATTGCTATATAGAAGATGCATACATACCTGATTGATGCTGATACAAATTTAGTTGCTCCTGCAACAAAAAGTGTCCAACAACTCCTAAAACGCAAATGTCCATTTTGGCCTAAAAATGATAAGGTGGAGCTCTAGAAAAAGTATAGAAGTAATATTATTGAATTTGATATCATAAGAAACCTTATATGAATACCTTTTTAGTGGTGTACAACTTTACTCAGATTTCCATCATCTTGTATGCGGAATTCTAAAAGGATGTTCCAAAATCTGGTTATTCCAAGGATGAAGGCTGTTAGAGAGAAATGGTTAAGGTTATCATCTTGAAATAAATGCTTTTAAGAAGATGCATATATACCTGATTGATGCTGATATAAATTTAGTTGCTCCTGCAACAAAAAGTGTCCAACAACTCTTAAATCGAAAATATCCATTTTGGTCCAGTAAGGATTAAGTAGAGTTCTGGAAAAAGTAAAGAAGTAACATTATTGAGTTTGATATAGTATGAAAGTTAGTAGTAATACCTTTTTAATGGTGTATGCTTTTATCCAGGTTTCCATCATCCTGTGTCCAGAATCTTGGAGAAGGGGTCAAAATCAAGTTTTTAAAAGGATGAAGTCTAGTGGGAAGAAATGGTCAAGGTTACGAACTTCAAATAAATGTTATCTAGAAGATACATACATACCTGACTGATGCTGATATAAATTTAGTTGCTCCTGCAACAAAAAGTGTCCAACAACTCTTAAATCGAAAATATCCATTTTGGTCTAGTTAGGATTAAGTAGAGTTCTGGAAAAAGTAAAGAAGTTACATTATTGAATTTGATAAAGTATGAAAGCTACTAGTAATACCTTTTAAATAGTGTTTAATTTTTTTCAAGGTTTCCATCATCCTGTGTCCAGTATCCCTAGTATGGTCCAAAACCAGGTTTTTCATAGGATGAAGTCTAGTGGAAAGAAATGGTCAAGGTTACGAACTTCAAACAATTGCTATATAGAAGATGCATACATACCTGACTGATGCTGGTACCAGTTAAGTTGCTCCTGCGTAATATTAGATGAAGGTTTCCATCATCCTGCGTCCAGAACCTTAGAGAAAGGTCCAAAATCTGGGTTTTCCAAGGATGAAGGCTGTTGGAGAGAAACGGTTAAAGTTATCATCTTAAAACAAATGCTATCATGAAGATGCATACATACCTGATTGATGCTGGTACCAGATAAGTTCCTCCTGCAACAAAAAATGGCCAACAACTCCTGAAACAGAATTGTCCATTTTGGCCCAAAAAGGATTAGGTGGAGTTCTGGAAAAAGTAATCAAGTAATATTATTAAATTTGGTATTAAATGAAAGCTTACGTAAATACCTTTTTGATGGCTTTTAATTTTTCTAGGTTACCATCTTCCTGTGTCCAGAATCCTCAAGATTTGACCAAAATCTGAGTTTTTCAAGGATGAAGGCTGTTGGAGAGAAACGGTTAGGGTTATCATCTTAAAACAAATGCTATCATGAAGATGCATACATACCTGATTGATGCTGGTACCAGATAAGTTCCTCCTGCAACAAAAAGTGGCCAACAACTCCTGAAACAGAATTGTCCATTTTGGCCCAAAAAGGATTAGGTGGAGTTCTGGAAAAAGTAATCAAGTAATATTATTAAATTTGGTATTAAATGAAAGCTTACATAAATACCTTTTTGATGGCTTTTAATTTTTCCAGGTTACCATTATCCTGTGTCCAGAATCCTCAAGATTTGACCAAAATCTGGGTTTTTCAAGGATGAAGGCTGTTGGAGAGAAACGGTTAGGGTTATCATCTTAAAACAAATGCTATCATGAAGATGCATACATACCTGATTGATGCTGGTACCAGATAAGTTCCTCCTGCAACAAAAAGTGGCCAACAACTCCTGAAACAGAATTGTCCATTTTGGCCCAAAAAGGATTAGGTGGAGTTCTGGAAAAAGTAATCAAGTAATATTATTAAATTTGGTATTAAATGAAAGCTTACATAAATACCCTTTTGATGGCTTTTAATTTTTCCAGGTTACCATCATCCTGTGTCCAGAATCCTCAAGATTTGACCAAAATCTGGATTTTTCAAGGATGAAGGCTGTTGGAGAGAAACGGTTAGGGTTATCATCTTAAAACAAAGGCTATCATGAAGATGCATACATACCTGATTGATGCTGGTACCAGATAAGTTCCTCCTGCAACAAAAAATGGCCAACAACTCCTGAAACAGAATTGTCCATTTTGGCCCAAAAAGGATTAGGTGGAGTTCTGGAAAAAGTAATCAAGTAATATTATTAAATTTGGTATTAAATGAAAGCTTACATAAATACCTTTTTGGTGGCTTTTAATTTTTCAGGGTCACCATCATCCTGTGTCCAGAATCCCCAAGAGTTGTCCAAAATCTGGGTTTTTCAAGGATGAAGGCTGTTGGAGAGAAACGGTTAGGGTTATCGTCTTGAAATAAATGCTATCAAGAAGATGCATACATACCTGATTGATGCTGGTACCATTGAAGTTGCTCCTGCTTCAAAATATGCCCAACAACTCCTAAAACGGAAATGGCCATTTTGGTCCAGGAAGGATTAAGTAGAGTTCTGGAAAAAGTAATCAAGTAATATTATTAAATTTGATATTAAATGAAAGCTTACATAAATACCTTTTTGATGGCGTTTAATTTTTCCAGGTTACCATCATCCTGTGTCCAGAATCTTCAAGAGTTGTCCAAAATCTGGGTTTTTCAAGGATGAAGGCTGTTGGAGAGAAACGGTTAGGGTTATCATCTTGAAATGCTTGCTATCAAGAAGATGCATATATACCTGATTGATGCTGGTACCATTGAAGCTGCTCCTGCTTCAAAATATGCCCAACAACTCCTGATACAGAATTGTCCATTTTGGCCCAAAAAGGATTAGGTGGAGTTCTGGAAAAAGTAAGCAAGTATTATTATTAAATTTGGTATTAAATGAAAGCTTACGTAAATACCTTTTTGGTGGCTTTTAATTTTTCAGGGTCACCATCATCCTGTGTCCAGAATCCCCAAGAGTTGTCCAAAATCTGGGTTTTTCAAGAATGAAGGCTGTTGGAGAGAAACGGTTAGGGTTATCGTCTTGAAATAAATGCTATCAAGAAGATGCATACATACCTGATTGATGCTGGTACCATGGAAGTTGCTCCTGCTTCAAAATATAGCCAACAACTCCTAAAACGGAAATGTCCATTTTGGTCCAGGAAGGATTGGCATGGTTTTTGGAAGAAGCTGAAGAGATACATCAAAAATTCAAACATCACTTGAAAGATATTGTGAATACCTACTTGATGGTGTATCAATCCCATGTTTTGCGCTACGCGTTCTGTCCAGGAGGTCCAAGAAGCATCCAGTGAAATCATGCCCCAGAGATTAAGGCCTATTGTGACACAATGGAAAAAGTTATTAGTTTTTAATCTTAGCCATCAAAAAGATGTATATTTTTCCAACTTGTCCATGTATAAAACATTGATCTTTGTGGAGGCTTTATGCCCAACAACTCCAAAAAGCTCCAGGTCCACAAAAATGTACATCGAATTTTCCTGAGCCTATGTGTGAAGAAAATGATTTCATTTAGTTTTATATGAATACTACAATAAAATATCTACTTACCTGCTTTATCCAATTTTTCCAATTGTTTTTTATTGAGTTACTGCATCGCTTTTTGTCCATCGCCTCAAAAACGCAAAACTGTTGTCCAAAAAAGTTGTTGATAAATCGCATTTGACGTTTGAAGAACTGTCAAAATTTGATAGAACGAGGTGAGAATGGAATTGGTTGTCAGAATTGGTTGTTATCTTCACGGACATAAAATTGTTATGCCAATTTGTCATGTGTGTTCGCAGCGTTAGCTCATAGTCGCCGATAGAAACACTATTGCCAGATCAAGAAAGTGGTATTTTATATAATTTATTGGCAGCACTTTTTGGAAAACAACCATGTTTATAGGGCACCCCAAACGATACTACATGTCGGATGGACATGTAGTTCGACAAAATAACGGCACTATTTTTCGTTGGTCTTAAACGGTCGCACATGTTGGATGGACTTCATTATTTTAAAGTTGCCAGCGAGTAAACATCGAGCATTGTGCAGTGCTCGATATATTTACAAATTTTATTTTTATGAATTCCTCTTTTATTTTTCAGAGTCACTGTGAGCCTTCTATACAGCTCAAAAAATTCCTTCTAAAAATGTACTTTTATTACATTTGTCATTTTTCCGCTCGATGTTTCTCACTCAAGAACTTTTATCGAATGAGAAAATGCACTAAGTTGGATGGACACGCACACAAACGATCGCACATGTCGGATGGACCGAGCAAAAAGTCAAAAATTTTCGTCTTTCATCGGACATGTCCATCCAACTTCATTTTTAGCACACGAACGATACTACATGTGCGACGACATGACAGGTCCATCCGACATGTCGTATCGTTTGGGGTGCCCTTATGTCAGACCGGTGATAGAAAAAAAGTCTATATCAGAAAAACAAATAAAGCATCAAAAATATGTTCAGCGCCAGCACCCGAAACCTTTTGCGCAGCAGCGTTTTGCATCGTTGCAAAAGCACCCTCGTCGTGGCTGAACACAACAATGAAGTTTTGAATCCTGTAACGCTGAATACAATCTCGGCAGCAAAGAAAATCGGAGGCGACGTAACTGCTGGTAGCAGGCACCAAATGCGGACACGTTTCCGAAGCTGTTTCTAAGGTGTCTGGTGTTGCAAAAGTTCTCGTGGCTGAGAATGATGCCTTCAAAGGTTTCACCTCCGAGTCGCTAACACCTTTGGTGCTGGCTGCCCAAAATCAATACAAATTCACGCACATCTTAGTAGGTGCGACGGCACTTGGCAAGAATGTGCTGCCACGTGTGGCCGCCTAACTCGATTTTTTCGCCTATTTCAGAGATTATCGATGTCAAGTCGGAGGATACGTTTGTGCGCACCATCTACGCTAGAAATGCGATACTGACGCTCAAGACAATGTTTATCAAATGTTGGCCGTGGCTACGTCTCAGATGGAAGCGGGATTGTCCGCATAAACTTTAGACTATTGAAAAAAGTCTCTTTACTTGGAGCACCCATTATTATATCACCCAATATTTGACAGTAACACGCAATGCTGCCAAGTTCTTAAGAAAAAAGTTAAGCGAAATATTAAGCGCCGATGAGCGTTTTTTTGGACAAGCGTATATAGCGATGCCGAAAAAACACACCTAGTATATTATAATGTTTTCTTTGATAGCATTTTATAATTTTAACAACGAAAGTGAAAGTGAAAGTGATAGTGATGAGCAGTGCATTTCATGTACAAGAACCCAAAATTGCTCGCTTGTAGTTTTATTTGTTCTGAAAACATATTAAATATTGTTAATAGATGTTTTTATTATTATTTTTTATAAAATAATGTTAAATATGCATATCTGAAAATGTTTGCTTATCGTCGTTTTTTGACGTTCCGCTTCGGGTAATTTTCTTACAACAAGCATAGAAATAAAATATAAGGAAGTGGTGTTATACTCACACATACTATGCGTGTGTTGAAGAATTTTTCAAGCGAGATAGAGCATGATTTTTTGACATAAGCTCTTGCACATCAAAACAAAGAAAATGAGTGGTGAAAAAACATTAAAATATTAAATAATTAGCGATTGTCATCGCTATAAATTGTATTAAAACGAACATAAATAAAATAAATAATTAAATAAGCATGCGTTGTGCCGTGAAAAGTTGTGAAAGTTCACAAAAAACACATAATAAGTAGATTTCATTTCACAGGTAATCTTGCTTAATAGTTTGTTGGTTTCCCGCCATTTGTGTGCATGAGTCATGTGCAAGAGCTTCTGTCAAAACACAAGTTCAGCTTCATGAGCGCATTCATTCGTTAGGGTGGCAAGCGATAGGGCCCTAATTTTTTTTCGATTGAAGATAAGTTTTAATCAGGGACCGTAACTGTTATAAATTTTTTCAAATAAGTCTATAAATAATGGTTATTTTTACCTATTTTTTTGTTTTGTTTTTTTTTTTTTTGTTATTATTAACTTTTATTTATTCGGTCAAAAATACCAGTTAAAATGTTTATTTTTCGGTTAAAAATAGAAGTTAAAATATCACTTATTTTTTCGGTCAAAAATAAATGTTCAAATATGACTTCTTTTTCTGGTCAAAATTATATATTTGACAGTGATATCCTATATTCAATACTAGCTTACCCGGTACAAGTTTTTTGCACCCGAAAATATGCTAATGAGCCGAATGACTAGTCGTATTTTGCCATTTGTCCCGTATTTTTCCCGATATAACCTAATGCGGTCCTGTTTGAATGTTTATGTGTTTGAATTAACTTCATTGTATTTGTAAAATACTTCATTTCTGGTCAACTTCACCGCTTCCTTATCTCTTAGTTCTTTGACAACAAGCCAAATTTGTACTGCTGTTACGTCTTCGTTCGTAACTGAATCAGCTGTTCTCGTTTGTGTACAATATACGTTTTACATCAAGCAAAAACAGCTGATTATTGGCTTTTGAACGAAGTCTTCGTGAAATACACGTTTCGTTCGTTTTACAGCAAGATGCTATAAGTTACGCAGCTCTTACACAACTGCGAAAAATGGTTATGAATAACGTTTTCTTGTTTAAAGCCCGTTTAAAGTTACGCTGCCTCTAAAATGTGTTTATGAATAAGGCTCAAGATGTTTTACATAAATATAAGGTTATTAAGTGTGTTTAATGACATTTGTCTCAATTTTGTTGGCCTTGAATTGGACTTTTCCATTCACTTCACAAATGAAGAAGTGAGTGCTCGCTGAATGTTCTTTTGAAAAGTTCATATAAATGAAATGGCTGTACACTTCACGCATGACGCATGTTTACGAACGCACTTTCGCTGTCAGGTCTTTGTGGAACCTATGTTGTTTATGAAAAAATTTGACAGCTGATGTTTCTTATCTAAATTACTGGGTGGATAATTTGTTTCCTTCTATTTGAGAACTACGAAAATTAAAGGAATCCAATAAAAGTTATAGTTGGCATATAAAACGAGCTCAATTTGCGGTTTCAAAAAATATGTTGAAGCCAAAAGCGTTGGTGCAAGTTCTCAGCCAGGCGAATACGGGAGGGGTTAAAAACACACTGTAAGATATCCATAATATTTGCAACCAGACATGCTAAGATGTTTTCTATTTTTTTTTTTCAATATTTAGATTACTTAGCCAAGAGGGTGCACTGTTGGCCTATTCTGGCTATGGCGATCGTGATGTTCGAGTCACCGCAGCTATTGCTAGTAATATTTGGGCAGCCTATGAGAAGCATGGGCGCAATGCCTTTCGAGAGGATCGTCTGAATTTTGTGCTGCTGGATTGTGAGTGCGGACATGTAGCGATAACACAGGTAAGAGTTTTGTTGTTACTTTTCAGACTCAAATTTATGTAGATTTATATAATAAACTTAATTTCATTATAGGTGGCCAGCATATTGCTCTGTCTGTATGCCAATGAGACTGTAGGTCTTGGTATGTTAAAACAGAAAGCCATGGCACTGGCCGCTTATCTTGAGGGACCTCTTAAACAAATAGGAACATCGTAGATGCTTGCTGAACCATCACACTGTCGTGTGCATTGTTTGAAAACCTTGAGCGTGAAATAATAACAAAAGCTGGTTTATTTATTTGGAATCAACTTTTTATTGAATATGTAGTAGTACACGATTATATTTTTTTTTTATATTATAAATAATAATGTTAATATTTATATAAGCGACCACATTGCGTCTGTTGGTGTATTTAAAAATATTATATTAATGTAGTTTTATTATTAATCGTAAATTCCTTAACTTATATTTTGAAACAAAAATCTTGATAGTTCCGATACACAGACAGCAGCATACATATTGCGGGCATGCGTCTGTATTTACTCAATTGCATAAAGTTTCAGTGTTCGATCCATGCTTGTTGATGCTAAATATTGTGCATGTTTGCCAAAGCGCACCCCCGTGGCTAGTGCTGTATGGTCATTAAAGATTTTGAGATCTTGCCATTGCTTGCATAAATAGATCCTATGTTGAAGAAAAAGAATAAATTTAGATATTTAAAAACAATCGTAGTTACCTACAAATATAATATATATGAGACGATGAATGACTATTTGATATGCATTTATAGGTAACATCGAAATTATTTAATTAATATTTTGTAGTTTAAAGTTTCTCAGCATACTTTAAACTACAAAGGGTACATTTTTGAGGGTTGACCAAAATCATAATGCTGCGATTGTAACATTTCTTATTTAATTTCAAAATAAGTAAAATATTAGCGCTATTTCGATTCCATCAATTTTTACATGCGACATGTTCAAAATCATTTTGTGAGAAATTTATTTGAAGCTATTGATTCAAATTCGTGACTCACAACCGCGAATTTTTAATTTGATATTGAATTTGAAAAAAAAAAACAACAATAATTAACAATAACGCAACAATATATCTTGTCACCCTGTTATTTATTTTACTATATATCCTTTTTTAAAAATATATTAAAACGGTACTAAGATGACATTCAAAATAGTGCCCCACATAACAACGGGTATATCAGCGGGTTATATTGAATATGAAGGTCTTAGCAACAGAAAACTTAGTTTATTGATTTATTAAAATCTAGTTTAAATCGTATAACTATTTGTGAAAAAAATGTTGCAAAGAACTAAAATGAATAAAGGCAGGAAAAAAGTCATACGTAGCTATACAGGCAAGTGTTTATTATATAGATTGATGACTTAGTATAGAAAAGGCGTACTTTTTTTTTTAATCACCTTTTTAATATATTCTGGTAGACCACTCTTAATAAAATCAATGCGCTTTTTTGTTGTTGTTCCTATTTTAAATAAAAACAGCACTAAAAAAGTTTTTATATTCAAAGTTTTCCAGATTTAATTCAGTTATTTTCTTCTCATGTAAAGTAACAAAAAATTAAGTTACGCCTGTTCTATATTAAGCCATCGAGATATAAGACAAAAGCGGGTAAAACAAAATGTTTGTATTGTTCTCTTAAGATTTCTATACAGCTGAAGACTTACGAGATCCTGACACAAATCCAAAAATAAATTTGACCATAGACGACTTCAATGCGGTAAGCTTGGTATTTTTTTTTTCAACCAAAGTTTAAATTTGTTTACTTATAAAAAAAGAAAGGGCAAATTGCAAATCCACGCGCACCATGTGTAGTCACAACAGTCGATCCGTGTTACATAAAAGATGCAAGCCAACAGAGGCTGGTTAAAAAATTTTGCATGAAAACGTGAGTGAAAATAGTAACGCCTTACTTTTTGCATTAATATAGTGAAAGCAATTTTAGGGATATTCTTCGATTGCGTGAAATAACCCGAAAGAAATTTATGATCTATTCAACGCAGCAAAGATATTTGGAAAGACAACATGAAATAGAGTATCAAGAGCGCGAATACAAACGTATAACGGACTTCTACAAGGTAAAAGATTTAGTTTTAGTTCTACTTTAAACAGAAAAATATTGTTGCATAAAAAGTTTGCCGAGGATTCACTGCGAAAAATGGAAGCAGAAGCATTCAGTGATATGATGAAAACTAATCTAAAGTTGAGGGAAATGAAAGAGTTAAAAGTAGCGGATGAACTTAAGGAAATAACTACCGAGCATCAACGTATACAAATGGAGGTGCAGGAAACTTATAGAAGATTCTTATATTTGCTGAAGTTAATAGTGAGCGAAAAAAAGACAAAAAACCGAAAAATGTAAAGCCAGAAAAATATTTTCTAAATATTTAAGAGTTACTTTGACAACATTGAAGACTATAGCAACGCTGCAAAAAACAGCGAAACTGATAAAACTACTCTAGAAAAACCAGCAGACATTGGCGACTTGATCAGCAGCAATAAAAGCCAAATTAGTAATGAACAAATTGGACAATTTAAGGAGTACATCAACGAAGTGGTGAGACCGTATTTGGCACAAAATAATCATTTGAAAGCGGATTTGTGGATTCAAGTAAACAAAATTTACGGTACAAAATTTAAACCGTCATTGATGATAATTCAATTTCTAGGGTTATGAGTACACAACGCGCAAATTGTTTAATTTCTATCGTCACCTAAAAAATGTAGCTCTGCTCAACCATATTCTAACAATAATCTTTATAAAATTTGTAAGTTTTATACATACATACATATTTTCTTAACATGGAAGGATGTGAAAATAAAGGCTTTTTCTCTTTTTCCTTTTACAAGAAAAAAACATATGATCGGCGCTTAACGAAAACCATTTGCGTGCGTGATACTGATTGTTTGAAGCAACGTGTAGGAATCCTGAAATCCAAAGCTAACAATATTTTAAGCACCTATGAAAAGAGCTACAAAAAGGAGTAAGTTTTCATTTGAAATTTCCAAATGGTATAGCGACAAAATCCATGCGACAAAAAAATTTCATTTCTAGTAAGTTGAACATTAAACTGAATGTCATCATTCCGGTTATATTGAAGCAAGTTGAAAATGCTGTTGGACAAAACAGCGAAACTGAAGGATCGGAAGCAATACAAGGAGGTATAGACGTTGCAAACGGCGAATTTCATGAGCAAAACAAAACTTTGCAGCAAGTAGAAAAAATACATGAAATTTTAATGGTAAGCCTAAGAATAATAATCTACCAGAAATAAAAAATTGTTCCGACTTTTATTGTCAATTTGTCATCAACAAAATTCTTCATTCCAACTAACAATAACTTTTGTTCCACAGTCTTTGTTGCATCAACTCGATACCATGCCACCAGAAGAGTGCAAGAAGATTGAGCATCAGGTGCGGCGCAGCATGCGCATAGAAAAGGAAAAATCACGTCGAGCATTGCTTAAACAGACAAATATGCAGAACTGGGTTGCACATTTCAGAAAACATGAGCTACTTAAGCCAAAGTAGGCTGAAACAGAAAAATTAAAAAATTTTATATTTGCTTAACCAACAAATATTCGAGCTTGTCACAGAATGAATAAAATATTTAAAAATAGTCTTTAAAACATCAAGTAATGCATCATTACTGTAACCAGATCTTTACTTTCATGCATAAAAAGGAGTTGTATATCGCAAATTAAGCTAGGATAAAGTGTACTTTAGTCCGTATAGGAACGTCTGAGCCATGTCGATTATGGAATGAAGCTGTAGTTTTGATACAATTTTTGAAGCCACAGGCAATCATTACAATCCCTCAAATTATACTTTTTCAGAAACTTTATATAAAGACATTAATCGACTCATCCAGAATGAATCAGGGTAAAAAAAAAAATACACGATTGCAAAAATAACCTAAAAGCACCATAAAAATATAAATCTCAATGACAATACTCCATTTCAAAAAGTAATTCTCTGTATGACGACAAACCCAAGATTCGTCTAATAACCAGCAAAAAAAAAATTTATCAGTATCTTCTACTCGCCACTTACCTAACATCCGTTCCAGCTATGGCCAAGTATGTTCCGCTCTGATCAAAACACAGATCCTTCACTTCGTAGCCATCGTCCAATTGAATTGTTTTAAAATTCTTCAGCTTACGCAAATCCCACAACTTAACACAAGCATCATCAGCAGCCGTGGCTAAATAGTAACCATTCTCGGAAAAGGATATTGCCGAAATTGGGCCAGTGTGTCCCGGAAAATTGGCTACATTGCTTTGTTCTTTCAAATCCCAAATCTTAACTTGTGAATCATCAGTACCAGTGCCAAAAATTAAACCATCAGGATGAAATTGTGCTGTGGTTAGACCAACTTCTGCAGTATCAATTACTTTAGTCAATAAACGGCCAGTGCGTATGTCGGAAAATGCCCAGTGTTTGTCGGATGATGTGGAGAGCACATAGTCACCGGTAGGATGCAATGAGAGGCCAGTAACAGGGCCATCATGACAGCGCAGCAATAACTGTGTTTGAGACGTTGGCACATGCCAAATACGTATTGACATGTCGGGTGATCCCGTTATGACCGTATCTTCATCGGGATGATAAATTACTTTAGTTATCTTTTTCGTGTGTCCCTTAAGTATGGCAACAACTTGTTCCGTGTCTTTGTTGAAGACTGTGGCATTTTTGTCATTGCCACCAGTTAAAATTTTGCTATGATCAGCGCTATTGATGTCGAGTGCTAGGATACCAGGTATTGACGCTGAGTGTAAGCCCTGTAAAGCAGCATTTCATTGTTAAAGACCAAAATAATAGTTTATTTTACTTACCGGATGCGATGCCACTGTTAAGAAAGTCTTGATCTGCTCCTGTGTTATCAACTCTTCGGGCACAGTACGTCCACGTTTCTTACGCTCTTGTGTTAGCACCGTGGCCTTATCTTGCAACTTCTGTATCACTTCGGCACTCATGCCTGCCTGTTCCACAGGCTGTGTTGCAACTCCAGCTGCTTCAGCGGCAATAGCTGGCTGCGGTATTGTTGTTGGAGCTGCAATACCGGCCTGCGGCTTAAGTGTTGCCAATGCCTCACGTGCTGCAGCGACTTCTTTGTTCAGCCTTGATATAACACGACATGCGGCATCATGTTGATACAATGCATGCGACAATTCCTGCCGTGCCGTCTGCAGCTGGGTGCGTTGCGTAAATGAATGCAACATCAGAGCATCCCATTCATCTTGCATTGTCTTAAGCGTTGCAGGAATGCTAGTAGCGCTTGGTGGCTTTGGTTTAACAATTGGTGGAGTTTTGATCTCGATCAGTTCTTCCGCTTTCATCTCTTTGCCGGTGATGGGGTCACAGCCATTTTCCAATATATACTTCTCGATGATACGTTTTTCAAAAATTGCCCCAGAGTGTGGTGAAATGACAGGTGTGTCTGGCACTTCGTTTGTAACTGGTAAGAAAGAAATTTTCATGAATTATTTTAATGCATTGGAAATTTGGCGCTCCGTTTGCGCGCACATAACCTCAAACAAAATAATTTATAGAGCGCCGAAGAATCAATTTTTAGCCCCTTACTTGCACAAACTAAAGCCATCGTAGATAAACTAGTGAATTTTGAGTTTTAATGTTTAAATTCAGTTATTTTTGGTTGCAACTACTAGCTTTTTAAGAAATATCTCAAATGATTTCTACAAATAAGAAATTATTGAAATTGGCTTGTATCTTTTTTGACACATGAAGCTTCAGTGGATTGTGGATTCTAAAGACCAGAGTTGCAAAAATGTTCAATAATTACAGCAAGGGAATTTTATTGTTACGATAAATCGGCGATATATCTATTAACGGCGTTATGTATAAATCAATTTAGAGCCAGCGTAATAGTACGTTTATATATGAGGATTAAGAGAAAGAAGATTAGCCTAATCTCCTGCTGTAATCTCAACTGTTAACATTAGCGTAATCGAGATTAACTTTGACATTTCGTTGCTTTGTTTTGTTTTATGTATTTACCTTTAGCCATGTTTTTATGTATTTGTATGTATTTGTTGTTTCAGCAATTTTCCTTCACCAGACAATTATTTGCCATTTCATTTTATTACTTCTTTATAGTGTTGCATTTTTTAAGGAATTATGGCTGTTCACAGCGTTGCAAACCTTTTTTGAGGAGATTAGCAAGTAGATTAGTTTCTAATTTCGTTCCGAAGAGATTAACTTTTGTATGGCTAATCTCGTCAAAATCAACAAGACTAGTGAGTTAATCTCCTCAAAGGGCTTAATCTCGATTTAATCTCTATATGTAAACGCACTATTAAAAAGCAATTTTAACAACAACACGTTATTTATAACAATTTTTCTGTTTTACGCAACGTTGTTTAGGTCACAATGGCTGGCGCGTACTTAGCGTAATCTAAAGGTCCAATTTCATACACTTTGCAGCAAATCTGGCTATATACGACAATAAAGTTTCGAATGTAGGCTTCCAAGTGCTCAATTGTTTCTGGCTTCTAGGCATAGACAAGCAAATTTACATATCCCCAAAGAAAATAATTGAATGGCGTCAAATCGCACAAGCTAGGTGGCCAGTTAACATGTCCATTTAGTAAAGGCATTAATGCCTTCCCATTCAGGCACGAAAAAGTTAGCAACCATGTCTCTACCAACATTATTTTTGAAGATATATGGACCAATGATTCTACCGGCCCATAAAGCGCACCAAGTGGTGGATTCTTCTCGATTTAATGGTGTTTCGAAAGAGGTTTGTGACCATTGTACCAAAAACAGCAATTCTGTTTATTCACGTTACTCTACTCTCACATTGAGCAATACTCAACTGGTCGTGACGTCATGCTCAATCACTCTGCTAAACTCTATCGATAGAGAAGAAGTGTTTATGTATATCACGAAACTCACCAATTGAGATATTCGTGGTAGGTAGACAATTTGACATTTGTGATATGAGAATTGTATTCTTGCTAATGGAAATTTTAGCAAGACGAAACAAACAAATTTATTTGTGCAAGACGGATAAGCAATCAAGTCAATAAAAAATAAATTTTGAATAGCAATTGCATCTATATCAATATATAAGGTAAAAACTTCCTAATTTGAATTTAAAAATAGTTTGTGATGATTGTTAATATACGTGAATTTCAGCATTGAAAATGAACTTGTTGTGTTGGTGTTAGCTGATGCCCATGATAGGAGGAATATGTTGCGCATTCACCGACGAGCATTAAGAGACCAAAGTGATCCATTTCGTTTGCCAGAGGCACGTTTTATTGAGCTATTTCGGTTAAATAAAGATACAGCAAATGTGCTCCTAAATGAAATAGGACCCTATATGAAGGAAGGTGTTCGCAAAACGTTTATACCTTATAGTATAAGATTGGTACCTGAAAATTGACCGCAACCCAAAGAGCGGTTTGATTTCATAAAATGCAATAGTTTTTGTTTTTGCATTCTGGTGACACGACCTGTCAGAACTTTTTTCTATGAATAAATAAAAAATATTATAGCATGTTCAAACCGAGCATTTAATTATGTTAAATCCATTTAATGAAGTTAAATCGAAATCGAGTTCTCAAATGAAGTTCTAATGAAGTTATATGCGTACAATTGTTGTTGGAAATTTAACGTGTTAAATGCTTTAACACGTTTCGAAACTTGTTAAATCACTGGTTTGTGTTCTTGCTAACGTCAGAAAAGCTTTTTTTGCTTTTTAAACTGACATTTCAAAACTAGTGAAAGCAGTATGAACGATCATGATTAAAAAAAAAGCTTTTTTCCGAATAACGCTTTTAATGAAGTCGGTTTAAACATTCTATTAATAAACATTAAAAAAAAACAAAAAATTCTACTTACAGCACCATTCATTCTCAATCGAAAATTGACAAACTCTACAAGTATAAAGCTCACGAGAATTTCTCAACTAGACGAGAATACTCTACTCAACTCACCACACTTCTATAAACACTCCAGTTGAAAATTCCATCATTGTGACGTCACATTCTCAACCAGTTGAGAAAAAAGCAGTTGGGAATAGTTACATGAACGCACCACAGATAAAACAAAATTGTGAGCAACATGTTTTTCAAAATAAAAATTCCAAAAGTTTGCAAACGTTGCTTCGAAGTCTGTTGCATGACCCTGGGTATCGTACCAGATGTGGCGCCCAGCTCCACTAGCTCATTGGTGTCAGGGAGGGTAATAAATTCGACCCAGCCACATCTGGTCGAGGGCGCACAATAACCGAAAAATCTAAATAAGATAAAATTGAAAACAATTAATGAGGAACAAGACGGATGTTATGTCTTGTAGCGCACCCGCCCTACCATGTGACCGACCACCATTTCCAGTCACCCAACGAAATTTCACAATGGCTTCGCTCACGACATTTTCAAGTACTTACCCTATATCAACCCTTCAGATACCCCCCTGAACTTCTATTTAGCACGCCATTATTTTTTTTTTATATCTTCATTATTTTATAAACATATTTATGAACATATTCCATCTAATAAATAATAAATACTCGCGGTAATGCATGCGCTTCAATAAAAATAAATAAAATAATTTAAGTAAAATTGCTTCAACTATAACAAAAACTTTAAGGCCTATCAACCCGTTTCACCACAGAACAATTTCAAATAATTAGTTTAATGCAACGAAATAAAACTTTAGTTGGTCCTAACTCGAGAGAGCTCTCTAAAGTGGGCGTACCAAAACCATTTCAAAACCCTTTTATTATTCGCGCCCCTGTAGTGAATCAAGTTTAACAAGTTTATCCTAAAATTTTATCTTAAGACTACTCTTAAATACTGATGAAATTATTTTCTTACATTTATAATTATTTTCTTTTGAAATCAATTTATTAATTTTTACATATTTTAATTTCATTTATTATTTTATTTTATATCTTTCCAGGTTTTGTTCTTATTCTCTTTTCAGGTTTTTCTGTATTTCTAATTTTCTTTTCAGGTTTTCTGTATTTCTAATTTTCTTTTCAGGACTTTGTTTCTTTCACAATTTTCTTCTAATTTTCTTTGCAGGTTTAGTTTCACTTAGGGTTTTCTTTCATTTTCTTTACAGGATTTTGTTTCTTTTACAATTTTCTTCTAATTTTCTTTGTATGTTTAGTCTCCCTTATGATTTTCTTTTGGAGTAATTTTTACACAAATATATAAACAAAAAAAATTATAAGTATTAATACCGCAAGGAAACTTGAATTCCAGGATAATTAACTGAGCCTTTAAGGTACTTCTAACCTATTTATCTTATTTTATATGGCTCTATAATGAAATTTTTCTTTATATTTTATGGAACTTATCTGTTTCCGGTTCCGAAAGGTTGTCCAGTCGGCTACAATTTTAGCAGTGACGCGCTGTACTCGCTTCTGGGCCGCGTATCTTTTTGTTCCTGGTTTTAATTCTTGTTATAAAAATAAATCCTATGAGCCTTGTTCAAAATAAAGTTTATTACGACTCACCATGTTCCCTTGAGTGTTTAAATATGTGTTTTGGTATTCCTACTTCCTTTCTCTCAGATTTTAAATCTATTTTACAAGGTTTTCCTCCGCGATGTAAAAATTCTGGTTTAAGGATTGCTTTAAAACACTTTATTGCAAACATTATAGCAGTCTTTTTACCTTTTGTTATTAAAAAAAAAACAAACACTTAGAATAAACACTGGAATGCCGCTTCTATTTTAACTCAACTTTAATCACTGCCTCTAATTTATACTATTAATATTCATACCGCACTTAACTTCAACGACTGGACAACTGAAAGCCTAGTTTCAGTCCGTGCTTTCGTGTGGTCAAGAAACTGTTTAATTTTTTTTGTATCCTAAAATGACAAACCATACACATGTATATTGGGATCATATACATTGGGGTCATTGCCTATATTAGATAGTGCAGGTCGCTCCCACCTACGCCATTTTCTTGGTATCCTATATTGATACTTATGTTATCTATATTGGGGTCATTGCCTATCTAAGCCAGTGCATGTCGGTCCCACCTACGCAATTTTCTTGGCTCCGATCTGTCTAACTTCATTATGTCTCTCTCTTACTCTGGAGAATTGGAGCATTACTTTGGTGTACTGGCCAAACTTTCGTTTTACCCAATGTAATGTCCTAACTTGGACGATTTTCATCCATTGACTTGGCTTGAATACCAGGCACACAGAAAACATAGTTCTTATGTTATCCAGTTCATATACTCTCAACATAAACATATGCGTCAATCCTAGCCAGGACAAAACCCCTTTTAAAGAAAGACAAACTTAAAAGTTTAGTCGATCATGCAGTGATGCACTTTTAAGTTCCTGCCTCTCAAACTGTTCTTATAAATATCTTATCCAGGGTTGCCGACTACTGAAGCCAGGTTTTTATTATATATAAAGGTATTGTGAGCACGCACGCAACAAGTCTGTCTATTCAAAATGAGTTGTCAAACTAAACTAACCCCAAAACAACATAGAAATATCAAATCGGCTGTCACAAAAAACAGTGTTGTCTTTTTAAAGCTCTCCGCCTCACAAAAACTGGCATAGGTGAATCCAGCTACATGTGTGCTGAATTTTTTTTAATAATGTACTTTTCCTATTGGGTATAAGAAATCTATTTGATTGAACGAGCCCGACTACAGCTGATTCCACAAATCAAGACATATGAAAGCGTTTTTGAGGTTATTTTTTACATCAGTTTGTGGTTGTTTCTTTTAGTTTTAAAAAATCAAAAATGATTCGAAATCTTATACAAATAAAGTATACGAATACTTTGTGGCGACAGAGCTTCTCGCAGGCCGCAACTTATTTGAATAGTCGTCGAACGGTGGTCACATATGATAAACCCAACGCTCATACTGTCGCAGAAGAAGCGCTGAAGAAAAATCAAAATCCCTTTGGAATAAATGAACCAAAGGTACAATATACCCAAATCAATGAAGATGCTACAAAAATTGACGATGAACAGCGTTCGACACAATTAAAAGTACTACAACTAGAAGCAGATATTCTACATCAAGAAGGCCGACGTGTGCCGCAGCTAAGCTTCTTTCAGGATCATCATTGGGATCACTTGTTGGCGCTTGGAACAAAGTCAGCGCGAAGCAAGTATTATGCCTATCTCTGGCAAATCGAGATGAAAAAGCTGTCAAAGGAAATAAAAAAAGAAGAAAGAGCTATAGCAGTGCAGGAGCGCAAGGAAGAATTGCGCAAGGATAGAGAGGAAAACGATCATATTATCTATGGTCTGGGACATACCGCGTTGTTCTTAAGAATCTATGATTCCACAATAAATCTATGGCAGAATAACAAGTATGTAAAAGCTGTAAGAAATTATTTTAATTGCTGCAAAATATTTGACAATGTTAAATTTGCAGATTGACCCGCGCTATGCAATTCGGTTCTAAAATCGTGTTGGACTGTTCCTATGATAGCTATATGACTAAACGTGAAGCCATCAATGCTGCCAAGCAGCTATGCTTTTGTTTTGCAGAAAATCGCGCACATGACGATCCCTTCGACCTGCATTTTTGTAATGTCGATATGAACACTACCTGCATGCAGAGTTTGGAACGCTTCATTCCAACAATGAACAATTCTGAGTTTCCAATGAATGTTCACAGTCAATGCTTTACCAAAATGTTTCCAAAAGAGAATTTAGTATATCTGACACCCCACTGCCGAACAGATCTGGTCGAATATAATCCCGATGATGTGTATATTGTAGGTGCCATGGTTGATAAGGTATGCAACGAAATGCGAAAAAAATGTTCGCCACCTACTTAGTTATTTTTGTCTGTTGTCCAGGTTAATAACGAACCGCTGTCACTGGCAAAAGCCAAAAAGCTTGGTTTACGCATGGCTCGTTTGCCGCTGGATCGTTATCTTCAGTGGGGTTCCGGCTCTGGTAAATCATTGACACTCAATCAAATGATCAACATAATGTTGGATCTTAAATCCACTGGTGACTGGGAGAAATCCTTAAAGTACGTGCCGCGACGCAAAATATTCAGTATAGAGCGAGAACAGTTCCGTGAAAATCGTAATCTAAACGATCGCGCTGCCAAACTTAATGTGCGTATGGACCAGCTTTTTGGCGACGAGGACGGCAAGAACGACAGACGGCGCGTTACAGTTCACTCGTCTGGTCCACAAAGTCAAAAGAATCCATTCAAAATGGATTCGTGGAGCCCAAATAAGAAACAAAATAAATTTAAGTAGATGATTTGTTCATAAGAATAGTTTATTAATAGTTTAGGTCTCGATAAAATGCCAATATAAAAGCTTGAGCATCAAAGTATGTATGGAATTATTTACGTCATGATCAAATTTCTTGAAATTTTTGAATTGAACTGTTTAGTCGGAGTCCTTCGTTATTTTCTTACGAAATTTTAGCATAGAAAAATTTCCATTTATAGCATTATAATTCAAGACATTTGTCAAGTTGGTAGACTTAGCAAAATTCTTCAACTTCGTCTCGAATTCGATAACTTCTTCCTTGCGTGCCAGTGTCATGAGTTTGGTTTCCAAAATAAGTAAAGCATTATCGCGCAATGCAGCGCCAAATGATGATTTCATAAATGTAAAATAATTATGTCCGACAAAGGCCACATGGAAGAAGTTCCGCCAACGTCCATTAGCATCATCTTGCAGCGTGAACACCTCATCGGCCGAGAGAAAGTGCACCTTGGCATTATCGACATGCTGCCATGGCTTATCATTGTCTTGCATTACATCCAAATCGCACTCATTCCACGTGAAAAGCTTGCCCATTTGCAGCTTGACGCCACCAAATTTACGTGATATTTCATTGTCGTGCTCATATGGAGTATGCTCCTGGATTTCATGAAATAGTTCGAGAAGATTTCGTTCGGTTACATCAGTGGCGCGATAGTCATTTTCGCCATGCATCGATTTCGAGAAACGTTCATCGCTTACTCGCAGACCGAAACCGCAAAAGGGGCCCGTTTGTATGTCACCAACATAACCACGATGCATGTACTTCTCGCCGTTACGCACAAGACCGGCCGACAATGTCTTGTTCGGCTTGCACTGTTCGTATTCGGGAAAAGTGAAGGCGATGCCAGTTTCGCGCCAGTAACGGTATTCCTGGTAAAATAACAAAACGTATTGAAGTGAATCCTGAATTGATTGACATCAAGTATCAAGTAGCCAAGTACCTGCGAACAAATCTGTTTGCCCTCCCTGTATTTTAGCGTCATACTCAAATCCCAATCGAAGGCTCCATCACGAAAATCGTAACGTGTGCCTAATAGCGTTCTCAAGCGTACCGCCCAGTAATCAGTTATATTGAATATATGCTCCGCTTTAGGTAGCCAGAAGTTGAAACTATTCTCTAGACCATCACGCTCGCGATATTTCAAACCATCAATGCTCAAAAGCGGCGCTAAACGTCTAAGCTGCTCATCATCCGTGAACATCTTCAACAGGGTCTTCGCCTTAGCTATCAGATAGTGATGTGAGGTGGGTCTTATTAAGGAATTTCCATATACATCCATGAAAAGATGCACCTTATTGCGTAGTGCAATACAATTGGGACGCTCCAAAGCAATGCCCAATAAAACTATGCTACGTGCCACAATTTCAACGCAACCCTCGAGAATGTAAAAATTTAACACAGGCATTGCGTCTGTGCCATTGGAGCTCCTGTGCGTATAGTGTTTGGCAATAGTCTTGATAACATGCCTTGGATCGCCAGCTCCAAAGAGCAGTATATTTAGCTCCCTTGGTTGGCAAGGTAAAGCAGATGAGCTAGTTTGTTCTTCAATCGTTCCGTCGTTTTCACTGTTGACCTTTTTGTTCTCATCCTTGAAAGCTTGCAGGTATTCCTGATATAAATCTAAACTCTCACTGAGGCCCCAAAACATGATGAAATCGGATGAAGATTTTTCAACAAATTGATTTACTATTATGTTGATAAACAACAAACTGTTTATCAAAACGTTGCTAGGAGCTTATTTATTATCAAGGGTTTCTGGAAGCAAGTCCGTGTGCTATGTAGGTATTTTCTTAACAAAGTGTAGCTGTAGTTATGTTGTTTTAAAAAGACTTTGATATAGAAAATGTCTTCATATTCAGGGCAATGGAAAGCTAAGTCGTGAATGTAAACTTATAAATTTATTTACTCCTAGTCTTCTGTATAGCTCATATTTTGCATGAACTATAGACCAAGTCAAGGCTTCAAAGACCAGACTTCTTTTTTAAAGAATCTTATTTAAAATATTCGCAAACGGATATCCGTTGGCCCTTGATATAACAAAAATGTATATGTCATTAATGTACAATGACTCCTATGAATAATGGGACAAATATTTACTTAAAAAATTCGGTAAACAAGGGATAAGGACTTTTATATAAAGTTTATACAAATACCATTCGTTCAGTTTTTCAAAAAATGTAACCAATTTCCATTCGGGCAGTATTGCAAAATCTCCATTCTATTGTAAAGAAACGATATTTTAAGAGCCTCCGGGAGTTTTTCGAAAAAAATAAGACACTTTTTTAAATTTTTTCTTTTAAGCTGTATTTTAGTTTAGAGCAAATTTTTTTTAACATTATTAAAGTATAACTAATCAGGATTTATCCCTGAAATTTCTCTAAACTGGTCTAAACATTGTCATTGAACATTGACAATTGTTCCCTCTGAAAGTTTTATGAAAAATTTGTTAAGTTTGCTGTCCTGCAAGTAAAGGAGTTCTACAAGGAATTCTGCATAAAGAAATAAAAAAAAAAACAACAAGCACATAAAAAGAACCCAGGATATGCGGATATTAAAAAATGAAGACACATATCACCCATTCTATTTTGAATTAAAAACTTTTTTTTTTTTTACCGAACTTGTTTCTCAATGTTTTTGTCTCAAGGAGACCAATATGACATCTATAGAAGTCATTGACCTCAGGTGCACCGTTCTATTTTTAGAACTATATTAACGTTCTATATTAACTGAATAAAATATTTTTTTTTCAGTTTTTAAAGTGGGGAAAAATCCTTTTTTTTATGACTTGCAAAATTTGACCTTGAAGTTAAGAAACTTAAAAAAATAATTTTGTTTTTTTATATTTTTATAAAAAACAACTATTTATTGTCTTTTCGAAAATACCTCAAACGTGAAAATCGAGTTAGTTTTGTTGAATATATGATTTTTCAAGAGTACGGCAATGTTACGTAAAAACTTGAAAAAAATGTAAAATTTTTTTTACTCAAATTAGTGTTTTTATTCATGAGAAGATTCAATTCTGAAAGTTTGAGCAAAATCGGAGGTGGTCAACCCGTAATTTACGTTTTTTGATGCGTTTAATTTGGAATGGCTGATATAGTACTTCTGAAAGTGACGATAATCTTGAATAAAAGGCATATTTAAAAGTTATTTTTCCATGTCCCATTCGTAACATTGAAATTATGTCCGTTATAATGAAATGAAAAAAAAAAAGATACAGTAGTTTCGACTATGTCGTAACACAAGACGTAGAATTATTCAATTCGCTTTTGATGACATCTTTTTTAAAAATATTTATTCCATACACCTGAGGATATGACCTTTAAGAGAGTGCCGGAGAGGGTTAATATGTATCACCAACCCCGATTACTTTTGCAAAAGGAACATTTTTGCCTTTGACACCTATTCCCTCCGACCAGTCCTTAGGGGCGCTCCCATACAAATTTTATGCTTTTGTCGATAAAACCGGAAACTGTCCATAAATAGGTAGAAAACTTAAACAAGCAAACAAAATTTGTTCAATGCTATCAAGTTCAACAACCCATGTGTCAAAATTTCACTGTCGATAATATGCCCGGATATTTAATTGGCTGCGTTTGACATTTCAATAACAGATTCTGTTAAAAAAGCATGCCCCTCAAAATCAAAAACATAAAAAGAGAAGACCTCCAAAATGTTATTTTAACAGAATTTCGTGAGCGAACCTGACGGGCCAACGAGAAGTGAAACATGTTGTGTTTTTGATAAAATCGTGAAACATGCTGCGCTACTCAGAAAAACAGGTTTTCTTCATGTTGCGAAGATCGCAAGTCATTTAAATTTTGTGATTGTGTTTGTAATTGCTATTTTTATCAACAAAAATAGCGAAAATTTGCAACAGCGCACTTTTTCGCAATTTTGTTTAATTTCTAGCAAACTGGCATTTTTTCGTATAATGCAATTTTGTTGGAAATGATTGCGGGGGCCCGGTTCAATTCCGGCGGCTGGCATGATGTTTTTTTTTTTTTTGTTATTACGGCTGGCATGATTTTTTTTTCTTAAAGTTTGCATTATTTTTTATTTTTTTGTAATTAATTTTAATGAATAATTTGTAATTTTAATAAATTTCAGGCAAAGAATTTATTTCTTATCAATAATTTAGTTTTTTTTTTTTTTCTATTATTTCAGCTTTAGGTAACATCGTGGAGGAGCGGGTTCAATTCCGGCGGCTGGCATTTTTATTTTTTTAATTTCACATTATTTATTATTTTTTTTAAACAATTTTTTTATAAATAGTTATATAAATAGAAATTTGAGGCAAACAATTCATTTATTTTCAGTCATTTTATTTTGTTTTATTATTTAAGCCTAGGTAGTTAATATATACATACATATGTGCATATGTTTAGAGTACATGTTATTTCAATTTTTTACCATTTCTTACAAAGAATTTAATTAATTATATACATTTTGTCATGTTTTTTTTTTACAATACTTACTTCTAAATAAAACAATTTCTTTCAAATTATACGAAAAATATGCAAGCAATTTGAGAAAAAAATTAATAATAATTCAATTAGACATCAATGCGAAATCATACAAGTTTTATTCAAGAGATAACTTCAATTTATTATAGCTAAGTCTGTGTCCATATTGAGCTTATGAGTCATTACCTTCAATTTTCATATTAGTCCTTTTTCGATCAAATGAAGATTTTTAATGAAATAGTTTAAGAAAACCCTTAGACTACCGATTGAAACGAATAAGTATATTTCTTGTCAATGGAATCAGAAATTTTTATTTTTTAAAAATGCAGAGCAAAGCAGGAAAACGCTCAAACATTTTTCTTTTTACGAAAAAATGCAGAGCAAGACAGGAAAACGCTCAAACATTTTTCCTTTTACGGAAAAATGCAGAGCAAGACAGGAAAACGCTCAAACATTTTTCCTTTTACGGAAAAATGCAGAGCAAGACAGGAAAACGCTCAAACATTTTTCTTTTTATGGAAAAATGCAGAGCAAGACAGGAAAACGCTCAAACATTTTTCTTTTTACGAAAAAATGCAGAGCAAGGCAGGAAAACGCATTTTTTCGTAAAAAGAAAAATGTTTGAGCGTTTTCCTGTCTTGCTCTGCATTTTTCCATAAAAAGAAAAATGTTTGAGCGTTTTCCTGTCTTGCTCTGCATTTTTCCGTAAAAGGAAAAATGTTTGAGCGTTTTCCTGCTTTGCTCTGCATTTTTAAAAAATAAAAATTTCTGATTCCATTGACAAGAAATATACTTATTCGTTTCAATCGGTAGTCTAAGGGTTTTCTTAAACTATTTCATTAAAAATCTTCATTTGATCGAAAAAGGACTAATATGAAAATTGAAGGTAATGACTCATAAGCTCAATATGGACACAGACTTAGCTATAATAAATTGAAGTTATCTCTTGAATAAAACTTGTATGATTTCGCATTGATGTCTAATTGAATTATTATTAATTTTTTTCTCAAATTGCTTGCATATTTTTCGTATAATTTGAAAGAAATTGTTTTATTTAGAAGTAAGTATTGTAAAAAAAAAACATGACAAAATGTATATAATTAATTAAATTCTTTGTAAGAAATGGTAAAAAATTGAAATAACATGTACTCTAAACATATGCACATATGTATGTATATATTAACTACCTAGGCTTAAATAATAAAACAAAATAAAATGACTGAAAATAAATGAATTGTTTGCCTCAAATTTCTATTTATATAACTATTTATAAAAAAATTGTTTAAAAAAAATAATAAATAATGTGAAATTAAAAAAATAAAAATGCCAGCCGCCGGAATTGAACCCGCTCCTCCACGATGTTACCTAAAGCTGAAATAATAGAAAAAAAAAAAAAACTAAATTATTGATAAGAAATAAATTCTTTGCCTGAAATTTATTAAAATTACAAATTATTCATTAAAATTAATTACAAAAAAATAAAAAATAATGCAAACTTTAAGAAAAAAAAATCATGCCAGCCGTAATAACAAAAAAAAAAAAAACATCATGCCAGCCGCCGGAATTGAACCGGGCCCCCACAATCATTTCCAACAAAATTGCATTATACGAAAAAATGCCAGTTTGCTAGAAATTAAACAAAATTGCGAAAAAGTGCGTTGTTGCAAATTTTCGCTATTTTTGTTGATAAAAATAGCAATTACAAACACAATCACAAAATTTAAATGACTTGCGATCTTCGCAACATGAAGAAAACCTGTTTTTCTGAGTAGCGCAGCATGTTTCACGATTTTATCAAAAACACAACATGTTTCACTTCTCGTTGGCCCGTCAGGTTCGCTCACGAAATTCTGTTAAAATAACATTTTGGAGGTCTTCTCTTTTTATGTTTTTGCTCAAAATTACTCAGTATTATTGGGCTACGCGAGTCTGTTAAAAACAACATGCCCCCAAAAGTATGCTTTTTTTTAATTATAAGATTTATGTCTTCACGCTAGATGGCGCTGTTTTCGCCGTCGAAAGAACCGGAAGCCGTCGATAAATAGGTAGCAAGTTTAAGCAAACAAAAACATCAAATGTTGGCTTTATATTTCATGTAATTGTGTAAAATTGATATAAGTTAGACAGTTCTAACATGAATTTTTGTCGCATTGAGGATCAAGCAGACCAACAAGTGCTAAGATCAACATTGTACGATTAGTACTTTAGGCCCACCAAAGGCTCAAAAAGTAATGTAAATACCGACACTTGATCACTATCAACCACCCTACTTACCTCCGAGAACGACGTATTCTACGTCAAAAGTGAAATAAATAGCAATGGTATATATCTGGGAGTTCATCAAAATGCTTCATATGCATTTTATAAATAAAATAAATAATTGGCCATTTCAGTTTTAGCTCAATGTGAACATGCTATTAAACGATATATTTTGTTGAAAAGAAAAAAAATAACATTCTCCAGAATATTTAATTAAGCATTACTTTTTTCGCAACAAAAGTGCGAAAGAAACAAAAGAAAAGCTCTATAAATATTATGGTGAATATACTACGTCGTATTCAAACGTAAAATATTGGATTGCAGAGTTCAAAAGAGGTCGAATCGGCACAAAATATGAATATGTCGGGGGAGCACCAAAAACAGTGACCACTTCAGAATGTATTGGGAAAAATCCACGATTTCGTATAAGAAAATCCGAAAGTGAAAGTGCGTGAGATAGCTACAGCTGTAGGCCAAAGGCGCCGGAAGCTCGTTTCAACTGGGTGGGCAGTACAACTGGGGGGCAGAACATTTTTTATTACATTAAAGACGAAAAAAACATATCAATAAAATACTAGGAAAAGATTGATGTAAAAATAAGTTCGATAAAAGCATGTAAAAACAAACAAAACATTTAAATTTAATATGAAACATATATGTAATACTTCTATATTGGTAGTACTGTAATAAAACTCGGCAAAACGAATACAATAAATAAACTCGGCAAATATACTATATTTTAGTTTATTGTAAAGTAACTGTAACTGTTTAAACTTATAAAAATTGATAGAAAAAATTTTGTGGCTTGTTAAATTATTAAAATTCTTGGCAAAATTTGGCTTGTTTCAATATTGTACTTGTTCGTGCGTTTCTGCTGCCGTTAACAAATGTTCTATATCCAATTTGAATTTTAGCGTCGCTTTTTCATTTCTTTCTTCTACTTTCTTTCTATAATTTCCTTATGTTAAAGTTGTCTTCTCCTTCAGCTTTCGCTATCTACCGCTAGGAGCATTTACTTGAGGCATTTACATTACACTCCACCCCCCGTGAATTCCCGTGGGATTCACCATCCACGTTTAAAACGGCCAATCGAGAAACTGGACGGCGGAAGCTTCCATTAGATGTCTTTACTTCTACGATTCGAACGTGCCCATCCTTTGCTGGAAATGTTTGGATAATACGACCTTTTTTCCACTGGCTCCGTGACTGACTGGGATCGCATATGAGAACCAAATCACCCACTTTGATCGGCACTGTCTTCTCGAGCCACTTAGGTCTACACAATAGTTGCGGCAAATACTCTATGGTCCATCGCTTCCACATCCGGTCTTTAAGGTTCTGAGCAATATGCCACTGCTTTCGTAGGCATATTTTCATATCAACAGCCTGTGGTGTTTGCGTAGAATTCACACATCCTAGTAGAAAATGGTTCGGTGTCAAAGGCTCATCCTCCTCTGCAGTCAATGGTATGTCCGTAAGTGGGCGGGAATTAATTATGTTTTCGGCTTCAATCAGTACTGCGCGTAGAGTCTCCACTCTAGGTGCTTCTTCGTGCAAAGTTTTTTGAAACAGGCGCTTAATTATTCTAATGAGGCGTTCCCAGCAGCCACCAGAGCTGGGATTGGCGGGGCAGTTGAAAACCCAATCGATATTTTGTGCTGTGGCTTCTTCTTGAATTCTGTCCGTATCAAGAAGTCTTTCAGATGCTTTTAACTCCTTTTGTGCACCAATAAAGTTTGTGCCGTTATCACTTCGAATTCTTACTGGGGTTCCACGTCTGTTCACGAAATTGCGCAATGTAATTAGAAAGGCATCCGTTGACAAATCTTCAGCAAGCTCCAAGTGAGCTGCTCTTACTGTTAGGCATGTAAATATGACTGCCCAACGTTTCTCTCTGCGGCGACCTACAGACACATTTAATGGCCCAAATAGATCCACTCCTGTATAGGTAAACGGTCTTACAAATGGTGTTAAACGATCACTAGGCAGCTGACCCATGAAAGGTGGAGTAGGTTTTGCTCTTTCAATTTTACAGCTCAGGCAACTTCGTTGGACGCTTCTCAACACTGATTTAGCATGCGGAATCCAAAATTTTTGTCGCAGCTCATTGATTGTAACTGCAGAGTTTTGGTGATGACCTTTTTGGTGATATTGGCGCATTATGAGCTCTGAAACCCAGTGTTTTTGTGGCATTAGTATCGGACGTCTGGAGCTGAGTGGTAAGCAATCAGCTGCATCAATGCGGCCACCAATTCGAAGCAAACCAAATTCATCGATCATTGGTGATAAAGCACGCAGAGGGCTCTGCTTTGCTACAGGCTGGTTTAGTTTAAGAGCAGCAATCTCAGTGGCGAAAACCTCATGTTGAACCAAACAACAAATAAATTTTTCAGCTTCTTGAATTTCAAAAACAGTTAGAAAACTTCTTTCTGGCATCGATTGGGTATCTCGTATTTTATTCAAAAACAATTTAGCTGCTCGTAGAATCCAGGCCATCGTACGAATCAACTTAAGAAATGTAGAAAAATTAGTAAACTGTAAAATTTGACTACTTGCCTGAGACTGAATATGAAGGCAAGGCTTAACTTCTTCGTCTAAAGGTTCAACCGGTGGTGCAATTGTAGCGAACATAAAATCTTCATCAGGCAATTTTAGGAATGCAGGTCCAGTTATCCAGGGGCTGTTGACATTAAATTTTGGTGGGAATATGGCACGCGTAGCGCTGTCAGCAGTATTGTGTTCAGTTGGCACCCATCGCCACTGTGACGGCTGTGAAATATTATGAATGGCGGCAATTCTATGACCCACAAATGGCTTGAATTTTCGTTGGACAGAATGTATCCAATGCAGCACCGTACGCGAGTCGCTCCAAAATATTATTTTAGAAAATTTTATGTCGTGGCATTGGTTGATGAGTTTGCTGAGACGGGCGCCTAATACTGCTGCTTGTAGTTCAAGTCTGGGTATCGACATTAGTTTCTGTGGTGCGCAGCGTGTCTTACCGGCAATAAATGCGATGTCAATGTAGCCCTGGTAAGCAATACGCATATAGCCGACTGCAGCAAAGGCGCTTTGACTAGCATCAACAAAGATGTGTAATTGGACATCACTCGATTTTTGAAGCAATGGCGAATAGCATCGATTAATTTTAAAAGATTTTATTTTCGCAAACTCACCCCACCATGCTCTCCATTTTTGAAATAAATTTGATGGTATGGAATCATCCCAGCCGATATTTTGTTTCCATGTTTCTTGTACCAGAATTTTAGAAAATATTAAAAAATCTGCAAGCAGCCCAAACGGATCGTAAACAGCCATTATAATACCAAGCAGCTCTCTCTTTGCTGGTGCTCGCTGACCACACAGAACTTCTGATGAAACTCGATGAAACTTGGTGTGAAACTTAAAAACGTCTTCTGTTGTGTCCCAAAACATTCCGAGGACTTTTTCGGTAGATGCTTGCCTTTCCATGTTGAACTCATTCAACAACTCTAGCGGCTTTCCATTCATCACACTTTGTATTTTGAGCGAATTTGATATAAAATTTCTAAGTTCGAGCCCGGCATCTGCGTGGATATGAACAACTTTCAAACATGTATCTTGAGCTTCTTCTTCGGTGCTGAAACTGCAAACAAAATCGTCAACATAGTGCTTGTTCACTATGGCATCAACGGCGTCAGGATATTGGTTTCTGAATCTCTCAGCATTTTTATTTTTTATGTACTCAGCACAACATGGCGAACATATGGCACCAAAAGTCATTGATGACATCACAAAATGTTGAGGTGGTTGGCTTGCATCTCCGTCTCTCCACAAGAAGCGTTGAAAATTCTGGTCAACAGCGCGAATTTTAACTTGGCAAAACATCTCGCGTATGTCAGCCGCAACAGCAATCGGCCCTTTCAGCAACACAGAATTTAATGATGTACCACTAACAGCAGCGGCAGCGTCAAATACGACACGCATTTTGTCCGGCTTGTGAGGATTGTGTACGGCAAAATGAGGCAAATACCATGCAGGCATTTCTTTTTGAACCTCGACCATGTGAAGTTTTCTGGCATACCCCTTTTGTAAATACCTATTTATCTCTATTTTATATTTTTCAGCAAAATGGCTATCGCGGCTCATCTTCTTTTCGATGCCAACTAAACGTTTTTCTGCCATATCATAGCTACTTGGAAGAGAAGGTGGAAACTTTTTCCAAATGAGACCAGTTTCGTATTGCTTACCGACTCGCTGAGTAGTTTTTTCCAAAATTTTGCGGGCTTTGATGTTGTCTATCGATTCCAAAACTGGTGCTGAAGCATCAATACCGAGACTATCGCTTTCAAAATATTCTGCAACTAATTTTGTTAAATCTTGAAGTGGCTGTTCCTTTATATGTAAAACAATTGGTTGCACTTGCGATGTTGTTTTTGTTGGTCCAAAAGCGACCCACCCAACTTTGGTATTTGTGGCTACGGGATTATTGTCACCATCTTGTATCACAGCTGTTGCCACACTTAAATGTACGTTATCTAAGCCAATGAGTAAAACTGGTTTCGCATTATTATAATTTTTTAAAGGCAAACACTCAAAATGTCTATAATCCGTTTTATTAAACGACTGAATTGGCAAACAAAGATTTCGAATCGTACGCACATTTTTCAATTTATATTTATCCATTTCATCTGCACCACAGATTTTCAAATTGACTCTCATTGATGTTTCTGTTATAGCTCCTTGTCCATACCACTGTAGAGTAAGTGGCTGAGGCCGACCCTTGAGTCCAAGTTCATGTGCAGTCTTCTCTTCCAATATGGTTATTGCAGAGCCATCGTCAAACATGGCGTACACATCAATTCCTCCATTTGGTCCAAAAAGTGTGACTGGAAAGATTTTAAACAATTGGCTGCATGGCGAACTAGGTGATCTACAATTTAACAGTGGCTGTGCAGCAGTGTGTGTTGACGTTCTTGTAGCTGTATTGCTTGTTGGCTTTGGCGTATAAAAATTATCTTGTTGACGCATTGATGTGGTGGTGGCGTTGACGTGCATTGGCTCCTGGGTGATGGAATTGGATGAAGAATTTGGCGTGAGATTATTTTGACTCTGTTCCTCGTGTAGAAGCTGATGATGATGGCGGCGGCAGCCATTAATGCCGCAAACTTTTTTATTGCGACAGTTTAACGCACTATGGCCTTTGCGTAGGCATGAAAAGCACAAACTCAGACTTTTCACCTTCTGCCAACGATCCATTACATTAAGAGAGCGCTGGAAAATTTTACAATCTGCTATCATGTGTCCTTCTGAACATAGGTAACACTTTAGCTCGCGCTTAGAGCTGTCTTCGTTGACGTGCATGACACGACGTGCCTGCTGTTGATGAGATGTACCACTTCTTATAGGCACCAGGGCTGATGATGGCATTAAACACACAACTTTAGCTAAGTCACATAGCCAAGCAGAAAAATGTTGTACTGTAGGGTATGGTTTAATTTGAGCAGCATGCTTTGCCCAGTCAAATTGCTTATTGACCGGCAGCTTTGACACCAATTGATCTAGCAATGCTGGATTTGTTAAGTGGTGCTGACATCCAGCTGATGTTAAGAACGCAACTACATTGCGCACCGTTGTTGAAAATGAAATTATTTGTTCCAATTTTTGTTCTGGAATAAAAGGAATTTGTTTTATTTTTTGTAACTGAAAGCGTACCATCAAATCAGGCCTTCCAAAACGAAATTCAAGCTCATCCATAGCATTCTTTACGTCGTTCGGAAAAATCAGCATAGAAGCCACTGCTTCTCTGGCGGCTCCACTCAGACACTTCTGCAGACGCATAAGATTCTGCCTTTCACTATAACCAAAAGCTGATGTTGTGTCATTAAAGCTGGCTCTGAACAACGGCCACTCATCTGCGTGCCCTGAAAATGTTGGCAAATCGTACAGCTTCATATTTGAGAAGCTCTCAGCTAGTGTCAAAACTTGGTTTTCATCCGATATTGTTGTTGGTGTTATTGGTGTTCTGGTATCGCGCGAGTGTGCAGGGAGCACCTCATTGCTCAGCTGCATCTGTGCACGTATTCTCTCTAGATCTCGCTGGCTCTCAACTGTACTATTCCTTAGCCCTTCCACAGAAGTCTTAAGGGCGTTGATGCTAGCAATTATTGCAGACATTGTCTGCGGCGTGGAAGCGGCGTTGTCCCTAATTGTAGCATCATGCTCACCGTCACTTTCTGATCGACTTGACTCTGGCTCTTTGTCTCCTTGGGCACCACTTCGTAGACCATACGGCATCTTGCACAATTTTCCACGAAATCCTCCAGCAGAAACCACACGTTAATATTGAAAACGAATGTAATAAAACTCGGCAAAACGAATACAATAAATAAACTCGGCAAATATACTATATTTTAGTTTATTGTAAAGTAACTGTAACTGTTTAAACTTATAAAAATTGATAGAAAAAATTTTGTGGCTTGTTAAATTATTAAAATTCTTGGCAAAATTTGGCTTGTTTCAATATTGTACTTGTTCGTGCGTTTCTGCTGCCGTTAACAAATGTTCTATATCCAATTTGAATTTTAGCGTCGCTTTTTCATTTCTTTCTTCTACTTTCTTTCTATAATTTCTTTATGTTAAAGTTGTCTTCTCCTTCAGCTTTCGCTATCTACCGCTAGGAGCATTTACTTGAGGCATTTACATTACAAGTACACTCAAGGTACATTCGCCAACATTAGAGTACAGATATATTGTAATATGAGCGAGAAAATATATGAACGAATGTACCCGAAATTAAATTTGAAAATAAAAAAACAGGAGCGGTGCTTCCATTGTCAAAAATATCAGTTGAAAGTTTTGTTGTTCGAATTTTAATGGATAAAATCTTGCTAGCTTCAATATTTCTTGTTGAAATTTAATCATGTTTCACGCGTTGTTGTTATAATTGTTTTCTAATGGTGCGTACCTGTGAGTTATGCAGAACAAATATGATTTGTTTTGTTTTAAATTTGGTGCAAAACTTTTTCATAACAACCCAGCAGGGAGCCGAGCGCTCCATGAGCGCATCTGAAGCGCTTCAAAAAAACAGTTGAGCGCTCCATTCTCCTTGCGTATAGCGCATTTTTTAACATAGGCATGTCATTAGATGCATGCGCTCGGCTTTCGCTGTAGCAAATATAAAATCGTAGCGCGAGCCGAGCGCTTTGTTCTCCTTTTATTTGATTTAAAAATGTGTCGAGAACCGTGCGCTTTGTTCTCATTGTTGTTAATATAAAAATTTATGGATTTTTATGCATTTTATTTATTAAAATATTTAAAGTAAGAAAAACAGAAGTTTTAGTAACATAGTTTACAAAGTTTATATGTAACATGTATGTAACATACTTTTCATTTCAACTTAAAATATTAAATTTTCGAATGGAAAGCCTGACTTAAAGTATTCAATTAATTTGCGTGGAACGTTTTGATGATTTTTTCCGTTTTTGAAATTAATTTATTTGACATTAAACTCTAATACTTTTTTCAAGTGCTACGTTGTCGTTACAGAAAGTTCTACAAACATAGCGCTATACACACAGAACTATTTACAAGGAGAATGAAGCGCTCTTTATGTGCATACAAGTAATGCGCATTGAAATTTTTTGCTGGGAACCGCCTCTGGGACGATTTGACATTTTTTTGTGTGTAGTAATTTTCAAATATTCAAATATACTAATACAAACAAAAAAATCTCATGTAGGCTGTGTCTCTTTGATTTCGTAGTTGAAATTCATAGAAAATGTAGGTTGCTGCCAATATAGAAGTATTACATATATGATATGAAACGAAAAAGTTATTAGTTTGTAGTTAAATTTATAACTTTTTAAACAACCACTTTATTTTTTCAAGGAATAAATTCTCGCATAATGTCTAATAAGCTTAATTCTTCCGTTTTTTCCTTGTGGATATGAAGAAGTGCCGCATGCGTAAGGCGTTCCTACGTCATAGTTGATCGAAGATATGTTTTAAGGCGGCGAAGGGCACTAAAAGAACGTTCAGAACTAGCTGCAGATGCTGATACATCATTATCAAAGCAATAAATTTAACAACTTCGTTTAACAATTCTTATATCGAATGAGATTTTCTTAAAATTGTGATTTTAGAGCTTAATGGTTCACCGCTGATTACAAAAATTCGATGTGAGGAGAAATTTAAAGTTGTATTGTAGTTAAAATTAAATTAAACTTAGAATTACAAAAATTTAATCTGTTATATAAAAACATTTGTATTTAAAAAATTATTGTGAGAGTTTTGCCCCCCGCTTCCGGCGCCCCTGCTGTAGGCATATCAAGTGGGTCGATGGTTTCAATTTTACATGAACATTTGGGTATGAAAAATCAAAAACATGAACGTGTTCGCTCTTCCCAACAATGTTTGGATATGTTTAAACAAAATTCGACTGATTTTTTTGCGTAAAATAGTGACCATAGATGAAACATGGATCCACAGCTATACACCAAAATCGAAGGAAACAGCAAAAGAATGGGTAGGTCCCAGTGGAAGTGCTCCAAAGCGACGGAAGCATCGAAAACGGCTGGAAAGGTGTTGTTCGTCAAGAACGAAATCGCACGCATATTTTTGCAAGTTAATGCTCCAGCACGAGCTACGCTTCGAACTGCTTTCTCATTCTCCATATTCTCCAGATTACCCCTCCAGCGACTATAATCTGTTCCCAAACTTGAAAAGGTGGCTCCAGGGAAGGAGATTTGCGCAAAATGAACAGGTTGAATTAGAAACTGAAGTGTATTTTGGAGATCTTGAGAAATCTTACTATTCAAAGGGCATCGCAATGTTAGAAAGTCGTTGGAAGAAGTGTACAAAATTTATGACAGCGATCAACAGCAAGCAAAGAGTTAAGTCATGAAGAAATTCATTAAAAATAATTAAAGCAACATTAAAATCATCTATTGACTCAAGTCTTGTGAGATTTTTCGGTGAAAATTCCGTTAAAATGATAAACCTTTAAAAAGCATGATTTTAAAAACTTAGAAGATTGCATTGTTTTGTGTGTGAAACTAGCTGAAATTTTTAAGGTCTATTAAAACATCAGGAGGTCAACGGGTAGTACATGCAGCATATCGCGTCAAGTTTGGCCAACACTGAACTTAAGACGCTCAAAAGAACTAATATCCCTTAGAAGGGACCAAATAAGTATTGCAATAGGCGTCCTAACAGGACACTGCCTGATTGTAAACCACGCCCAAAGACTGAATACTCCCCATAACGACTTCTGCAGAAGCTGCAGAGATGAAGAGGAAGTTGAATCCACAACACACCTTCTCTGCACATGCCCAGCGCTGGCCAGAAAGCGCCATCTCTTCCTAGGTAACTGGTTCTACAGTGACCTGGACGAACTCTCAAAAACTTCGGTCTACCGAATACAAAGCTTCATAAATAGCTCCAACTGGTTCAAATAGGGTGGAAATAATTAACCCCTGGTATCACAACGGGCCAAACTGGCCTAAGTGTGTCTCATAGGAGACAGCCACGTCAACCTAACCTAACCTAACGTAAGGTCTATTCAAAAGATTGCTAATTCACTGCCCAACACTGTAGATGCAAATCGGTTATACTTAATGTTTGTTGTTTATCATAAAAAACAATCTGTATTTAAATAAATCGTCATAATTTTTACAAAAGCACGTACAGATCATGACAACTCTTACGCGTCATATTTTTTACTTTTATTTATCCTTCAAACCTCGGTGTTCAATCCATGGTTTTGTTTTTTTTTTTATTTTTTATTCTGTCAATATTAAACTAAGTTTCCTTGTTGTAGATTCTTTAGTCTTGGTCTGAAATCTGTAAAATTCAAATCTGCATGAAGCAAAGATGTGAGCAAAGAATAAACGATTTATTTAAAGTGTTCTGCAGATTTAATTCGTTGTTGTTGTTAATATTGTTGTTGTTGTTGTTGCTGCTTTGCTTGTGTTAAATTAAAAAGATGCCGAATCTTTTATGTTCAGAATTTTATGTATTTTTCGTCGAATGCGAATTCATAAAACATCAGTTTAGTTTGTTTTTATTTTTTGTTATATTTAATAAGTTGCAGTTGGGAGTAAATCACCACAGAAAGAAAAAAAAAACCAACTACAACAAAATCATCAGCAACAACATCTTCATTGTATGTTGCTGCAGCAAGCAACGCACACAAAATCATCATCGTCAACATTCGTCATTCATCAATGTTGTTGATAGCGTGAGAAAGAGACAGCAAAAGCAGGAGTGTTTGAAAGGGGTCGGTCTGAATGAAGGGAGGTATGGTTGCAAGAGAATGTGAGGGGTATTGAATGCACAGCATGTCAGAGCTTCTGTGTTTTTTATTACGCAAAGTAGTTTATCCAGCAAAAAGGGAGTAGAAACTAGTAGGAAGAGTATTATTTTAAACTTGGCAGTTAGGCGTGGTTTTCATTCAATTTTGAAGGATTTTAAAAGAGTCAAAATTTATCTACAAAATTTCAAGTAGTTGCATTCACTTTTGTGTAATTTTTAGAGACTTTATCGTTTTGATGATATTACTTTCTATGGTAGGAGGGCGTGGTGTTCGTCCGACTTGGCTCATTTTCCAAATTGGCCTTCTTTCTTTAAAAACAAGTTCATATATCCAATTTCATTACGAAAATTTTAATACATACATGGCTAAATCGACTCAGGTGCTGATATTTTTCTATATCTAACATGCCTCCTTATGGGCGTTGCAAATAAAGTGACAAAGTAAATATACCTCGCCTCCTTATGGGGATGCTGAAAAATTAAGAGAGAAGTAGGAGTAAACTTTTTGGCAATGAATTGATGAAAAAAATATGATAAGTTCAATAGGAATAGTTTTGATAATGTGGTTCCATAGTGAAAAGCTACGACCGCCATGTGATAATGGGAATGAAGCCAAAATTGTCCCTATACAAAATTCCCCTTTTCAAAATTCCACTTTTAAAAATTCCCCATTAAAAAAATACTCCTTCATAGAATACCCCTTTATAAAATTTCCCTTAAAAATTCTTCTTTACAAAATTCCCCTTTGCAAAATACGCTTTTACAAAAAAAAAAAAAAAAAAATATAAAAAAAATGTGTTGATATTGAGTTTTGTTTTTTTAAAGGTTTTTTTCTGGGCATAGAGTTCTGAAATTCAGAAATTTATAAAGGGAGAATTTCGTAAAAGGGTAATTTTGTCACGCGAAATTTTGTAAAGGAGAATTTAAAAAAAAAGATTATTCTGAAAAGGGTGAATTTTGGAAAAAGCAATTTTATGAAGGTGAATTTCGACACTGGGAATTTTGGAAAGGGGAATTTTTGACCTGCTCGCTTGGTAATGATGTCATAGAATTTTTGAATTCTAATCCCGACATTGTGTTGGTTATGCTTTCCTCCTTTTTTTTAAATTTTGTTATTCATTTCTTCAATATGATATATCAATAGCAATCAATATTTGAATTTTGGTCATAAAAACCAATAGCATTAATAAAATTTCATTCTATCTTTGCAACAATTATTGAGTTTTTGAAAGTAACTGAAAATAATTCAACTGATTTCGGAATTATTGAAAGCAGTTGCAAATATGGGGTCGTTCACAAATTACGTGACCGATTTTGAACTTTTTTAACTCCCCCCCCCCTCTCCCCCGCTGTTACTCTTCGTAGTGCATTTCAAACCCTCTATCGTTACTTATGTAAAGGGTCCGCGAAATAACTTTTTTTTTTGAAAATGCTATAAAAAAAACTACTGAATATTTTATCAAATTTCTTTTATTTGAATGTACAATCCTTCCGGTTAATAATGAAAAATAATTTTATTCAAATGGCTGGCTCGGCTGGTCATGCAGTAGCCTACACGATCGGTCCAATTTTTCAGCACATTATCGATTGTGTGCAGCTGTATTTCACCAATGGCTTCACGAATATTGGCCTTTAAAACGTCAATGTCTCTGGCTTGTCGGCGTAACACTTATCTTTGAGGGCACCCCACAAATAATAGTCCAACGGTGTCAAATCGCAGCTCCGTGGTGGCCAAATGACATCAGCTCTGCGGCTGATAATGTGATGTTCAAAAACAGGGCGCAAAACATCGAGTGTAGCTTCGGCTGTGTGGCACGTAGCGCCGTCCTGTTGAAACCAAATGCTGCCAATATCCTCCTCTTCAATTTTTGTGAACAAAAATTCGTTCAACATGGCCCGATAACGATGGCCATTGACTGTACCGGCCACTCCTTGCTCATTTTCGAAGAAAAATGGCCCAATTATGCCTCTGGACCAAAATCCGCACCAAACAGTGACTCGTTTTGGGTGCATCGGCTTTTCAATGTATGCGTGCGGGTTTTCTGTGCCCCAAATGCGACAATTTTGCTTGTTTACATACCCGCCAAGATCAAAATGAGCTTCATCTGAAAAGATGATTTTTTTGGCAAAATCGGCATCTTCTGTAAGTCGATCGCAGGCCCACTCAGCGAAGCGAAAACGCATTGGATTGTCAGTTGGCTTCAACTCCTGAACCAATTGGATTTTGTATGGCGTCATACCAAGGTCTTTATGCAAAATTCGTCTCAATGATGTCTCCGAAATGTTCAATTGTTGAGAACGACGGTGAATTGATGTTGATGCCGCTTCACGCACACTTTCTGCCACAGCAGCAATATTCTCGGGTGTACGCACTGTTTTTGGCTTTTCACGCTTTGGTTTATCGATGAGGATGCCAGTTTCTTTCACTTTTTTCACAAGATAACGAACATACGGAGCTGACGGTGCTTCTGTTCTTCCAAAATCCGTAAGCAATTTTCGCACACATTCTGCAACATTACCATGATTTTCAAAGTAATGTCGCAATATTTCCCAGCGTTGTTCAAGCGTATACACAAACATATTCGTTCAGCGGAAGGATAAAACTAATTATCTGTCAAATCAGACATGTGCTAAACGTTACCATTTACGAAATAAGCACTAGTTGAAAAAAAAAGTTAGATGGCGGACCCTTTAGTACATTTTAAAACCCCTCCCCCCCCTAAATTGGTAACGTAATTTATGAACGACCCCTATGTCACAGATTTCCAGTACCAATTGTCTTCAAGTTCTTACCCGCCAAGGATTATTTTTTGGGTTAGGTCAAATAAGCAATTTTGACAGAGTCAAAGTTGTGTGACTTATTCACATATTTAATTCCCTTATCTTTTAAACTGTAGCGTCGGTGGCGTAGTTGGTTAAAGTGCGTGGCCGCTATGTCAACGAACCTGGAGACCCACGTTCGAACCCCAGCAGCGACAGAAAATTATTTGAATTAAAATGATTTTTCTGTACGGCCGTCACCTCTCTGCAGACAATGGCAAACCTCAGAGAGTAATAAAAATGCCATGTAAAGCACAACACAATTAATCATAAGAAGCTAGGTCAAAGTCCTTTCAAGGGCTGAAATTACCAGTTATTTATTTATTTTTTTTATCTTTTAAACTAAGTGAAATTTAGGTCTGGAAACTCAAAAAAGTTGTTTTAAATTCCTTGACCTTCAAAATAGAGCTACATTATTTTTTATTTGAATTATTCTATTGGGGTCGAATTCCCTCAATATGTACAAAAATGCGCACAATTTCGAAACTATTGGTGATATCCGTTTCGTAATTCTAACAATAAATATTGATCTATTATAGTTACCCATAAAAAAAGACTTCTTTCAATTTCAAAATAAAATGCAATTCATAGGAAAAGAATAAAAGTTGCTTTCTATAAAATTTCAAATTAATGGAAGCCCATTTTGAAACAAAGCAGACTTGACTGAATGGTTGTGTCTTGTCCTGAAATCTTTGCTTCAAAGCTAAAAAATAAAATAAAATACGACTAAGTTTGGCCACTCTAACCTATCGTTTGAACCACTGGAACCAGATCTAATATAGATAATACTTTCGTATTCTTAATTGCTCATTTGTCCTACTGAAAGGAGTTCGTAATTTGTACAGCAATAAATATTGAATAAAAGAATTAAAAATTTCCCGTTCTTTGTAAGAGAATACTTTGCAGCTTTGGATCAACAATGCAATGGAACAATTCAGGAGAGTAAATTTGTTGGAAAAGTTTTCTACCTACAAGACAGTTACTAAATGGAAACGAATTGATATCTTTTCTTCTCCCTTCTGCCTCATTTGGTCTCAACCCCTTGAACTAAAAATACATTCCAAAAGACTTAAAGTCACTTTCCGCTATATAAATTGAAACATACTAAAATAAGCAGGTCTACTCCTAAACTACTACTTAGCGGAGCAGCTCGATGTTAACCCTGACATCTAGTGCATCGGATCGTGTGCTTGTTTCGTATCGAAAGAGCGTTTCTCAATTATTCTGCGAATAAATCAAAGTGCTATTTTTCCTGTTGTTGTATTTTTTAATGTTGGTGTAAAATTATTACTCTGTTACGCTTATGTTCAAGATCAAGCGAGAATTTCAACGCTTTGAAGTTATGGAAGAGTTAAAACTTAAGTATGGACAGACGCCCTCTTAAAGAGTAAAATTTTAACGGGGCAGTTGGTGAAGTATTGTGGACCATCTAGTGATAGATAGCGGAAAGTAGTTTATAGCGTGGAAACGCTATAATTGGAAACAAGTCATTCTGTCGAAAAAAAAAATCAAACAACAAAGCATACAAATTTTATCATACATTGTATTTTTAATTGATTTTCAGAAGCAATTTATTCACTTACACCAGATAGGCTTGGTTTCAATTAAAAAATATTGACTACTTAAATTTTAGAGTGTGCCAATGAGTATAAAGAGCGCTTTTATCTTTCTGTATTCTTAGATTTGCTTACTCAGAACTTACCAAAAAATGTATTCGTAGGAAACACTTCAGTGTATCCTTTTAAATGTTCTCCTACAGGAAATGCTATTTTCTTATTCGACTTGTCCGAGGTGCGAACCCCTGAAAGTTGGTTTTTTTCAAATATGAAGGGGAGGAAGTAGTGTTGTGACATAGAAAGATATTTCGAAGATTAGATTTGCCTCGATGAAAATCGAAAGCGGTGTTCATATCATGGTCATACGAAGCATCTTAGAAATAGGTTCACAATAGTCGTTGCGATGAAAGATAAGGTGGAGGAGAGGTACAAACCAATAGTTGCGTGGGTTAGTACGAGTATTAAGAGATATTAGTAGTAGCAAAGCAGGACAGTTAGTGGCCCTGTCTAGAAGTTGAAGAATGCATGAATCGGCGACTTTCCTATGTTTTTCAAGAGTTTGCATGTTAATCAATATCAACTAATGAAGATAAGGAGGTATGTAGATTGGTATTGTCAGTATAGGAAAGGCCACAGAGAAACGAATAAATGTCCACTGTACGGCTTCGATACGCTTGGAATGGGAGTAATAGATAGGAGTTCAGACTTGGCTATCATATCCAAGAATTGGGCTTACAACTGTGAGGCGGAGATATTTTGGCGACTTCGGTATTCGAGTAGATAGCGCGCTCGACTGCTGTTACTCCAAGAGTCCCAGGTTCGTATCCATGCCAGGCAATGGTCCCACGCTGTAACTTTTCTTTATTTCTTTCCTCATTTCTTAATTAACTGAAATTGAAAATTGATCAATATTTACGACTTTATGGCTGTAGTTGGTGGTAGAGAAGTTTTGTAGTTGGGATTGCATTATAACTACAATTGAGTGAGCTAAAGGCATAACAATTGCCTCAGATTAAAATTCTTATGGTATGTTTCTTCAACTTCCCGCCATGTATAGAGTACAGCAGAACATTTTTTTGCAACACGTGAAAAAACTGTGTTAATCATCTAGAAGGTGGTAAGAGCCAGCAATTGGTACGTATCCATTGATGATACCATCTACGTAGGTTATTGTCAAGACGAATAATAAAGGACTAAGATGACTTGGGCTTGAGAGACACCAGAAGTTATAAACATTCGGATTTGGAAAATCTAAAGCTGACATTATTTAAACGTTCCACAAGGTAAGATTTAATCCAAGCAATAAACAGCTGTTGAAAGTCTAGATTTTAAGGTTAACCGCTTTCGGGCCAAGGTGGAATAGATTTTCACCTTTTTCTTCAATGAATTTGACATGGTAAGCCCTTTTTTCTTGGGAAAAATTTACTAAAAGTGGCAAACAGATATTTTTTTCTGTGACATATGGGTGTGTTCTTCAATATCAACATCCTAAAATTTGGAGAAATCAATATGGCAGGCCCAAAATTGCCAGCTTTTAACCGAAATTTGTGGTCTCATGCTTCATTACGGGAAAGGGTTGTCCGCATCGCCTAATTGCGGAATCCCCCAAAAATCCCCAAAATATAACACGCTTAACATGCATGAATATAATGCAAAGGTCAAAAAAATTTAAGCAATGGTTACACACAGCAGACGTTTTATTATCCTTTGTTTTGCTGTAACTCTTATATGCTCTTATACTCTTATATGAACAACATTCATTTGAAATGGAAATTATTTATTATTTTTTAACTAAACTTGTGACATTCGAAGCGATTCTGTAAGGTGTTTTAGCTTCATACCAATCAAACTCAAAGAAATTCTTAGGCCGTGTGCTATCCGGAAATTTTACACTCGGATGACGAAATTTTGACAGTCTGAATGAGAATATTTGGCAAATGTGAGATGAATATGACTGTAAAAATTTCATGTAGCCCCAGGGGCTAGTATAAATTTTGATAATCGGCAAGAGCATTCTTGACACAAGTAAGAATAGAAAAAAATGTTGTGCTTCCGACAGCATAGCAACCAGAAGTGAAAAATATTTGCATAAAATACTGTTAATTTTAAGTATATATTAACAATTTTGCAAATTAAATTAAATTCTTGCTCGAATACACTGCCGAAATCTAAAACGTCAAAATTTCTAGCTGTCAAAATTTCATCGTCCTTTTGGCACAGTAAAAATGACAATTATATTTCGATAGAAATTGTAACTTCTTTTCTACCACCAGTGAAAAGTTTCCGAATAAGATACGGCCTTATTGATTGTTTCGTTGGAGTGTTGCATTGCTTTTCCAATTGATTTTTAGCACGATATAACGCAAACACTTAAAGACAACACAAAAGAGAACACTGCACATGCACAACAGATCCATATAAAAAGCATATTTTCATACGTGTAAGTGTACATAAGTATGAAAAGTACATATGCACACGACAGAATAATGCTGTCTCTCACTTCCAATGCACTCACAGTGGAAAAAAATTAAGAAAGGACTGCACAACAGCAAAAAGTACTGAAAAAGTACTGAAAAAAGTACTACAAAAACTGATCCTTCATACAAATCGTATGGTAGAAAATCTCGGGTCATTTTGACCCAGATAAACGTATAATGCACATGTCAGTTTTTTGTCTCTGAAATGCACATATGTCACATATGTACAATTTTTTGTTATGGTTGCAAAGATAAAAGTATAACAAATAAAATGGTAATTTTTTTTTTAATTTTTAATATGTTTTTTTTTGCAAATGAAAAGTGCCTCGTGTCAATATGACCCGATAAACGAGTTTAAGGTTAAAAAAAAAAGAAAAATTCAGAATTTTGACGAATAAAGATGCAAATCTATGCCACTGTGGGCTGAAATTGGTCAAGAAGGATTGTGAGAAATTTAGAAATATAGTGAGAAATTTGTCAAAAGCTTTGCTTAAGTTACTAGAGACCGCATCAACTTCATAACCGTTTTGCAAAGAACAGAGAACTCTATGTTCAAGACAAGATCTGTTAGGTTGGTGGTAGCTGATCTTCTCTTTAGAAAACCATATTAGAAAGGGAAAAAATAGATTTGCTGTGGAAAAAAAAAATCGTAGCAATAATGCTGTTGAGAATTACGGGTGAGCATGACATTTTTACTTTTGTTCTATAATTTGAAATATCATTTCTGAAATATCATAAAGAGGTATTGTGAACGAATTCTTCCATAACTTCGGGACAACTCACAGAGAAATGGAGAGCTGGAAAAGATTTAAAAGAGAATGACCCAACGTGTTTGTAAATTTCGTGTCCAAGAGAACAATTGTCCTTTAAATATAGTAAATTTCCTATCACATCGGCATGTGTAATATTAGGCGCATTTCCTTAGAAAAGAGAAGTTTTTTTTATCCACTTCATTTCAAGATCGTAATCCAGAGAAGAGAAGTATTTATAATCCAGTTCATTATTGTGGCTGGTAAATAACTAACTGATCAAATTCACAAGGCAATTTGCGATTATTTCAAGCTCGAATGTTTTTTATTCTTAAACTAATTTATCGGGATCATAACAGAATGCAAAAAAAAATTTCTGGCAAAAACTATTTCTGGTGTAAAAAAACCTCATTTAAAATAGATTAACTAACGGCTTAATTGCAATTCCTATCACATACCAGTATCTCACCATACCACAATGTTATCAATACCTTGCAGTGTAATTCATCACATCATGGCTAGATGACAGAGACAATAAAACGCCAGGGTGTGTCGCAGCAACAAAAAAACATTTGAATAGGGCAACGCATCTTTAAAATTACATTAACAATGATGTGGCTACATTTGCTTCATAGGCTGTCCATCAGCCAGCTTCGATAATGATGCAGCAAGTTAGAATATTTAATAGGACATAGTTGGAATTTTAATTTGTACAGGTAGACTGACAGCTAGCTCACATAGATGGTAAATTTGAGGAGGCTGTTTTTGTGAAGCCCTGGTATCATTTATCATTGCAGCATTTCAATTACATTTACACTGAATGGAATTACACTGAATGGAATTACACTGAATGGAATCAATTGAAATAATCATAAGCTTATTTTTTTGTTTAGATTTTTTTGATATGTATCTTTGAACAACCCATGGGCGATATCTTAGATTTTTATTGTTATCAATTTACAGAGTATTTGTTCGTTTTCATGGTGTTAATTTTGCGGTTATCTCTGAAAACAATGATTATGTATTCTCTTCCCACATAATACGTGTGATTTTGACGCTCCGTCGTATGTGACAAGTATTGCACAGGGTGTTTTTTAGCTGCATGAGAAGTTTTGATGGTTTTTGTCTAGGGTTTGACAGTTGAGAATGTCAAACTGTGTTGACATTTCTGTTCAGTAAGGTTTGGCAATTCATCATGAATCATTTAACGCCAGAACAATGCTTCCAAATTGTGGAAATTTACTTTGAAAAAATAAATCTGTTCGCGAAGTTCATAGAGCACTTCGTCCATTTTTGTGTTTAGTGATGAAGCTCATTTCTGGTTAAATGGCTTTGTCAATAAGCAAAATTGCCATATATGGAGCGAAGACAATCCTCAAGCCATTAACGAATCACCATTAAATCCATGAAAATTGACTGTTTGGTGCGGCTTATACGCTGGCGGCATCATCGGTCCTTATTTTTGCCATGAAATTATCTACCAAATTAAAATAATAAAAAATTCATTCCAACAATATTTCTGTCTTGTATTATTATTTAAAGTTCTTAAGCTCTTAAAAAACACCCTTTATTTAAAACGTAGAACATATTTTCATATGGAATATCCACAAGGAATTTAACGTTAGGATTTTTCATTCAGGAATTAGTCAATTTCGATTAAAAACTATAGGGTTTTTTATTGAATAGATAGAATATCAACTAAGTTAAAAAATCATTGCTATTGTTGTTGTTGTTGTTGTTGTTGTTGTTGTTGTTGTTGTTGTTGTTGCATGACATGTCAAAGTAGACCAAGAAAAAAGAAGGTATACTGCTGGTTGTTATGAAAAAAATGTTGTGCATCATCTGAAAATAAAATTCAAAACGGAAATATTTTAAGAATTAATGCCGTTATCATCGGTACTAGAATTAAGAGGGTCGTTACAAAAATAACGGAACTATAGCATCCAAATGTCAAAAATTAAAAAAAGGTATTTTCAAGACTTAAGATCTCCGTTGTTTTTGGAGCAACCATCATTATTCCGACGAGAATGAATTGTGTTTAAAGTATACGGTCCAAAAATGATTAAAATCGGACAATTTCTCGATAAGTTTTTATATAGAACCAATTTATCACAACCAAAACGTATTTAACATAAAGTTATGGTGTTTTCAAAAAAGTAATAAAATTTAATTACGATTGGCTTGAAGAGTTTTTCCAATGCATCTAGGTGTTGATTATCATGAAAAAATTTCATCCAAATCGGATGATTGCTCTCCGAGAACTTAGGGTGAAAGTACCCGATGAGGTGGTTTTAAAAAAATTTCCTACTGTATAGGAGTATCTATTTGAAAAAAAGAAAAAAAACTAAAACAAAATTTTGAGAACATTTCATTACTACTTTGCCGCAATAATACATAATCAATAAACATATGAAAAAAGGTAGATCACCATATATGTTATGAGTTTATGACGTGATTTTGTGTTTGACTTACTTACGAACACAAAAAATTGGCAAAAAAAGCTACTCCATAGATTTGCTAGAAACGTTCACAGTATATTCCCAATAATACATATGGCAGTTCATATTTATAACAAGAAAAAAAAAAATTTCGAAAAAAATAATTTCAAAGGTGACCTTACAAAAAAAAAAACAAATCTTACGCATGTTGTTGATACATCCATTAAAAACGAAAAATCAAGTTTCTGAAGATTTGAAAATCCTGACGTGATGCAAACAGTACACAGAACCAAAAACGTACTTAATAACAAAGAAAAAGTTCTTTGTCCCAATGTTTATACATTAAAATTGGTCCAAAGTACGAGTTCCTTGGTTCAATGAATCTTTGTTCTTACGTTATTTCTTTGATATGTTATGAAGAAAAATGATTAATTAATGACACATACAACTGTTACAATAAGTTAGTCTGTCCTTAGAAATTTTAAAACAATATCAAGATATATTTTACAAAATCAGTTTCTTATTGAGATAAAATTCTCTAATGGTTTTTTAGATATTACAACACAAGAACTGGAACAAAATTTTAATGAACACCAACAATGAACTGTTCCTTAAAATTAAGAACAACGATTCATTGATCCAAAGAATTCGTTCTTTGGGGCAATGAATAGTTCTTAAAAATCAATGAATTTCGCTTTATGAACGAGATTCTTTGATTTTAAGAACAATATTTGGTTCAGTGTAGGATTCAAATAAGATTCTTGGTATCCTAGATAGCACAGATGCGGAGAATTGCAATGGAGCACTTCTTGCAACCTTGGGGAAAAATATCTTTGGTTTATCTAGCTTAATGCTCATATTAGTTGATAAATAATATTTGTATTCAGGAAACCAAGTAGATTCTAGAAAAATCTCATACAAATAACAAAGACGTCACCAATTTTTGGGGATTTCCTTCAATGTTTATTAGGTTACGGACAAAAAACAAAAATCCCACCACTTCTCATTGACAGCTGATCATCAATTCTATTTAAACACTATTAACTTCTAACTCTAAGAAAATATTAAATTCTCTTTGATGTCGCCTAAACGTTTATCAATCCTCTGACGCATATCCGGTCCAGTCTAGAAAAAAAAGCAATACAATTCGACCAAAAGCATGGCACCAATAATCGACACAACGATTTCACAACTCTTTCAATGCGAAAGCAAACAATTAAAATGTTTTTTTTTCTTTTTTTCTGCTATTAAAGTGAAGAAAAAAGTACCGACAAAAATTTTAAATTTCAACATTAACAACAACAGCTCTCTATAACTAATAAAGGCATCACCTGAATTGATACAATGCCATCAGTAATGATCATGATGATGATGACAATGATGATGATGAAGGCGTTGACGATGTTATAGATTTACATATGAACATATTTAAACGAGTACTCGTACAATTAGCCATTTAAAAAAAAAAAAAAAAATAAGAAAAAAATCATTAATACGCTTATAACTTGAATTGTTTATTGACAATAACTTTTTACACCGTGCGACAAAAACAAGCGATGCCTTTGATTTCCATCATAAAAAAGAGATCACGTTGAGGTGACGGGCAAGAGATAAACGTAGAAAATAAATTATTTATTTTGTGGTTAAGAGCTTATTAAGATATGTATGTAGGTATGAACGTTTATTGTCTGTCATACAATAATGAAATATTTTCATGTGAACACATCTGACTAGAGATGGATTACATCTAGAGACGCATACAAATTACAATGATAAATGCACAACAGCGACAGTGACGACGAGACTACGACAACGACAAAGATAATGCGTGAATAAGAGGGCAAGCCAACAAAACAAAAAAATATTCAATAATGAAAGCATGAGACAATGAAAATCCTACAAGCTGGAAAAAAGAAAATCATTGGAAGATTCCATTTAAATTTAATGGTTGCTAAGGCTTGAACTATCAATGACAAAACAATTATAATATACACTGAATAATAAACAGAGTGTACTACAAAGATGTTATTTAGTTGACTGTTATCGGACTGTTGGTAAAATTTTTTAATATTTAATAAAATTTGGAAAAAATCTTTAGGTAGCATAAAGCTTTATAAGGAGGAAATGCAAAGATTTATAGGGAGTGTATAAACAAGAGGTGTAGAATTTATTTTCTGAAAAAATTGTTTGGATGTCTCTTACATTCTAATAAAGTCGACACATAGAGGTTATGTACGAAATACTATATCTTTCAAATGGCCACCTCGGCCTAGTTTGCAAACCATAATCCCATTTTTTCCAAAATTTCGAACACTCTTAAGTAAAATTGGGGCTCTTTTTCTGCGATGGCGTCATCAATCTTCGCTTGAGGGTTGAAACATAACCCCCCTAATAAGGGTTGATGTCTAACATAACCTCAAAGGAAGAAGTCTAACTGTGTTAAATAGCAAGATCTTGGTGGAGTTGGCGATAAGGATATTTCGTGCGAAATATCTCGATTATTTCGGGACTTGTGTGACACTTAGCACCACCTTATCTTTTAACAGACCTCTGTTGCCTGTACACTAAGAAAAAAAAATATTAAATTTATCCAAAAACTTTTTTAATTTATCCAAAAAGCGAGTCATTTTTGCACCAATAACGCATTTGCATAAATCGACTACGTAAATATTTAAAATTCATTTAAAAACTTTTTTAACTAAATAAAATATTAAAATATTTAAAAAGAAATAATAAAAGAATATATTAATATTATGCACGAATTTTTTTAAATATCTTTCAAAAATTTACTATTTGAAAATAAAACTATCACATCCAAAGGAAATTTATATAAAAAATATTGAAATTAAAAAACAATATATTCAAATATTTCTCACGAGCTGCGTCCATTAATGCCATTAGCATGGTTACTTTATTTTCTTTCTTTTTTTTTTTCTTTCCTTGATATTATACTATTTTTGACAGCCGGCGCAAAATTATGGCACCAAATGTCAAAAATAATATAAAACTATAAAACGAAAAATTAAAAAGCAATATATGGAGGCAAATGATAATCGGTGCGACAATTTCGTAGGAAAATGTCGAGTTGTTACTCCAACCTACATAATCGCATTACGCAATCGCTCATATGTACGACCAAATATTTCTATTATATTACTCTTGCAACAAAAACGAAATGAGAACTATAAGAAACTACAGAAATAAACTGCAGGAACAGAGTGCGATGCTGTTGCTGCTTGTCGGAATATGTGTGTACGTGTGCGATGCTGTTGTTGCTTGTCGGCTATTTCAGCTGTATGGAATATGTGTGTAGGTGTGTGGTATAAATAAAATTTAAATACGGGAAAAAAACGAGTTGTAAGAAAAATATTTGATTTATCCACGTAAATATTTAAATAAAATTGATACTCAGGCGTGGATAATGTTAATATGCATTATTTCCCTTAGTGTAGAGGTCGTCTGTGTCCTTACACTATATCTTACTTACTTACTATTTTGGACTATTTTTCTGCAGAAAATATTGCTGCTTGTTCCCTTAACGAGCTTTGCAGAAGCCAGAATATTCTGAACCCCATGTTCAGCTGTTCTGGCCCATGTGAGCAAATGTTTCATGCTAATTGTGCGGGTATCTCCAAATCGTGCTTAGACGATTTAATGTCTGTCCGGTCTGGTCTTCGCTGATACTGTGCTTCGTGCAGGGCCCTTTCCCCAGATGAGCTTTATTCTAAAATCAAGCTTTTTGGTGAAAGTCTCAACTTGCTAAATAACAGTTTTAGGGATATTGTTACATTTTTTAGCGAAGTTAGTGCCGCATCCAGCGTCTACGATGAATGTACTTCACCGGAAAAAATTTCGCCTTCTTTGTCTCAGACAATCTCTTCCGGGACGCAAACAAACATTCAGTCTGAAGAAGACCAGAATATTTCTAAAAAGAAGAGGAAAAATAAAAATAAAAATAAAAATAAAAATAATACGCGTCGTATGACGTCTTCAAACCTTCCTCAGGCTAAGCAGCCCTCAGCTATACCTGCAATAAACGATACTACAATTATTTCTTCACCTCCTTCTTATACTCCTCCATTGGCTAATAGTCCAAATGTGATTTCAACCGAGCCCAATAACCCAATAATTAATTTAAGGGCGGTGTCGAGGCGAAAACTCTTATTCATTTCGCGTCTTCAGCCCGACACAACATCTGAAAATGTATTGACGTTTGTCAAACAAAACATTTTATTTAGACAAAATGCATTCTGTTCATGCAAAAAAATTGGCAACAAGCCTACCCACGCCTCCTTTATTCTAACGGTTGCAGCTGAAGAGTTTGCATCTGTTCTTAACTCTAAAATGTGGGCCGATAATATCCTCGTTTCTGAGTTTACGCCTAAAAATAAGTCTAGAAGGACGAATAAAATCGCCCATCAGACCCAAAAAAACTAAATAGATTATCCCTTTACTATCAAAATGTAAGGGGATTACGTTCTAAAACACGCGACATATTTTTGGCGTCTCAGAATTTCTCTGAGGATATTATCGCGTTAACAGAAACATGGCTGAACGGAAGCATTATTGACTTGGAACTGTTTGACAATAGTTTTCAAGTTTTTAGAAGGGGCAGACACACTGACAATTTTTCTGCTGTTGGTGGTGGTGTCCTTTTAGCGGTAAGGAATTCCTTTGTCAGTTCCTTAATTGATATTCCCTGCTCTTCTAATATCGAACTTTTACGCGTTAAGGTGTTACGTTGTAATTCCAATGTATATGTTATTAGTTCCCCCAAAGAGCAGTGCAGAAGTCTATGCAAGCCTTGCGGATTGCATAGAATATATAATAAATCTACTTGACGTTAATGACGACATTTTACTGTTGGGCGATTTCAATATCTGCCTGACTTAAAATGGCATTCTTCCGACGATGATACATATTTTTGTGCATCAAATTCGAAGACTCGCCAAGAACATATATTTGTTGACAATATATGTTCTGACTTAAAACAAGTTAGTTGTATTTATAATAGTCTTGAAAGACTTCTTGACCTGGTCTTAACTACAGACAGCAACAATGTGATTGTTAAGAGGGCCTTCCATGCTCTGACTATTGTAGATGAATACAATCCACCATTGAGCATTTGGTATAAATCGGACAGGGAGAGCATAGTAAAATCGAGTTCAATCGATAAAGTTTATGAATTCAATTTTAAAAAAGCTGACTTTTTGAAGTTGAATCATTTACTTCATAACAAACTAAATGTTATTTTAGAGTACTTCAAAGGAAATAACCTTGATGATTCCATAAGTTTTTTTATACGGAGCTCTTTATTGTGTTCTCTCAGTCCGTACCATATAGCCTCAAATTTGCGAAAAACTGTGCGTACCCTTGGTACACAAAGGATTTAAAAACTCTTCGCAACAACAGGAATAGGGCTTGGAAGAAATATGTCTGTAGTTTAGACTCAAATGACCTGGAAACCTACAAACGTTTGTTTCTGGAATTTGAAAATACCTCAGCTGCATTATATAATGAATATTTAGACAATATAAAGCTGAGAATACTGTCTGATCCAAAAAAGTTTTGGGGATTCAAAAATACAAAGAAGAAATCCGATGGATTCCCTTCATCATTCAAAACTGTTGATGGAATTACTGACGATCGCGTCATTACTTGTAGTTTATTTGCAAATTTTTTTAAAGAGTCATTTTGTTCGGATTCTTTTGATCCTGATGAAGGGTATTTTGAATATATGAATTCTACTCCCAGAATTTCTTTGGACTCTTTATCCTTTACCTCAGAGGATATTTTAAAATATATTAGTTCTATCGATGAAGATTTTGGCGCTGGACCTGATGCAATTCCTGCCGCAGTGTTAACTCAATGCGGTTCAATTTTGTGTCAACCACTCTCTTTGTTATTTAATAAATCTATAAACGAAAGTTATTTTCCACTGTTTTGGAAAAAATCATTTATTAGTCCTATTTTTAAAAAAGGTTGCAGGAATGATGTTATTAATTACAGGCCCATTGCTAAACTGTCATCGATTCCAAAACTTTTTGAGCGAATCGTGTATGATCGGGTAAAAGTTCACTGTCGTGAAGTCATAACAACTCGTCAGCATGGTTTTGTTAATGGCAGATCTACGGTATCTAATCTGCTCGATTTTACAACGTTTTGCTTAAACACCATTGAATCTGGTTGCCAGGTCGACTGCATCTACACTGATTTTAGCAAGGCTTTTGATAAGTTACCACACAATTTAATTCTATTTAAACTTAAGTCCATTGGATTTCCACAATATTTTGTAAACTAGGTTGAATCGTATTTGACAGACCGTTCTTATCAAATACGATTCCGAGGGGTTTTGTCTACTGAGTTTATTGCGTTATCAGGTGTTGCTCAAGGAAGTCACCTAGGTCCACTTCTGTTTATTTTAGCCATTAATGATGTGACCCATATCATTAAAAACTCTCATCTGTTTATTTATGTGGATGACATGAAAATATACAGAAAAATAAATTCTCAAGACAATTCAGCCCTACTCCAGTCCGATCTGAAATCTTTTGAAGTTTGGTGTTCTAAAAATAATATGTTTCTTAATCCAGATAAATGCCAAACTATGACCTTTTCGCGAAAAAGAAATAATTTAGTTTTTGATTATAAGATATAAGATACTGCTTTATGTCGTGTGGATGTCGTTAAAGATCTGGGAATATGTATGGATTCTAAGCTTTCCTTTAACATTCATATTGATAACATTTGTAAAAAAGCATCTTCTATGCTTGGATTTATTAAACGCTGGGCCAAGGAATTCAATAGCATGATTACGACTACAACGTTGTATTATGCAATAGTGCGTCCTCTCTTGGAGTACGCAAGTCAAGTTTGGTCTCCAAGTTACAATGTGCATGTTGATCGAATAGAGAGAATCCAAAAATGCTTTGTTAGGTTTGCCCTCAGGGGCTAAAATGGATTTGACATTTTAAACCTTCCTCCATATGAGGATCGCTTAAAACTTTTAAAAATGCAATCATTGAGTGAGCGAAGGAAGTCTGCTGATATCGTCTATTTGCACCAACTCATAACCGGTGTATTCGATTCTCCAGAACTTCTTTCTCTTATTAATTTTAACTCTAGTCGTAGAAGTAGTAGAAATTCTAACAATTTAATTTACTTGCCATTTAGTAGAACAAATTATATGTTAACTGCTCCTTTAAACCGTATGAGTAAATTAGTTAACAATTGTGGCTTTTTTGATGTTAACTTGTCTAAAGGTCAACTCAAGAGTAGATTAAAAACTATTGTGTAATTGCATGGTTAGTCGTGTCGTCTTGTGTTTTCCTTGAGCCCAACCATATTTTGGTGGGTAAATTTTTCTCACATTAACTTATTACGAGCCACTAGTATCAATTTCATTGAATTTCAAAGATTTTTGGATTGTGACTTTTAATACGTTAATGATGAGAATGTGCGAAAAAGCTGTAGTAGCTAAACTCGATTGTTATTGCATGTTACTTACTTATCTGGCGCTTACAACCGAAGGTCGGTTTTGGCCTCGTATAAGAAATTGCGCCAGCCATTTCTGTTTTGCGCTTGCTGGCGCCAGTTGAAAACACCAAGTGTAGTCAGGTTATCCAACACCTGATCCTTCCAACGAAGATGTGGGCGTCCTCTTCTGCGTTGACCACCACCGGGCACCGAATCGAATATTTTTTTCGCTGGAGCGTCGTTTCCCATTCGCTCAACATGACCTAGCCAGCGGAGCCGCTCGATTTTAATGCGCTTAACTATGTCTATGTCAGCGTACAGCTCATACAGCTCGTGGTTCCATCGAATTCGGTACTCGCCATTGACGCAGATTGGACCGAAGATCTTACGAAGGATCTTTCTCTCGAAGGCTCCCTAAGTCTTTTTATCTGAACTGCTTAACGTCCAAGTTTGTGCTGCATATAATAGGACGGGCATGATTAGTGACTTATAGAGCGTGAGTTTTGTTCGTCGAGAGAGGGCTCTACTTCTCAATTGCCTACTCAGCCCAAAGTAACACCTGTTGGCAAGAGTTATCCTTCGCTTTATCTCAATACTGACATCGTTGAAAGAGTTTACACTGGATCCCAGGTAGACGAAGTCTTTAACAACCTCGAAGGAGATGTTGTCAACAGTGACGTGGTTTCCAAGACACTGGGACTGTTTATTTGTTGACACTAGGTATTTCGTCTTATCTGCGTTCACTACAAGACCCATTCGACTCGACTCTTTCGCTAACCTGGAGAATGCTGCGCTGACTTCGCGCGTATTATGGCCAATGATATCGATATCATCAGCATACGCCAGCAGCATAATACTTTTGTAGAATATCGTGCCACTGCGTCTCAAATCAGCAGCTCGGATGATCTTCTCCATCATTAGGTTAAAAAAGTCGCACGATAAGGAATCACCTTGTCTGAAACCTCGTTTGGTATCGAATGGAGGAGTGAGGTCCTTCCCGATTTTAACTGTGCTGCTGGTGTTGCTCAGTGTCATTCTGCAAAGGCGGATGAGCTTTGCAGGAATACCAAATTCAGACATGGTGGAATATAGATGATTCCTTATTGGACTGTCGAAGGCGGCTTTGTAATCGACAAAAAGATGGTGTGTGTCGATTTGTTTTTCTAGGGTCTTCTCCAAGATTTGTCGTAGCGTAAATATCAGGTCTATGGTGGATTTGCCAGGTCTGAAGCCACACTGATAAGGTCCAATCAGCTGGTTTACGATGGGCTTCAGTCTTTCACATAGTACGCTCGACAGAACCTTATATGCGATATTCAGAAGGCTTAACCCACGGTAGTTGGCGCAAATTGTGGGATTGCCTTTCTTGTGGATTGGGCAGAGCACACTGAGGTTCCAATCGTTTGGAATGCATTCTTCCGACCATATTCTGCATAGAAGCTCATGAATGCATTTAAATAGAGCTTCGCCTCCATTCTTGAAGAGCTCAGCAGGTAAGCCATCGGCTCCTGCGGCTTTGTTGTTTTTAAGCCGAGCTATAGCTTTCAAGACTTCACTATGGTCGGGCAGCGGAACTTCAACGCTGTCGTCAAAAATTTGGGATTCCGGAATATCATCTCTATTGGCGGGATTGTTGTCGTCGTCGCCATTCAGAAGCCTAGAGAAGTGTTCCCTCCACATCATCAGTGTACTCTGGATATCTGTCACTAGACTCCCATTTTCATCCTTGCAGGAAGAGGCCCCGGTCTTGCAACCATCGGCCAGGCGTCTTACTTTTTCGAAAAATTTTCAGACCTCATTCCTGTCACCATGCATCTCAATTTTCTCGCACTCACGCATTTCCGCTTCCCTTTTCTTTCGCCTGAAAATGCGTCTCTCTTCCCTCCTCTTCTCTTTGTATCGCTCCTTAGCAGCACGCGTTACAACCGACTGCAGGGTGGCTTTGTAGGCGGCGTCTTTTTCTGCAGTGGCGTCGCGACACTCTTGGTCGTGCCACTGGTTTCGGCGAGGGCGGTGATAGCCAATCACCTCTTCGGCAGCCGTACGCATAGAGTGGGAAATATGATTCCACTGCGCGCATATATCGTCGATCGGAGGAGTGCTTTCTTAAAGCAGGAGTGAGAGTCGAGTAGCGAAGTCTTCGGCTGTTTGCTTTGATTGCAGCTTTTCGACGTCTAGCTTTCTCTGTGCTGGATTGCGCGCATTCTTGGTTGCGCACAGGCGTGTACGGATCTTGGCTGCGACAAGATAATGATCCGAGTCTATATTGGCACCACGGATCGTGCGTACATCTAAAACACTGGAAGAGTGCCTTCCGTCAATCAAAACGTGATCAATTTGGTTGCGCGTCTTTTGATCAGGAGACAGCCAAGTTGCTTTATGAATATTGAGATGCTTGAATCTAGTGCTACTAACGACCATGTTTCGCGCTGCGGCAAAGTCAATCAGCCTCATTCCGTTATCGGAGGTATTGTCGTGGAGGCTGAACTTTCCGACTGTTGGACCAAAGATATTTTCTTTTCCCACCTCGGCGTTGAAGTCACCAAGCACGATTTTTATGTCGTGGCGGGGGCTGCGCTCATAGGCATCTTCAAGGCGCTCGTAGAAGTTGTCTTTGGTCTCATCGTCTTTGTCTTCTGTCGGAGCGTGCGCACAAATCAGGCTTATGTTGAAAAATCTTGCCTTGACACGGATTATGGCAAGTCGCTCGTTCACAGGTGTGAATCGCAGAACATGATGTCGTAGTCTCTTGCCAACCACGAATCCGAATCCAAATTCGTGCTTCTCCGCATGGCCGCTGTAGTAGATATCACAGGATGCTTGCCGTGAGCAACCCTGTCCCTTCCATCGCATTTCTTGGATTGCAGTGATATCAGCCTTATATCTTTCTAAGATATCTATCAGTTGGATAGAGGCACCATCCCAATTAAGGGTTCGGACGTTCCAGGTGCATATCCGTAAATCATTGTCAGTTTTTCGTTTGCGGTAGTCGTCATCAGATTTGGGGATCATTTTTATCTTATTTCTTTTTCGTTTCATTGAAATTTGTTTTTACGTGGTGGGCATCAAACCCAACGCACAACCCTTTAAAGGCAGGGGGAGCCCGCCGCTCAGACTAACGGTTGCCAGTTTGCCGTTTCTAGAGGACACCACGCAGAGGTTTGAGTCGACTTGAGACGAGTTTGACATGGATAATGCTGGCCTCACCAGGTTGAGGAAGTCAGACACGTTGCCATGTGAAGATCGCCCCCTTGACCCTCACGCGTTGCCTTGTGAGGATCGTCCTCCCCTTACACTATATCTCCGACCATAAAAAAGTTCTTATCAAGTCTCTGTAGCGCACTCCAAGGTATATTTAACAAGGTAGTGTTAGTAGTTGAAATTCTCTCTTTTGGTGGGTACAGAACCTGTCAAAATCAGCTGTTAACGAATAAAAGCAAACAGTTTTCTATTCGCTGTTTTTTTTTCTTTTTTATGCTCTTCTTATGTTTGACAGCTGCTGTACCGAGACGAGACTACCTTGTTAAAAATACCTTGGCGCACTCCATTGACTGTATCGGCTCTTCCGACATCAATTTCGAAAAAGTACGACCCTATGACGTCTTTGGCCCATAATCCGCACCAAACATTCACTCTCTGTGAGTCCAACGGCAACTTCTGAATCACTCGCGGGTTTGGGATCCGTAAATGTGGCAATTACCATTTTTTTTTCTAAGAATCACCAGAATTTGGGTGCCGTATGATTTGAAGCCGAGAGACGTCGAACGCCATTTTTTCACTTGTCAACAGCTGCTCCAACCGCAAAAAAGAAAGGCATTTTTGCATCGTATTCTAACTGCTGATAAAAAATGGGTTGATTACGAAAGTACAAAAAATATGTACTTTCCGAATATTCACAGTGACAAAGTCATGCTCTGTATTTGGTGGGACCAATTGGGCGTGGTACGCTATGAGCTGCTACAAACGAGTGAAACCATCACAGGGCAACTCTACCGAACTCAATTGATGCGTTTGAGCCGAGTATTGAAGGAAAAACGGCCAGAATGCGAGCAAATGCACGACAAGGTAATTTTGTAATATGACAACGCTCGACCACATGTTGCGCAGCCGGTCAAAACATACCTTGAACGCTGAAATGGGAAGTCCTACCCCACCCGCCATATAGCCCAGACATTGTCCCTCCCGACTACTAATTGTTTTTGTCGATCACGCATGCCCTTAAGGATCAGCACTTTCGTTATTTTGAAGAACTTTAAAATTGGATCGATTTGTGCATCGCCAAGAATGATAGAAACAAGATTACGCGTTCCGCAAATGAGAGAGAGAGAGAGAGAGAGAGAGAGAGAGCGTATGACGTCATGCAGCACTATTGTCAGTCAGAATTTGATCCCTTATTTTTATAAAATGCATATGGATCTCCTTAACACCTATTGCTGCAATAAACTTTGGTCGGTCTCGAATGCTTTAGGAGATAAAAATTGTGAAAGTTTAAAAAATTTCTATTTTTTCGTTTATGAAAATATCCATATTTTTATACACAAGAGTAGTTATTTTTACTTTACTTTTTCACGAGAATTTATTCTCAATTTCGTCAATTTACCTAAGTGATCGCACATTTGCATTCGTTTTTGTTCAGCAGAAGTGCTATATGACGTCATGCATTTAGTTGAGAAAGAGAGCATTAAACAACGGGATTGCGGAACTCGTAATCTTGTTTCTATCATTCTTAGTGTATCGCATCAAAAGACACTTCGTTTTTTCGAGATGGTATCCGAAAATTCCCAGAAAGACGGGAAAAGTAGTGGCTAACGGTGGACATTACTTTAAAAAATGAATTTGACAAATTTGAAAAAAAAAAAATCCTTAAAAACTTTTTTGTACACCAATACATACACTTGTTATATTTCTTCCAAAAAGTAAAAAGTCGAGATTTTCTTACCATATTCAGAAAGTTCTATGGGTTAAAGTTCTTCTTGAAGGTTCTTAAAGGCTAAGTATGAATAATTCCTTTGGCAAAGTTAATGTAATTTTTTTTAAGTTTTGAACCAAGAATTTCAGGTCTTAAACTTATTCAGTTAAGTCTGCTTGGATTTGAAAGATAGATTGGATGATAGCTTAGCGAGAAAGAAGGGTCAATCAAGTGAAACATGTGTAGGATGTTCTTAGCGTGGGCGTTAAACAATACAACGATATGAATTTGAATCTGAGGCAATTTTTGTATGCCCTTACTTCAGTCCATTCAAGGCGATCCTCTACATAAACTTTATTCACCAGCAACTACAACTTTTTAGTCGTAAATTTAAATTTAATTTTTAATTTTAGTTGATGAGAAATGAGGAAAGAATAGCCTGGCCGGGATTCGAACCCCAAACCTTAAGGGTAGCAGTCAAGCGCGCGACCACTCAATATTTATGTACATATTTATTTCATCAATAATATCAGTGAAAGCAGTTATAGGTCTCAGAAATAAGTCTGTCTCTCTCATCCTCTTAAGCCTCTTGTTGTGGTCCTCTTATTTTGTGCTTTAACTGCTTTGAAAGCAATTATCGAATAATACCAAAATAATTGGTACATCAAACAAATACACAAAAAAAAAATAAAGAAAAAATAAAGAAAAGAATCAAAATATAAAAGAATTTATATTAAATCGGAAGCGCATAAGTGACCACTAATTGAAAGCACCACTCAAGAACCACGTCCACCTGTTATCATATGACAGTCACTAGAGCGTGGTATAAAAACGTGCTCACTTCGCTTCCGTGCCAATATTCCACTGATAGAATGTGCCCAATCCATATAATTGTATCGATTACTAACAATGCCATAATAACGCGATTATCATGTGATAATCACCCCCAGAGCCATTAAATGTTTTCACAAGTTTTCTTCTTCATTCTTTTCTGACATTTAATTTACACCCAGTATAGATTCCAATGCACCGCTGTCATTGTTCTTGTTCGCTTGTGCGAGTTCAATTCCCAGTGCCAGTTATTTGGACAACCCAAATAATAAACACTTCATCACTTCAACATCGGTTGTTTGTTTGTTTGTCTGTCTGTCTGTCTGTCTGTCTGCCTGTTTGTTCGCTTGTTTATTAATTCCCAATAATTCTCCCCATTGTTATCATGTTACAAACGTCTTCGACTACGATTTTGACTTTGCCTTCCAATCGACTTTTCCCAGTTAAGCCGTCATCGCCTTCGTAGCACTCGTAAGTCTCCTTTTGATATTATTACATTATCCTTGCAAGGAATTTTGCCATATCATTTTTTTTTTTATATTTTTAATACCATTGCTTGGAGGTATTTTGGCGTGTGTGTAATTATCGCTTTTTTTCAATGTTGTAAGGTTTCATTATCTGTGTCTCTTCCCCGTGCTCTGCATCACTTTGCTGTACGTTGTGAACATTTGTGAGTCCTTTTCAGGTATCATAATTTTATTTTATGCTATTTTTTTTGTAATTCCTTCTGTCTTGAGCATTAAGCTGCTCTTGTTTCATTCTCCATATGGAATCAAGGGTTTCCACTCGAGTGTCTTTTTTGAATCGGTTTTTCATGTCGTAACTTTTTCGTATTCTTATTCTTCCTCTTCTGCCGTATGTCATGCCAATAGTTCTTATCTACTTTATTTGTCGTTTTGTTAGACCACAAATGCGCTTAATTCCATTTCCGAGATTGTCTAGAGCTTTGGAAGGCTTAAATGCTCTTTGCGGTTGATTCGGGAGGGACTTAGTTTTGATGACATTGATGTATAGCAGAAGTCGGGGCTGTTTTCAGATTAATTTTATTCCATTCTATCTAATTGAATTGTTGGCGAAAATTTCTAGCAAGTGACTATTTAGAAAGTTGCAGTTGAAAGTATAGTTTAATTAAAACTATGATATTTTTTTTAAAGTGGGAAATAGTCTGGTGAATTTGATATTTTTGAAATTTTTGAAAACGTAACATCAACCCATTGCAATATCCGGATAACAAAAAAATGGTATCCTCAATTTTCTATAACTTTTCTATAACAATTTTATGAAGGTTTCAACTTAACCTCAATTTTCGATTTTAAAACTGCGCATGGGTTCCCTAAAGAGTTACCAAAAAATTGATACAATCGAGATGATTGCAAGTAAAAATTAATATATTTAAAAAAGAAAATCACACAAAATTGCAAGAAAATTACAATAATTAAAAAAGAAAATGACAATAAATTTCTAGAAAATGACCATGATGGAAAAATCTTGGAAAAATCATGGAATCAAAAGTTAAACTTTTTTAATGTTAAATTGGAGAAATTGGTTGAGCAACGAAAAGTTTTAGGCATTTAATTCGAAACATATGATGCAACCATGCTACATATATTTCGGGAGTAAATATAAGGACTGAATTTTTTTCTTTATTGTTTTTCGAAATATTCTCTTTTATGATTAATACATTTTTGCGTTTGAACCATTTGTCATAACATTTATCCCATTCCGTTTGAGACAAGGGCATCAACGGCTTCTGGCGTCGAAAAACGCTGTCCACACAGTTTGTCCTTGATGTACGGGAAGAAAAAGGAATCATTAGGCTGTACGGCACATGACCCATTAATTCGATACAGTGCACAATGGGAAATTTTTCCCGATTTTCTGGCCAAAAGTCGAATTCAGATGGTATCAATTTGAAATTAAGTATAAGGGCGTTTTTAGGGCTTGCTGATTTTGAATTTTTTGTCAAAATATAAAAATTCAGAATGGTGGATCCAAAATGGCGAACAAGGTTCCCAAAACTCGATGCATTTCTATGAAACTTACCAAAAGCAGGTTTTTATGTTTGTTGATTTTGAATTTTTTTTTCAAAAACTAAAAATTCAAAATGGAGGATCCAAAATGGCAACGATATTTCCTAAAACTCAACGCATTTCTACGAAACTTACCGGGAGTGGGTTTTTTATGGTTGCTGATTTTGAATTTTTTTTCAAAAACTAAAATTTCAAAATGGCGGATCCAAAATGGCGACAAAATTTTCAAAAACAGTCAAAAGAACCAACATTTTTAATATTCATATGCCAAATTTTTTATGACGAGGTTGCCTAAGAAAACATTGATTTTCTCAAAAAGTGAAAAAAAGTGCATCATAATATTAACAGCATAGTTCAATAACATTATATTCTAAATATTTACGCTTTCATTAGGTTGGCCAAACCTAGCCAAAATTTTGTAGGCTTACGCAAAGTTTATTGAAAAACAGAAAAAAATAAAATCTAGACTGCAACACAAAAAAGCTAATTTCTAAGAACCGTTTCAAGTTTTTGAACTTTTTATTTTGCCAAAATATAATACTTACCATTCAAATTATTATCCATGATCTTGGCTTTATTAAATATTTGTTTTCACTTTACTTTTTCCACTCTAAGCTATTGCTTTAAAAAAATTGTGTTTAAAATTTTTTTAGTTCGCTCAAGACACGCGACTTTGAAAGCTTATAAGCCAACGGTAATATGATTTTGACTACATTAAAGTACACAACTCCGCGTTTTGATGAATTCTCTTTCGGATTGTAAACAAAAAAATTTGAAAAAAGCATTTTGATTTTTTGACTTTTGGCCAGCAAAACGGTAAAATTTCCTATAGTGCAGTGGCGGAACTAGGATTCGCCAGAGGGGGGCTGAAACAACAGTTTTGTATCGCCAAGGGGGGCCTGAAACGGTTTTTTTGGCTTTTTTAATTTTTTTCCCATACAAAAAAATTCTCCAAGGGGGGTTTAAAGCCCTTTCAGCTCTGACCACCGTATGATAGTTTAAACCTAATTGAAAAATGAAACCTCTAAAAAAAAGCTTTGATTGGGGAAAAACATTTTTAATTTATTACAAAAAAAATTTTATAAATCCATATATAGCCAACTCTTTTCCACTATCTTCGGCGAGAACAATGATTCCTTTATGGTAGATTTCAGGTGGAGACAGGATTTTAGCTTTGAAAAACTGACGCAGGTGTGCTGTTCGCAGTCGTCTTTTAAGACCCATTTTTTCCAGCAAGGAGTGTTGCAGGGATCGGAAGAAATGATAAACCAACGGTGCAATGTCAGACCTTTACGGTGGATGTACTCAAATTTCCCAGCTCTTCATTTTTGCCGGATCAACAAAGATATGTGTGGGCTAGCGTTGTCATGATGAATTGCAACACCTTTTCTATTGATCAATTCCGGTCTCTTTTTGCAATTAATTGCTTCCATCGCTTTAATTGCTGGCTGGAGATTCGAATCAATTGTTTAGACAGACGGTTGTAGCTTATAATAGATGATACGCTTGTAGTTCCACCAAACTTTCTCAATTTCATGCAACCACTACATTAATTGCGGACAGTACAGATTCGTTTTGCCCAAACGGTTGTACCTTATAATCAGCTATGGGCAGAGAGCGCTATGGGAGCGTTGAGAGCAAAGATTTATAAAGCAACACAAAACGCAACAACAAATCAAAGGCAAAAGACAAACACAGAAATAACACAGAAGTTTTAAATGTAGCGGTGCCCATACCCGCTTATAATGGATGATATTCTTGTAGTCCCACCAAACACACAGCATCACCTTCCTTGCCGTCAATTCCGTGTTTGACACCGTTCTTTGAGCTTTAACCTTTTTTTGATCAATACCGTTTTCACATAACATTATCATCTACTGTGATCTACTTTTCATCACCTGTTACCATACGTTTTAAAAATGGATCGATTTAGTTAGTTTTGTTTCAACAGCGAACTGCAGTTGGAAATTCTGTCCATTATATTGTTTGCACTTAGTTCATGAGGCACCTAAACATCGAACATCTTTTTGAAACCAACTTAATTCAAATGGTTTAAAACTGTTGCGTGGTCAATCTTCAGGTCCTTAATGATGTCGTGACTGCTCACATGAAGGTTTTTTGAACCTTATCCATAATTTCACCCGCTTTTTCGGTGATAAGTTGAACATAGCGAGGACCATCTTTCACTTCAAAATTTCCAGAACGAAAGCGAGCGAACCATTTTCTGGCAGTTGATTGGGATAGAGCACCTTCAATATAAACAGCAAAAATCTCTTGACAAGCCTATGAAGCATTCTTTCCTTTTTCCCATTCCAAGCATTGTACCTCATCTTTTTGAAATCAAATTTAAAATTGTTTTGTAGTCGATTTTCCTTTCCTTAGCAATGTCGTGACTGCTCACATGATGGTTTTCTTGAACCAATCCATAATTTCACCGACTTTTTCTGTGCTAGGTCGACCAGAGGGAGCAGCAGAAACCGAGCCAACCATTTCCTGGCAGTTGAGAGCATAATTTTTTACACACTCCTGTGAAGCATTCTTCCCTGTATCGTAGTAAAATAACGAAATATACTCTTTAGGTATTTTTTCAATTAAATGTTCATAAATAATAAGCTTGATTTGTTTCATGTTAAAAAAAAAGAAAGAGTTGCCAGATGCAGCCAACTATTTCAAAATTGTAACATAGAAAAACGTAGAATGCTTTTTCCCTAACCAATCTGTCATCAAGTGGCACAACAACAAATTAATTTCAAGGCAGTCCAGCAAACAGTACTCTCCTAATTTTCCAATTTTTTTAATGTGTATACAAAAAAATTTAGTTTTTTTTTTTTTATTTTTTTTTTGTCTATGGTACGTTGCAGTGGCGTTCCTAGGCTTGGTGACACCCTTGGTGACTTGGTGGTAAATGCAAAAAGAAACCAATTCGATGAGATTAAGTATTTTTATTATTATCTTTATGTTTTCCGAAAAAAAAAAAAACAACATATGACAAACAATAAGAATTTGTAAAAACCCAGCAAAACATTTTTCAAATTTTGTAATGCCTTTTACCTTATATTCGCTTATTTAATGCATTACATAATTCCTAAGGCCCAAAATGCTATTACTTTTTGTTAAACGTAATGCAGACTGTAATGCCTCATAACATTTGTTTATCGTTGTTCTTTGTAAGAATCAAGTAAAGCCAACAGTAAAGAGAAATTTAAGGCATATTGCTACTTGGCGCGCTCGGTATTCGAGTGAAAATTTACAATTTTTTTAAAGGAAAGCGGTAAAAGATAATGAACAAATTTTTTGGGGTGAATAAATACACTAAAAAATTATTTACAAAAACTTTTTTTGATTAATTAATATTTCTTATGTATGCAACTTTAATTTGAAGTTGACGTGTCGATATCGGAAAGAGCTGATGGTTACCATAATAACTAAAGTTTGGCAGCACCTATGAACTAAAATTTTCAAGTTTGGCAAAAAAAGAAAATTTTTTGCAATATTTTAGTTCACACGGAAACTGCACATGTGGAGAGTATGCTGTTAAAATTTGAAGATAATCGGACAAGATAATTTTGTGTAACGATGGTAACCAGGTGTAAAAATGTTCACATTAAAGTTTCATACATAAAAAATGTTAAAAATTGAAAAAAAATGCTTGTTAGAATTTGTTTGAGTGTATTAATTCACCCCAAAAAAATATCCATTATCTCTTACCGTTTTCCTGTAAAGAAATTTTAAATTTTCACTCGAATACCGAGCGCGCCAAGTAGGAACATGCCTTAAAAAATGTTGAATTTTTTGAAGACTAAAAAATTAATAGTAAGTATCAATTAAAAAATGACTTGAGCATAAGATATTATTAAACAGCGTCTAATATGCATTTATATAAGTGCTTCTCTAGTATAAGAAATTGCAATCGCCTACCGCCAATGACATGCCTATTAGAGTGTCCCTTATTTTGCGATTTTTGGAAATGTCAAGGGGCTGAAAGGTTTTTTTATGCGTTTTTAAATTCTAAGAACAAAACCAAAACAAATTTTTTGACGTAGAATACGTCATTCTCGGAGGTAAGTAGGGTGGTTGATAGTGATCAGGTGTCGGTATTTACATTACTTTTTGAGCCTTTGGTGGGCCTAAAGTACTGATCGTACAATGTTGATGTTAGCACTTGTTGGTCTGGTTGATCCTCAATGCTACAAAAATTCATGTTAGAACTCTCTAACTTATATAAATTTTACACAATTACATGAAATATAAAGCCAACATTTGATGTTTTTGTTTGCTTAAACTTGCTACCTATTTATCGACAGTTTCCGGTTTTATCGACAAAACCATAAAATTTGTATGGGAGCCCCCCTAAGGAGTGGTCTGAGGGAATAGGTGTCAAAGGCAAAAATGTTCCTTTTGCAAAAGTAATGGGGGTCGGTGATACATCTTAACCCTTTCCGGCACAAACACAATAAAATTTGTATGGGAGCCCCCCTAAGGAGTGGTCGGAGGAAATAGGTGTTAAAGGCAAAAATGTTCCTTTTGCAAAAGTAATGGGGGTCGGTGATACATCTTAACCCTTTCCGGCACAAACACAATAATCACACATCTTAACCCTTTCCGGCACAAACACAATAAAATTTGTATGGGAGCCCCCCTAAGGAGTGGTCGGAGGGAATAGGTGTCAAAGGCAAAAATGTTCCTTTTGCAAAAATAATGGGGGTCAGTCCTGCCTATGAACCCTTTCCGGCACTCTCTTAAAGGTCATATGCTCAGGTGTATGGAATAAATATACAAAAACCATAATATTTGTAAGGAAGACCCCCTAAGGAGTGATCGGAGGGAATAGGTGTCAAACGCAAAAATGTTCCTTTTGCAAAAGTAATGGGGGTCGGTCATACATATTAACCCTCTCCGGCACTCTTTTAAATGTCATATGCTCAGGTGTATGGAATAAATATTTTGCTAAATAGTTTTTAAAAAAGATGTCATCAAAAGCGAATTGACTAATTCTACGTCTTGTGTTACGACATAGTCGAAACTACTGTATCTTTTTTTTCGACAACGTTTACCCGTGCCAATCGGGCCCCAAAGTTTCGAAAAAATGTTCATATTAGACCATATTTGCACAACTTAAAAAAAAATCTTTTCTCTGCTTTTTATAAATATTTTGCATTTTTTGGAACACATACATAATATGATATCTAAAAATATGATATCATGAAATATGATATCTAAAAAGTTTTTTTATGGTGGGCGTGGTTACCACCCCTAAAAAATAAATAAATAACTGGCCATTTCAGCCCTTGAAAGGACTTTGACCTAGCTTCTTATGATCAATTGTGTTGTGCGTGTTATTAAGTTTGTACACAATTGACCGAGAACCGGACCTACATGCTTAACGCCGACTCCGAACGGCGATGAACGGAAAGTTCTCGTTCTCAAGAAGCTTTACATGGCATTTTGATTACTCTCTGAGGTTTGCCATTGTCTGCAGAGAGGTGGCGGCCGTACAGAAAAATTATTTTAATTCAAATAATTTTCTGTCGCTGCTGGGGTTCGAACCTGGGTTTCCAAAGTTCTTTGACATAGCGGCCACGCACTTTAACCAACTACGCCACGGACGCCACCCCTGCTTCGTCGAAATTTCTCCCGCAGCCTTTTCCCACTTTTTCATTAAATTAGTGCAATTTAGGTATTAAAATGAACAATAAATAAATACATTTTTACTATGCTAAAAGTATTATTGCATGTCATTAAATTCATAAAAGTATTATTGCATGTCATTAAATTCACATTAGGGGTATCAGAGGCGCAACCAGGAATTTGTCTTGGGGGTTTTTTACAAATATATGTATATAAAAGAAAATGTACGTAACTATAGCGGCTATGGTGTAATGAGTCCAAATATTGCACTCAAAACGTTAATTCTACCACAATGGCAGCAAACATAAGGGGGCATATAGGTTACAAATTTTAAAAAAACCGACCGATTTTGTAACCTCGAAAATCGATTTTTGCAAATGGAAGCCATTTTGTTTTTTTTTTCGGAAAAAAAAAATTATCCTACTTCAGGCGATACTTAAACAAGGATTAATTTGATTTTTTTTAATTTTTCCTCAGATGCTCCAGACTGGTATATCCTGCACACCGTCATATTTTTGCCATTTTTTAAAAAAATAATCAAATAACGTCAAAACCCGCTTCAAAACTTCTGAAACAAAATTTTTTTTTGTATTCTTTAAATGTTAATAAATATGTGTGCAAAATTTAAGAACAATCTCTTTTTTCCTTCTATGAAAAAAAAAATTCCCGAAAAAACAAATTTTTTTTAAAAGTTTGTAGCCTACATGCCCCCATAATGATAAAATTTTTATAAATAAATATTTTTTAGAATAGAAAAAATTTTATTTATTATTTTTACATTAAAATGATTTTAGTTACAGGATTAAGGCGATTAAGAATAATAAAAGAAACTAACTTATATTTTTAAATCCAGTTTACGCTTACTTTCAGCGAGTTTATCTAAAATAATATCCACTGATGGTGTAATTTTTCTGTACAGATAAAGCAATGTGAGGCCATTTAGTCCATCTTGCAACATCGTGCTTTTAGGTTTTGAGTCGACGAAGTACTGAAAATGCTCATTAATTTTCACATGAAGTTACTGGAAGAGTTGCAAGGATAATAAGTAAATTATTGTATATATCGCCCATTTCAGATTGAGGTGACCTATCATTCGCACAGACCATCTCCGATTTGGCTCAAATTTCGTTCCTATATTGGTTTATTACTTAGAAAATCAAATCCGAAGTTATAAATTTTTAGAACCATTTTTCAAGGCCAAAATAGGGTGTATTTTGCAACGAAGTAGCTCAGTCAATTTAATTCCTATTTTCGTAAATAAGGTATCATTGGAAAGGTTATTTTGTCTATTTTACGGGAAAAATATAAAACTTTTGGAAAAATTGCAGTAAGTGGGCCCATTCTTAATTTCAAAGTTTAATGCCATGCCAACAACAGACGCTATAATTTTTTTTCAGTTTCTTTATTTTGGTTTTTTATACGTTTTAATACCTTTTCAACGATATAAAATTAAGGTGTGCTCAAACCCTTCAAGTTCAAAAGTTCTGGCGTATATAACGTGCTGTGCCAAAAAATTTTCAACTTTAAACTCCGGAATTGGTTTTCTTATAGCATGTTCAAACCGACTTCATTTAACGTGTTATTCGAAAAAAGCTTTTTTTTAACATCATCGCTCATACTGCCTTAACTAGTTGCAAAATGTCAGTTTATTTGTTTATATTTTGAAAGAAATAAAAAATTGTTTATTCAAAAATATAAAAAAAAATAAAAAAGAATAACAAAAAATTCAAATAAATTCAAAAATTTGTCAAAGAATTAAGAAAATTTGTCAAAGAATTTATTTGTTTACATTCAAAACATCAAAATAAAAAGCTCTTGTCAGATTTGGCTGCGTTTAAAAAGCAAAAAAAGCTTTTCTGACGTTAGCAAGAACACAAACCAGTGATTTAACGAGTTTCGAAACGTGTTAAATCATTTAACACGTTAAATTTCCAACAACAATTGTACGCATTTAACTTTATCAAAACTTCATTTCAGAACTTGTTTTTCGATTTAACTTCATTAACTCGATTTAAAATAATTAACTGCTCGGTTTGAACATGCTATTAGCAAAAAACTAACCTAAAAACAAATTTTGAGTCAAATCGGAGATGGTCAGTGCGACTGAAATGGGCGATATATATTTGGAAATATATCCTTATTGCACTGTTGTATGGCTTGAAAAACTGTGTTTTTACCATCATATTCTTTTTTATTACTTATTTTATACCAAACATTCAGCTCATTTTTTAGGTCATCAAAATCTCCTTCCGAATCATCTTTATAAAATGCGATTAGTTTTTCAAAAGCGCCTAAAGCTTCAACATTTAGCGATTTTTTTGCATCAGGAAAATGTGATTGAAATCCGATTAGAATGTCTCTTTGTTTTAAAAATCTGTCACTCGGGCTTGTGATAAATGTATCCAAGAAAGGTATGTAAATCGATATGCGATAATACGATTCAACACATTGTGCGTTAGGGTAGAAAGATGCAACTTTTGGTCTCGTCAAAATGAATCCATTGGTTTCTGCTTATTTTTCAGCATTTATTTACAATTTTTTTAATTCTATTTCAGCATTATCTCTTACATTTTTTACTTCTTGCAAACTCATATTGGCTTAATCGACTGCTTGTGTCAAATCAATGTTTCGAGTTTGAAAAAATTTGCATAAAATTTATGAATAACCAAACACTTGGTTAATACACTGCAAAGATATAAGAAAGTCTGTCTTTTGTAATGCACAATTCAGTAAATTGGCTTGCCTGGATGTGTTTGTATCCTCCCAACAGGAAATTTTGCCTAATGCCAATATTATGGCATCGAAAAAATTCACAAAGCCGTAACCGAGTTGTATCTCTCAATCCATCTAGTAGAACAAATTTTCTTCAGTTTTTGATGACTACAAATATTTAACTCTTCGAGGCAATGTTTCAAAACCACTTGCAAAACCATGTGCAAAAATTGAAAGGTCTAGTAATTCTTCATTGAAATTCATAATCGTAATACAAATCGGTAAATCAGTGCAATAGATATAGCAAAATTATCATAAAAATAACTGATTTTCATGTTTTTGCCTATAGCTCAAAAACTCGAGCTGATGGAGAAAAACGGAGTCTATATCTGAAATCAGGAAACTCCATTTGTCTATAATCAGCTAAAAAATCTCCGGCACCAAAATGTCTGTAGCGAAGTGTTATGCTCCAACAGCAACCGATTTGACTTTAAATTTGGGTTTTTCGCGCTTTTGATAAAAACATGTTATTATTTATCATGTTTTTCTTTTTGTGACAATAATTTGGGGGAGGGGGGGTTTAAACCCCAAAACCCCCCTTTGGTTGCGCTTCTGAGGGGTATTCTCTATGCCTAGGATATGCCGTTGCACGGTGCAAGAATAGGAAATGTATAATATCTGCAATTGAGAAACAACAATGGCGGATTGTACATTTCCTATTCTTGCACCGTGCAACGGCATATCCTAGGCATAGAGAATACCCCTATTATGTACTTACAAAAATTTGCAATAAATTAAAAAATAGTATTTTAACCTGCGGCGGGCGCGCAATAAGCTAATACCTACAAGCAGTCTTATTGCGGTTTTTCAACCGAAATCATAGTTTTTTTTATGTATAAAAAATATCAAAAATGTATGCCCCTGGAGGGTTTAATCATAATAAGAAATATAAATGCCCGCAGTCTTAAAAACTGACGAAACAAAAACATTACATTTTCAGATACATATTTGTATATGTAGGTATAAGGTTAAACAAAGAAATCTTATTAAATCATAAAAACTAACTTTTCTTACTTTAAGAGCTGCAAAATTTGAAACAACCTCATCGAAATCAATATTACTTGCAAGCTTGTTTTCAATGGATAAAATAGCAAGATCGGAAAGCCTTGCCTGTCCCATGGAAGACCTTAAATAAGTCTTAATTAATTTTAGCTTTGAAAAACTCCTTTCGCATGAAGCTACTGATACACAAATTGTTAGAAATAATTTCAATGTGGGACACACATTTTTTAACGTAATGTATTTGTACCTTTTTCTTTCTGTTTGAGAAATAAAAACAAATATCGGAATGGTGTCACCCCTAAAATGGTGGTACCCAGGGCGGACCGCCACCCCCCGCCCCCCCTAGGAACGCCACTGGTACGTTGTTCACCAAGCAAAGAAAAAATAAAAAGAATTGAGTTGGCAGTTATCAGCTGAGAAGGCACTGCATTTAATAAAAATTTATTACCTAAAATAAACGTTGTTGATTTCAACTTTCTCACGACGGCTCTCACCATTAATTTCTCACCTTACAAGCTTTTACTACATTAGAAGTTGCCTCGCATATCGGTAAATTTCTCATCTCTAATAAGTGTCCATTTCATTGCCGCTCGTAAAGATGACAAGTATTTTGTTATTTTGCCAACTTTTTTGTTTGAAGTGACCAATTTAAAAATAAAAAAAAAAAAAATAATATGGCAGTCAAAATTCCAAACACGTTTCAGTATTAAGCTTATAAAGTATATATAAAGTGTAGATAAAATAGGTAGGTAGGAGTGCTATAAAAATTTATATGATTACAACAATTCATCTGATTCGTCAGCTCATGTTGCTTTTGCTAGTCCACAGCTTTGGGGAAGTCCAATCAAAAACAACGTCTACACAACAACAACAGCAGTTTAATATCAGTAAGCACGACAACAAACTCAGCTACAACAACAACAACAACAATAACAACATAATATTATAATCACCATCAACAACAGCCAACAAACAGCAAGCAATAAAAACACCAGAGAGAAATAACAACAACAATAATAAAAAGCTTAACTTGCGCCGCGCATCACAGAAACAACTTCATCAACATCATCATAATCATCATCATTATCTTCATCGTCATCATAATTATCATCATCATTATCATCGTCATCTTCACCGTCATCGTTATCGGCATCGTAGCAACTTGACTGGGATGGTTCCTCAGAGCATTCAATTGATTGTGTTTATATACTGAGTTTGTTGTTGTTTTTGTTGTTGTTGCTGCTGTTGTTATTGTTGTTGCTTCTTTTTGTGCTTTTCCTGAAGTCCACGCCCAATTCACATCTAATGCAATATTTATAAGTTTTTGTTGCTGTTATTTCTGTTGACTTTTAATACAACAACAACAGCAGCACAACAAAAATTTGCTAAAAGGGCGTTTGATTCAAACATGAATTGATTTGATTTCAGCCCAACCAGATGTTGTTGCATTTGTGCGCAGCAACGTATTCCGATTGGTTGTGCTGCGCAGTAGTTGTTCAAAGATGTGCTCATTGGGGGGGGTGAGCGGTGATGTGAGCTGGTAAGGTGTTGCGATGTATTAAGAATTGAATAATTTATCAATGTACTGAAAAACAACAACAATAACAACAACAATATTAATGAATTATCAAGCAAGTTGTTGCTGCTGCCGCTTAATATAGCAGAAATGCTTGTTGCTGCTTGTTGTTGTGCTGCTGTGGTGAAACAGATTTGCTGTGAGTTGGATCAAAAAATCAGCAGGAACGTGTTGGCAATCTGGAACAATGCATGGTTGCTGAATTTAAAAAAAATAAAAAAATTAACGTTAAATTTTCTACTCAACATGCTCGTATGATGAGGTGAAAAACTGCTACTCTGCCATAAGTTGAAATGCTCTTAGTCCATAAATATTTTTGTGCATATCATGCCAAGGATAATTTTTAATTTCTTTGAGTTTGTTATTTTAAGGGGTTATATGCAGTCAGGAAATCATTTTTTTTTATTTTATTTTCCTAATGTACACTTTTAAGGCTAAGTCGCAAAGGCGCGTTAGGTCGGTAGCGCTTTGACCGTACTTTGATCGTACTTTGGTTAACTTTACGGGATGAACTGTCAAAACGCCCGACCTTATAATTTTGAAATCATAATGTCGCGTTAGCATGTCGTGCGTTTGTCGCTTAGATGATGCCACTGTACGCAGTTAAACCAAAAAAATCCCACAAAGTCTAAATCCCCAAATCACAATGTATGTGGTAGAAGTACATGATGGCTGTATTTCTTTATTCATTTTAGCTATCCATATTTTAATAGCCGTCGCTATTAATAAATAAATTATATGCTGTTATATGCTTTATTATTTATATAATAAAGAAAATAATTACAATTTATTATGTTTAATAAATAAATGTTTCTGCATATCTAACCAGCGTGGAAGTTATATTATTTATATAATAAATAAACATCTGTGTTATATGTTGTATTACATTGCTGAAATTTAACAAAAACAATAACAAACGAAAAAAACTAAAGCAACTGATATCTATTTATATATGTACATACAAATTCACATACATATAAACAACAACAACAGCATCAACAACAACACGAGCAGGTACTGAAAAATATTTGCTTCAAACAAAGCAACAACCGTAACATAAGCAGCCACTGATGTTATGAATGATTTATCTTGTAAAAAAGTCAAAATTAAATTACATTCAATACAAAATATTTTCATCAAACAACAAATCCCATGCAAACATGTCTTTACTACTGCATCTCAACAATGCTCATATATTTAGCTAACTCAATGAAAATACAACCCTGCGCTATCGGCAAATGTCAAACGCGCGACCAAGTTGAACACTTCTCAACTTTTTTCAGCAGCTCGCGCTTTGATCGTACTTTACCCCTTCTTACGAGATTCGACGATATTTACGATACAAAGTACGATCAAAGCTTGAGGTCGAATTATGGATTGCTTCATAACAACTCGTTGTTTCTACTTTAGCTGTCAAAGCGCGACCGACCTAACGCGCCTTTGCGATTTGGGTATTATATTTATGTATTCATGTTAATTTTATACACACGCAAATTTTACGTTTGTTTAGCGAATACTCTCCAAGCTACGTGCACTTTTTTTGTAAGACGTCTTGGAACCAGGTATGAAAAATTACGATTACTTTTTAATTTTTAGACCAAAAGATCATATATAAAAAAATGTAAAACAATTTTAAATGTAGCAATACGAAGCTAGTGAGTCAGGGATTCCGTTTTTGATATGATTTTTTTTTTGTTTTATATGATATTTAGGATAGAAATCAACTTAAACCAATTATTTGTGATCGATATTTTTTTTCGATCATATGTAAGAATTATTTTTATCGTTATTTTTTCAATCAGAAATAAAAGTTCTTTTTTTACCGATATTATCAGCAATAAAAATTACTTTTTGATCGTAATTCTTTCGATCAGAAATAGGAATGTGTCATTGATCCATATTTTTGCAATAAGAAATGAATTTTTTTTTTTATTGAAATAATATCGATTAAAATTAAAATCAATTCAATATTTACAAATAAAATTGTTTTGAGTTAAAATAAAGATGTTACTGCGCATATAAAAAACAAAGTTCATACGTACACCTCTTCAAACCCACGTTTACTACAATACTGCCGTTATAAGGAAGAGTAATGCGGCATCTAGCATGAAAATCAAAATCATTTTTAATGCTTTTTCTTAAACATATTACTTTCATCTTCAAGAAAATAAAATAAAAATTACGAATTTTTGCTCAATTGCTTAATATTTTAACTTGAAGTGTCATATCTTCACAAATTAAAACAATCATTCAAGCAAAAAAGCGGCATCTACACTGTCTGTTCCACAGTTTTTGCATTTTTAATAAAATCCGTAAAATATCATTAATGTTGAAAAAAAAAACTGGATATTACTATGCTGAAGAACCAAATATTTATAACCATCCAAACCCTAGTCAGTGAATTTTTGATAAATTATTGTAAGTCGCTTATCTCAGAATATTGAAATATGTAGATGCCGCACTCTTCCTTATGACGGCAGAATAGAAGCAAGTCGTCTTTGGCAAAAAATTGGCTCGAAATTTCCGATTTTCAACGGTAGGTCTCAAAAAGTTCGAGTGGGATCAAATTTTTCTATGCTAAAAAGCACTACCATTGGAGTACCTCGAGGATCCATACTTGGTCCATTGTTGTTTAACATGTTCATTAACGATATTTTCATGCATGCATACGCAGATGATCTCCGATTGTATTTATCCAGACCCTTAGGTCTCGTTGAAGATCTATGTGCTCGATCTATGATGAAGATCTACCACTCGAAATAATTTGTTTTGCCTATATTTAAATATCAATATTATCACGAAGACTTGCCTCTAAATCTACTAAATAACATTTAACTAAAACTTGTAAGAAGTCATTAATTTTGGTTTTCAAATAAACTCATCCCTTGCCTGTGATGATCAGATCACATCAACTCATGCGTAAAAAAGTGTACTTTATTCTTCGTAATCTCCGAATGACATCAGGTTTTGTACCCTTGAAACGAGAAGAAAATTAGTATTGCAGTTGATTGTGTTGATCATAAATTACTCTGAAGAGTGATACAATTACAAGGTAAGTTCATTTTAAAATGGCTGCTCAAATGTGAAATTTTGCAATAAAAATGTGTAGGAGCTATAGACATCAAACGACAAAAGCAACAATAACAATTAGAAAAACTCTAAATTACCAGCTGATTTTGACAACTAGCTCACCCTGCTCTCCAATATGAGCCTACCTTGCAATTGTATCATGCTCTGAAGTAGTGTACTGCCAGCCTGATTCTCGGACCCTACATAAGCTCCGGGTCGCTTTAAATAATGCAGCTCGCTATGTATACGGTCTTAAAAAGTCCGATGATATCTCTGTCTATTGCAAAAAATTACTAGGCCATGACTTACCAAGTCACCTAGAAGCTAGTAGATAGATTTTCCTACAACGGATTATCTACACACGTAGCCCTATATGTATCTCTTTGAAAAATTAAAGTTTTGCAGGTCCAGGAGAAATTTGAACCTCGTGTTCCCTAAAAATAATTTTATTAACTCCAGCAGTTTGATTTTCGTCACTGCTATCAGGTAACTATAATTACCTAATAGTTACACTAAGAGAAGAAAATATTTATCCAAAAACTTTTTTAATTTATCCAAAAAGCGAGTAATTTTTGCACCAATAACGCATTTGTATAATTCGACTACGTAAATATTTAAAATTTATTTGAATAATTTTTTAATTAAATAAAATATTAAAATATTCAAACAGAATTAATAAAAAATACATTAAAATTATGCACGAATTTTTCGTAGTTGGTTAAAGTGCGTGGCCGCTAAGTCAACGAACCTGGAGACCCAGGCAGCGACAGAAAATTATTTGAATTAAAATAATTTTTCTGTACGGCCGCCACCTCTCTGCAGACAATGGCAAACCTCAGAGAGTATTCAAAATGCCATGTAAAGCTTCTTGAGAACAAGAACATTCCGTTCATCGCCGTTCGGAGTCGGCGTTAAACATGTAGGTCCGGTTCTCGTTCAATTGTGTACAAACTTTAATAACACGCACAACACAATTTATCATAAGAAGCTAGGTCGAAGTCCTTTCAAGGGCTGAAATGGCCAGTTATTTATTTTTTTATGTTATTAATGGTTTTATAGTTCTCGTTTGGTTTTTGTTATAAAGATTATATAGCCTAAGCCTTGACAACTGGTTATTTTCTCATGATATGCGTCCATCAAATGCCATTTGCTTGTATATTTTATTTTCTTTTTTACTTTTTTCGTTCTCTAATTTATTTTATACTATTTTTGACAGTTGGTGCAATATTATGGCCGTTAACTTAGCTTACATAATTTTATCATGCGACCACCCATCGCACTCACAAATCATCTTGGATAACATCTAGGCTATATAATATTCATAACAAAGAGCAAACGAGAACTATAGGAAACCGAAAGCAAGGATCTTAATTCTAAAATCTTCATTGATAACTGTAGCAACAGAGTGCGATGTTGTGGATGCTTGTCGGCTATTTCAGCTGTATGGAATACGTGTGTAGATGTGTGGTATAAATAAAATTTAAATACGGTAAAAAAACGAGTAGTAAGAAAAATATTTGATTTATCCACGTAAATATTTAAATAAAATTTATACTCAGGCGTGGATAATGTTAATATGCGTTATTTCCCTTAGTGTATATATATTTTAGTAATTTATGAAATAAAAAACTAACGGCTTAAGAAAAAAATTATGGCAGTAAATAATATGTAGGTAAAGGGTTCATTTGTGGACACCCTTTTGTATTTGGCTCATAACTTTTGACCATGGACTTTGGAAACCTAGAGATCTTAGCTAACTGTCAATGAAGAAACAAGTATCGATTCCTTCAAAGAGAAAAATTTAGTGAAAGTGCTATTTTTGTCCAACATTTGTTTTTGTTCGGTTTTTCTTCTTGGAAAATATGAAGAAAAACCACCACGAATGTACTTAGTGCTCTCATATGTTTTGGTAAACGATTGAACGTGCTCACTGCGAGTGAACTACTGAACGCACTCGCTTCGTTTTGACGCCTTTTTGACATTTAGCATTAATACTTCCTTTTCACGTAAAAGTATTCGGCGGCAGTTGTTTATAATCATGGAATGGGGCACACTCGAAAATCGTGTTGTTATAGTTGGTCTAAAAAAATATGGCATGGAAAGAGGCGATATCTTTCGGACCTTGCGATCACTCGGAGTTTCTCGCAAATTTTTTGTATCGTACTGTGAAGTTGTTTGAGGATACTGGTTATAATAATCGACCGTCCAAAATCCGACCGTCCGCGTGTTGTAAGAACACCACGAGCCATCAAGGCGGTGAAGTCTCGAATCAAGCAAAAGCAGAAAATCTTGTCGCACGAGATGAATATCGCGGCGCAATCGATCTCTCGCAATCTTAAATATGAGCATACAAAAGAAGGAACAACGTAGGCGAAATTCGGAAGCGTTACTTCTCAAGCACGCGGATATTACCCACAGACGAACCCTGTTTACTGACGAAAAAATTTTCACCGTAGAGGAATCGTTCAAAAAACAGAATGATATAGTGTATGCTCTATCATCACGACATGCTTTAGCAAATTTTTTTAAAAGTCTACTGAGGTTGCTTTTGAAAAATTTTAATAATTCTTTCTGGCAATTCCATTTCGGTTGCCATTTTCGCGTTAAATAACCTTCTTATTGAATATAAGCGACACATAATATTATCTGACATATAATTATTTCAATAGTACAGTAAGGAAAGAAATAAAATGGACAGTTTTATTCGACACAGTCCTTATTAAAAAATTTGTAATATTTTTACGAGTTCATACCCAGCAGAAAAGTGGACCAAATTTGAAATAGTTCTGAACTAGTCCCAAAAAGGACCAGTACTAGTTCCACTACAATACCCTTTAACATTGAACGAACTGACGCTTTTTGCGGGTTGATGTCATAGGAAAAGACAATTATCTCCATAAACACACCTTTTTCCCCATATTTGAACTAGTAGCATTAGGAACATTTTTAAACTAGTTGCTTTCGCATAAGCCTAAAAATGGTTCTTTTTTACTAGTTTTAAAGTGAACATTTTAAAAGTGTAAACGTTTAGTGTATTGGAGCAAAGGTCCTAAAGACCTGATTTGTAGGATCTTTTCCATCCACAATTTAGAAGAAATTTTGTTTATAAATGCCTATAAAATTTTTTTTTTATTATTTTTTCTAGTGCACAGAAAATTTAAAAAAAGCCAGAACGAGTTTATTTTTTTTCAACAATACTTTTGAAAACAAAAGCAAAGTGAACTGTTCTACACTGAACGCCTTTTGCACTCTTTCAGAGCTACTTCGAACTGCGCTAAAAATGAACTAGTTCACTTTTTCGATTGACTCCAAAATAACTGCTGGGTACTTTCAGGTTCATATCTGAAAAAATAACTTAACTTCATGTAAAATTTACAAAGAGTCTAATTGAGTTATTGCCATCCGCTTATTAAACGCTAATTGACTAATCCTTGACTCATCGATGACTAGTCATTATAAATGTCATCAACGTAGGTTCTATTAAAAATACACTCAATTTTTTTATTGTAATAAAATTGAATTCAATGTTCAAAGTATTTCCTTCTTAACCAAACCACTAAATAACCTTTAGCTAGGTATTAATATTCGAATTCCTTGAATGTACGAGTCTTTTACTTCATTCATTTCGGTCATTTGGGTGTTTTTTTTTATTGTTCACATAAATTTGGTCTGTATGCAATTTCGTTACCATGAAATATTTTTCCATTTGTCTTTCATTTACGACCACAACACCTGACCAAGCCTTATAAAGTATTGGCAACAATTTAACTAAATACCAACAATTACCAAACATGCTCCAGAGGTAGATGCTAAAGACAAAAAAAAAAAAAAACAAAACGAATAATACTTTATGGGTTTTTAATTGAATTCGATAATTGAGTTGCAGCCACACGAATTCCGCAACTCAAGAAATTGGTGTGAACTGCAACAGCTTTTGAAAGCATAAAACTTTTCATACTTATTGTGTGTGTTTCTTAAGAAAACGTGGCAACTCATTGTGTAAAACACAGGGTTGTCATTAGAGGAGCAGACACGTTCACATCATCATCGCACACTCTCGTAAAAATGGAGTGAATAATTAAAAAAATAAAAGAGACACCTAGCGGTAACGCTGGATGCAAGTATCAGGAAGGAAGTGGGGAAAATATTTGAAATGATATTTGGTATGTGTTGGCATTCGATGATCAATTAAGGTGTCCTGCAACGTCTGTTGCATACCTGTATGAGAGTTGGTTTCGGTTTTCTTTTTTTAAGTAATAAATCCCTATTTCGAAGTATAATTCGAGAGCAAAATATTTGTATGCATTTATTTGTAATTTTGACGATGCAACGTTACGCATTCGTAAAAAAAAAAAATAAATAACTGGCCATTTCAGCCCTTGAAAGGACTTTAACCTAGCTTCTTATGATCAATTGTGTTGTGCGTGTTATTAAGTTTGTACACAATTGACTGAGAACTGGACCTACATGTTTAACGCCGACTCCGAACGGCGATGAACGGAATGTTCTCGTTCTCAAGAAGCTTTAAATGTCATTTTGATTACTCTCTGAGGTTTGCCATTGTCTGCAGAGAGGTGGCGACCGTACAGAAAAATTATTTTAATTCAAATAATTTTCTGTCGCTGCTGGGGTTCGAACCTGGGTCTCCAAAGTTCGTTGACATAGCGGCCACGCACTTTAACCAACTACGCCACGGACGCCACTACGCATTCGTAGGTTTCTAAAAAGTTGAAAAAGGCGTCTTTCCAAAATGCATCGGCTTTGCATGAAATTATTACTCGCCGAGTACAGATGGTAACAGAAAAGCAGTGTTACAACAGCAAAGGTCAATCCTTTGACCTAATGGCAAAAATAAAAAAAAAAAAAATATTAAAAACGTTATCGAAAAGCGAAAGGAGCTGCTTAGGCAATGAAACTGCAAATTTGTTACACGGAAGTATTACTAAGTACACTAAGTGAAAAAAATATTAAATTTATCCAAAAACTTTTTTAATTTATCCAAAAAGCAAGTTATTTTTGCACCAATAAATTTTGAATAAATCGACTTCGTAAATATTTAAAATTTATTTGAATACTTTTTTAATTAAATAAATATTTAAACAGAATTAATAAAAACTATATTAAAATTATGCACGAATTTTTTTAAAATATCTTTCAAATATTTACTATTTGAAAATAAAGTATCGCATTTAAATAAAATTATATAAATATATTGAATTTAAAAAAACATATTTAAATTGAAAGGTTATTAATGGTTTTATGGTATTATTTTCTTCATATTGCGTTCATCAAAAGCCATTGCCTGTATAATTTATTCTCGCTTCACTTTTTTCGTTCTCTAATTTATGCTATTTTACATAACATAGTATAAAATAGAGAACGAAAAAGTAATGTCCAAAATATATGTAGGTAGAAGCAAATTATGCAGGTAAATGACAACCGGTCCAAGAGTTTCTTGAGAAAATACCGAGTTGTCACTCCACCCTACATAATTTAATTTCTTTGCCAAACATGCATACTATATTACTCTTGCAACAATAACTAAATGAGAACTATAAGAACTGCAAATGCAAGAAATAAACTGCAGGAACAGAGTGCGATGCTGTTGCTGCTTGTCGGAGTATGTGTGTACGTGTGCGATGCTGTTGCTGCTTGCTTGTATGGAATATGTGTGTACGTGTGTAGTATAAATAAAATTCAAATACGGGAAAAAACGAGTTGTAAGGAAAACATTGGATTTATCCACGTAAATATTTGAATAAAATTTATACTCAGGCGTGGATAATGCTAATATGAGTTATTTCCCTTAGTGTATGCATATGCGCTTTGGTAAAAAATATTATTCGTCAGATTCGTCAGATTGAGAATGCAACAATCATGCAACGGCGTTGCATTTAATAAATACTCTGTGAGTATATGCGCTACGGTGAATGTTATAAAACGAAAAAAAATGAAAAATTTAAATTGGGCGTTACAACAAAAATGAAAAATAAGTTATAACATCGCCATGTCGAGGAGGTAGCAGCCTATGCAACAAAAATGAATTATTGTTGCATGAAACTTTTACTTGCTCTGTAGAAGTGCTGCAGTAAATTTTCTTTAACGACAGCAAAGGAGGTGCTTTGACCTCATAATGCAAATGCAAGAAAAAAAAGTTATAAAGTTAGAAGCTTAGGAAAATGCAACAACAATGAAAAACGTTGCATGGAATTAGGAATCCGAGACAATTGAAGCGACGATACATTTTATAGAACCACAGTAGAGGTGAACCTCACTGGGACATGATACAAATAAAAAAATTAATAGCGCCATTAGGCCTGTCAGGGCACCGCTTAATGTAACCTATGGCATAAAAGCAAAAGTACATTACGTGTAATAGCAAAAGAACAAATAAAACCATGAAGCAAGAGCAAAAGTAAAAGCAAAAGCGAAAGCAAAAGCAAAAGCAAGAATTGAAAAAAAAAAATTTTTTAAATGAAAATATGTAATATTAAGGATTCGGACAAGGACTAGGACTAAGAAATGATTAGAAAAAAGTTCAAGACAATGATTTGGACAGAGATGAGATCATTAGGACACGGAACGCGACAAGGATTGGAGAAAGATGAAGACGCATTTAAGGGGGGTTATACACCCAAAACTTTTTTCAAAAAGTCTTCTTTCTTAAAGCTTTAAGTCTCAAGATTATGTGGTGCAAATTTCAAGTCGATATCTCAAAAACTGACAAAGTTATAGCCTAGTAAGTGGATCCTTATTGTCAAACGCGTTTTTCTCGAAACCTATTTTTCAAAATCGGTGACCAAGATTTCTCGAAACTCAGTGAAACGATCGATTTTGCACATAATAATTTCGTACTTGTCATAGGATTTTTTTTTCGTAGCTTCGTTAATTTTTTGTAGGCAAAATAATGACGAATTTTTGGTTTTAATAAAAAAAAAACTAAAAAACCATCATTTAAAAATATCCCTTAGGTTTCCTTTTTTTCGGCCTCTGGTTATATAGTCCCCTTTAAGACAGAAATTTGGACAAAATTGGGAAAAGGATTAGGACAACGATTGGAACAAAGACTGGGACAAGAAGTTGAACAAGGAATAGGAATTCGAAAAAGATAAAATCAGAAAGACTGACATGGGTTAGAACAAGTATTTGGGTCATGTTGTGGGTCACGTTATATTATGACAAATATAAGATAACGATAAGGATGAGGACAAGTCTAGGAAAAAGGGAAAGGAAAGGCATAAGTATAAAGACTTAAATAAAAATAGACTGTCACGTCAAAACCTACAGATGTGTCCATGACACAGCCAAATTCTTTTTTGATTTTAATTTAATTTCTTTTATTTTAAAACAGGATTAAGGAATTTAATAACTTTTTCGAGCGTTTTGAAGTTATCTCTTTAAAGAAAGGTTTTAAGTTTTTCTTTTGTTATATTTTATTTTTATTATTTTTTTAACCTATTTTCTTGTCAAATTCTTAAAATTTAGATTTTTCTTTTACAATGTTCACTGACTTTTTCTACGGCAATAAAATTTTATTATAGAGCAGGAAGAGATCCATCGCATCAAAAAAAAAAAAAAAAGGAGGTATGAGAAAAAAATACAGCACATAAATAATAACTTCGCAAATAACTCTGGCAAACCATTTTTTATTATTATTTCTGAACGACAGTTATTCAAACTATGTTCATATGCGCTAAAAAGAAATGTAGGCTTACAGATATAACCACAACCCCTTCCCCCTCCCCCTTCGCTCTGACTAGTAAAACAATTTTTTTCAACTTAACTACCAACTCTTTTAATGTCAAATGTCAAGGATTTTTAGAACAAAATACATCTCAATCGGCCAAATGATGATGATTCAAGCAACAACTCTTTCTAAGATTATTGACATGGAATGTGACAAAGCAATTTAATGTTCCATGACCGTCAGACGACCATCAATGAAACTTGGAAACCAACGATCGTAATAATTTAATGTCGTCACACTGTTTTTAAGAAAATAATTATTTATTTACTTTGTTATTGCTTTTAATAAAGATATTTTTAGAAAAAAAATTTACATTTTCGATTAAAAATTCCTTCGAAGAAAAATTGAGAAATAAGTGGTGGTGTCGTAAATGACTGTCATAAACATATATAAGTATATTAAATGAATTTATTGAGATGTGACAGGGTAAAAGAGGGTAATGGGAGTCACTTAAGCGAGAAATGAAATAAAATCTGAATTTATAATCAAATATTTATTGCAACCACCTAAAAATCAAGTTTAATTATCTAGCTATTAACTAAGACCAGTTTTAAAGACTTTATTAATCAACTTTGGAAGTTATAACAGTTTAAAAAATAAAAACTGATTTGACTCTCATTGCACTGACTTAGGGGCAATAGTGGTCACCCTGTAGTTAATCGGAGTCAGAGACAATTTATAAATAAATAACGCAAACGTAACCTTCGGCTAAGTCCCACCCAGTGCAGTACTAGTGAGCACATGATCCACACGAAGTACATCATTGTACCACAATGTACCACAGCTCATTGTCTTCCAAAATCGTTGAATATTAGGCATTTGTTCTGAGCATCTTCTCCGTTGTCGTTAACATTATCCTGGCATAAGTGGTTCGTTTTAGTCTTCTTTCCCTGGCCATTCCCTTTTGTAAAGTCACCTGACTCTAATTTTCCACAACTGCAGCGCAGGCGGCTAATATGCGCGAGTCGTTTAAAACAATGTCTGGGGGCAAGTAGTTTACGCGGCACTCGAGAGTACAGTTTTGTGTATATGTGGATGACTCTCATTACCCGCTGACTCCCATTTCCCTATTCTTCCCTACATATAGGTATGTATAACAATTGTTTTTTGCCATGTCTGAGCAGATAGTTAAGTTCATTAACTGCAAATAACTAACCGAAGGTAACTTTTAAATTTACTTTCATATACAGCTATACAGCAGATCTCTAGGAGTTCCTCTAAAAAAAAGGCTCCTTATGGTGAGTATGATATCTCTAGACTAGATCATCTGAAAACCCAAAAAAATAAATTTGTTTTATCAAGTATTGAACCCAAGGAATAAGCGAAATATTAACTTTTGACAAAATGGCGGCTTCTCAAAAAAAAAAAAATGGCAGTATTGTGGGTTTTACACTCGTAGGTTTTTACGTGACAGCGTTTCTTTATTATTGTTCCTTTCCTTTACTTTGATCCTTAACTTGTCCTTATCCTTATACATACTTATTCAAACTCTTGATTAAATGCATGAATAAATTCCTGTTTAATCACTTTTTTTATTCCTTTTCCCACTTCTTTTCACAAGCTTTGTCCTAAATGTTGACCATAGTATGTCCAAATCCTTTTTCTTGCCCGAATCTTGTTCTAAATATTGTTTTAGGCTAGATTTAGGCTGTGTCTAGATCCTTGTTCTTACCATTATCCCAAACCTTGTCGTAGTTCTTTTTCCAATCTTGTCTGAATTCTTGTCCTAATCCTTGTCCAATTACATGCTCTAATCCTAGTCAAAATCTTTGTCCTACTCCTTGTCTTATTTCTGGTCTTCTTAATATTTGTCCAAATCCTTGCCGTCATCCTTTTTTAACCCTTTTTCTAGTTCCCTTCTTGTAATTATATATGACTTTGTTTTAATTTTAGTTTATTTTTTATTTTTATTTCTTTCTTTGCTTTTGCATTTGGTGCATGGTTCCCTGAGAGGTCTCATGACACCATTCATTATTTTGACCTAAATCATGCGTCAAATTTATCATTTATCATGTCATCATTTATCATGCGACCTAAAACCGAAAAAAAATTTATCGTATCGCCTTTACCCACGGAGTTATAATGCCATGCAACGTTTTTTACATTGTTGTTGAATTTTTACTGCATTTAGCGGTAGACTCCGTGGTGTCGTGGTTCCAAATTTATTTTTTTTTCTTATTTTCGTTATGAGGACAAAGAACCTTTTTTTGTTGTTGCAAAATAAAATTTTTTGTAGCACTTCTACTTACCGAGTAATATAATTCCCTGCAACAAAATTGCATTTTTGTTGCATAAGTTGCTACTTACGCGACTTGAGGAAGCCATAGCTTGTTATTTTATTTTTGGCATAAGGCTAAGAACAAATTCTTCAGTTGCGTTTTATAACATTTACCGTAGCGCATATATTCACTGAGCAATAATTCGATGCAATGTCGTTGCATGATTGTTCCTTTTTCTTCTTCGAACTACTCTCTTCGCGGCTTCTTGACGTCTTGAATTTTTTGTCTATTTTTGTCGTAAGCGTTCAGAACCAGCCTTTATTGGCGTATAATATTTGAAACTGTAGCAGCAGTAATTGTTTTTGTCATACGACCCACACTGAGTGAGTAACAATTCCATGCAACACCGATGCATTTTCAAAAAATACGTTTTTCAACTTTTTTGGAAACCTGTGCGATAAAACGTAACGTTGTCAGGTCAAAAACATGAAAAGTTGTGCCATCATGTAAAAGAAAAAAAAACAAAAAAATGTGAGTTTGTGAACAGAAAATTCGTAAAAGTAAAATACAGCAGAAAGTTAAGCTCACGTATGGGGGTATTTCAATTACGGCCTTGCCAAAGATAATACATTCGGTGATAGTCTTATTTGATATCAGACAAAGTTCATCAGTTGTGGTCATAGCATTCTTAAGGTAAGTTAAGTTGTTTTTGTTTTTTATCATCATATTGCATTTAATGCACTCGCTGAATACTTCGTCAATTCTTCACCCCAAAACACTAACTTATGGATTCTGTCTAGTCACTTTTTTAATAAACGCAACACAGACTAAGACAAATAGTTTGCAAGCAATTCTTACAACATTGCATTTGCATGTCATGGTTAAACGAAAACGTTACGGAATGTACACGTTGAAGTTTGGGCCGAGGGGGAGGGGATTCTTGTAAACCTGTGGAAATCAGGCCAAGATGGCTCAGGGCAACTCAGTGTTAATTGAAAATTATTATTATTAAGAAATCAATACAACCCAAATTTAGCTTTTATGTTTTGGAGAAGTGGAAAACATTTTGAAAAATTAAAAAAAAAAAGTTTCATGGAAATTAACGTGAGAAATTTTGAAATTTCCCATGTACGATTATAATGTTGGTTGATTGTGAAAGGTGCTAAAAAAAAGCTTCACTTATTTGTCGATTTCATTAACAGCTACTTAAATATAAAATTGACACCTCAAGCTTACAGAAAAACATTTCCCACCGTGCGTTTAGAAGCTGGTGAAATTTACTTTTGCTTTTCTTACATGTGTTTTTTTTTTTCAACTGTTAATATTTTATTGTTATTTACACACACAAAAGAATATTCGAATTCAAAATCAATTTCAAATAAAATTTTTGAAGAGTAAAATAAAAAAAAAAAAACGAACATGCAGACATGAGATATTAACAAGACCTTCTTTACAATGACCAAGCATTGAGTTAACTTCTGCCATAAAAATGCATGTCATTTGGTGTCCAGTGTGCCGCCATCTCAGCAGCAGCATTAACAGCAGCAATATTAACAGCAGCAACAACAGCAGCAGCAACAGAAGCAGCAGCAGCAGCAGTAGACTAGGTTGACTCTTTAGACCAGCCGAGCCGACAATGTGAGGTGGTGAAGTTCAACAACATACAACGTGTTGAATTAATTAGCCGCAGGGCGTATTTATATGATCGTGTCGACAAGCACAACAAAATTTTTACGAACTGCCGACTTACGCTCGAGAGCGTATCCATTAATAGTTAGCTTGATGGCGATGACAATCGTATTACACCAACAACAATAACAACAACAACTACAACAACACCAACACCAACACCAACAACAACAACAACAATAATAATAACAACAGCAGCAACATCAGTTACAGGTCCAGGTCTTGGCTAACAAGCCCCATACAACCAACGCAGTCAGTCGTCATATACTCTGGCGTTGTTAAAGTGCCAGAAAAATACTACCCGACATTAAAATGTCAATTTATGAATTGAATTTATTTGTGGCCAAAGGCAAACTTTTATAAATTAAATTAAATTGAATCGAATTGAATTGAATTCAATGAAGTGGGCATTTATTGAATAGGTACCATTTGAATTGTGGAGGGGAATCGCAAGCAAAATAAAAGTAAAATCAGTCCGTCTTATTGGAAGTTAGCAATATGAAGAAGAGCGATTTTCCTCTAGTTGCTGGCAAGCAGCAAGGTCATCATATTTGCTATGTTTTCCATGTGCTTTTTGAGTATTTAGCACGGCTATGTTGTCATCATGATTACACTAAGGGAAATAACGCATATTAACATTATCCACGCCTGAGCATATATTTCATTTAAATATTTACGTGGATAAATCAAATATTTTCCTTACAACTCGTTTTTTTCCCGTATTTAAATTTTATTTATGCCACACACTGACACACATATTCCATACAGCTGCCAAGCAGCCGCCAAGTAGCAGCAGCATCGCACTCTGTTCCTGTGCGATGCTGCTGCAGTTTCTTCACACCAGCAGTTGCAGGTTTTTTATAGTTCTCATTTAGTTAATGTTGCAAGGGTAATATAGCATGGATATTTGGCAAATATGATTTGTGAGTGCGGTGGTGAGTGCGATGCATGATTAACTCATGTAAGGTGGAGTGACAACTCGGTATTTTCTCAATAATGTCACTCCACTCTACATGATTTCATCATGCATCGCACTAACCACCGGTCTCACAAATCATATTTTCACAAAAAGAAAATAAAATATACCACTAAATGGCGTTTGATATGAACGCAGCTCGTGGGAAATATTCAAATAAATTGTTTTTCAATTTCAATATTTTTATATAAATTTTCCTTAAATGCGATAGTTTTATTTTCAAATAGTACCTAAGTATTTGAAAGATATTAAAATATATCCGTGCATAATTTTAATATATTTTTTATTAATTCTGTTTAAATATTTGAATATTTTATTTAATTAAAAAAGTATTTAAATAAATTTTAAATATTTACGTAGTCGATTTAAGTAAATGCGTTATTGGTGCAAAAATGACTCGCTTTTTGGATAAATTAAAAAAGTTTTTGGATAAATTTAATATTTTTTTCCCTTAGTGTAGCATCATTATTGACGTCATTATTAAAGATGCAAGCATGAGTTTAAGAGAGATAAAGAAAATCTATCATGTCGCCAAATTGTAAAATATTTTGATTATAACTTTTCCAAGGAATCGTTTCTTAAATATTGGGTTGTCGGAAAAATCATGACGTTTTTATTGTTTTTCAAAGAATATTTATATGAAGAACATACATATGTAGGTAAATGAGAAATGAAACAAGAAATGATTTACATATTTGGCCAAGACTCATTTAAATTCTCAACATCTTGGTAGCTTGTTGAACTTCGTTCAACTTTATTTTCCTATTATAACGTTTAACGTAACGCTTGAACTCATCGAATAATAATTCCATGCAACGCCGTTGCATGATTGTTGTATTTTCAATCTTAGAGCAGCTCTTTCCCCGGCCTAGTGGCGGAATGCATTTTTTTGTCTATTTTTGTCGTGAGGGTTAAGAACCATTTTCTACCTGGCCAATAAAATTTTTTACCGTACCACCTAGACTCACCGAGTTATAATTCCATGTTACAAATTTGCAGTATTGTAACTTAAGCAGCTCCCTCTGTGTTACGATGACATTATTTTTTTTTTTTTTGTTTCATAAGTTTATTAGAATTAACCTTTATTGTCGTACCATCGCTTTTCTCTTAGCACCTCTACTCAGCGAGTAACAATTCAATGCAACGCCGATGCATTTTTCATCCTTTTGGAAATCTGCGAGGTAAAATGTAACGTGATTACATTAACAAAAAAAAAAAAAATTAAAATAGCCAAATAAAAAAAAAACTTCAAAAAATAAAAAATTTATTTTGAAAGTACTCGATTTGAGGTGGATAATGTGGATGGATAAAGTCCATCTTGCCCAAACGAGTTCGTATAACATTTTTTTTTATCCATTTTTGGTTAGTTTAGCCTTGGCCGAAGTACACGACCAGTTACGAATGATGAGATGTGATCAAATGGTAAGTCTATCATCACACAAGAGACTAGTTCAGTGGGGACATGATACAATAAAAAGTTAGGGTAAGGAGCTTTGACAAAACCTACTGCTTATGTCAAAAAGAATTTTATCGATGCCACTTTTCTGTACATTTTATAAATGCGGGGTAAACACATAGAAAAGGAATTATATATAGGGTAAATAAGAGAAATTTAAATCAATGAGTCTATAATTGAAAAACGAATTTTTTGGTTATTTTTATTAGCTTTATTTTCACTAATTTAATATTGCCCATCATTTTTTTATTTATCTGTTTGTATTCTTAATTCCTTGTTTAAAAATTTTATTCAAAGTTTTTTATTCAAAACTCTTGAAGATAAATCAGAATTTTTTTTAAAGTTCCTCGCTTATCAATATTTTCAGCAAAGCATTTTATATAAAACGCTTGCCTACTGAAACCATAAAACATGGATTTGTCATAGGATTTTTTCTCAAGATATATGGTTTGGCACAGTATTTCATGGTTTTGACATTAGCAGTAGGTCTTGTCAAAGCTCCTTACTCTACCTTCTTATTGTATCATGAGTGGGGAACTTATAACCTAAAGACAAGGACAGCATCATGATAGAGCAGACCAGCGCTTCGGGAGACCAGGTAGACTCTGTGAGTTCCGGCGCCTCGTCTAGGAAAGTGTGGCGACTTTAAACTACTGCTACAAAGATAAATATTGCTCTCTATGCTCTGAGAGAAGCTGTACGAGCAGCTGCCTGTTCGGAGCAAAGAGAAGGATATTTCCAAAAGTCAGTAAAAATTAAGGAAAATAAAGGAAAAGAAAGCTAACGTGAAAGTGAGTTCCTCACTCAAAACTATTGAGAAAGTTCAGAGAAAGGCAAACCTATATTCTCCGAAATAACTCATTTTTCAAATGAGTCAGATGACGGACTCCTGATTTCTTTTGAAGAGCAGTCGACATGCTCCAACGGCACAATCTATGAGGAAATCGCAGCTACTTTTTTCGAAGCAGTTTTCACCCATGGACTAATAATTACAAGGAGACATTAACAGTTGTTTGGGAAACCATCTCGTGTCAAAAAATATACTCAAAAAGAGAGCGCTCACAATTGACCATCGAAAATACAAACAACGTTGAAAGTTGAAAAAGTTGAAGTAAAAAAAACACAACAACCTCAGCAGTTACACAAGGACGATAGAGAAATAGATTGCGCAGATCGTAAAAATAATTTTCAACGATCTGCGCATCTACGTCATGATAGACTTACGATATGAGCTTACGATACGGCTTTCTATCAAGTCTTGTTCAGAATATGAACAAATATGAAACAAAATGGCATAAAATTGTGAATATAATAGAGTAAACAAGTTTTTCTTCCGTTTTATATTAAAATATAAACAAAGAATTACATACGAGTGCTGCGCATGCAAGTTTTCAACAGTACAAGTTTCTAATTCAACTTGCACTGGCAAAAGATTCAAGAAACAAACTTGGTCTAGCGTGACGTCATTACCGTAAAAAAACACTTGGATCGTTGCTAGAAATGTTAAAATGAAAAGTAAAGAACATAACGGAGCTGCGCAATGCGTAATCTATCTTTCTATCATTCTTGGCAGCTAAAGATGCATTTTCACAAAAAGCTGTTTTTTACAGAAGTTTTGTAGAAGAGAAAATAAGCAGTTGTCAATACTACCTTGTATTATTATGCCTTGGTTTTCACCATGGTTCAATTAAAAAGGTTGTCTCGGGGCTGATCGTACTCTCTTTTCAGTACTCACAATTGTCAAAATCAATGCAAAGCAACAACTGCTGGGGCAAAAAGCAGCTTTTTGTAAAAAGTAAAAAAAAAAAACGAAACAAAAAAATTAGCTTTTCTCCATACAAAAAATGCCAATAGAAAAAAGTAGAAAAAACGGAAGGAACCAGAATAAGTAGAAAAGGTAAAAAAACAGAAAAAAGCATCTTCAATTCTGCATTTTTGTATGTTGTTTCGTCTATACTTCCGAAATACGAAGTTATTTAGTTTTTTTCTATCTTGCAATGGCTGCGTTCAGCAGGAACAACTGTTGAGTGTGTGCCTGCTGAATGCATAAGTATGAGTTTCTGATCAGCTCAACATGTGAAAATTGTCTGTCTTCTGAAAAGTTTTATTTTTCGGATACATTTACTGGACGTGTTGAGCACAACAATTGTACCTGCTGAACGCAGCCAGTCTTATGCCAGTCAATCCAAGGTCAGTCTGCGAAACAATAATGTCAAAATGAAAGTTAATCCTGCATTATAGCCAGCATGAACACAGTTCGTAAAAGTAAAATAAGCTATTTTTTATGAGCATGAACATGCTATTAGTGAGCTGTCCTCGAAGCACTCTTCACGGCTTTTCTGACAGGTGTTTGGGAAATCGAAAAAGGTCCGCAAATTCGAAGATATTTTGTTTGAAAAATTTTTAAAAATCAAATAATTATTTTTTAAACAAGTTAACGCAAAGCTATTTACGACATAAGCATCGAATATGTTTCGTACAAGAATGATAGAAACAAGATTACGCGTTCCGCAGTCCCGTTATCTAATGCTCTCTTTCTCAACTGAATGCATGACGTCATACAGTACTTTTGCTTGACAAAAATGTATGCAAATGTGCGATCTCTTAGGCAAATTGACGAAATTGAAAATAAATTCTTTCGAAAAAGTAAAGTAAAAATATCTCGTCACATAAAATGCAAAAAAAACGTATGATCTAAAAATTCGAAATTGTGTTTTTTATTGATTACGATTCACTACATTATATTACATGTGTGTTATCAATTTTAAACTTCTGCCACCAAAAATAACCAAGTTATTTGATTTGAAAATTTTGTTTCAATATCTCAAGTCGTTTGAATTTTATATCGTTTTTTGCTTCTCCTGTAAACTTATCAAAAGTGATGTTACGTTATTTTGCATTTTAGGTGACGATCTGCTCTTCTGTATAAAAATATGAATATTTTTGTATACGAAAAATATGAATTTTTTAAACTTTCAAAATTTGTATCTCCTAAACTATTCGTGACTGACAAAATTTTATTGTACCAATGGGCTGAGGAGGTCCATATACATATTATAAAAATAAGAAAAAAAAATATTTAGACAAGGATGTGGGAGTAAAATTATTCGTATAGCTTAAAAGATTTCGTATCTCAATGTTTATATAATATATTTAGTTTTGACATTTCGTAATTTTATATGAAATACGAGCTTACGAAGCACCTATGAAGTGGCATGAAGCACCGTATTATTTTCGTAAAACTTTCATTACAAACTTTTTTGAAATAGTTCAAAACAAACGTTGGGAAGAAGAAGAAATAAAATTATTAATCATTTTATAAAAGTTTTTCTAGACGCTTCTAAATCTTCCAAAGAAAACGTTCGAATATGTACCTATTTAAACCAAACCGTACCGAATGTAAATAAGTTGTATTCAATCTAAATTGTACAAAAGCGCAGGAAGTGTAAAGTGGAGAAGTGTGGATGGCAAAGTGAGTGAGTGAAAGAGAGATGGAGGGAGGAAAAGGCAAGCAACTGCAGAGAAAGGCATTGTCATAATTTGACATAATTGAGATGCGCGCCAAGATTAAGTTGAAAGATACATTTGTCATTTCTTCCAAAGCAGCTTTTCTCATTTTAAGGCACATTTGAAGTTTTTCTTTGTTTTTTTTTTGTTTTTTTCTTCTTCCCTTTATTTTTTTTTTAATATTTCTTTGGCTGGTTTGTTGACTGTGACATCAATAGTATTAAAAGCAACAACAAATTGTATCTCATAGATATATGTTTAAATGCATGTATGGCATATCGCTGAGATAGCTCTCATCTTTTGTAGCGCATAAAAACGATTTGTAAGCTAACAAATAAACAATTACAAATACAAATTACAATAACCAATTCTGTCGACCAGACCTTAACAGCAATGAGAAGAAGAAGAAGGAGAAGAGTTACAACAACAACAACAACAACAACAACAACATCAAATAAGCCAAATGAGAAATTGAACGTTTTAACATTCAAGACGCGAGTATCGCTCCAGCATCTGAATATTAAGCTTTAGGTTTGTGTGCTTTTTCCCTTTTATTTTGTTTTTTTTTTTTTTTTCGTAAACGTTATTGTTGTCTACTACTTTTGCGGTTATCTTCAATTTGTAAGCAAGGCAGAAGAGTAGAAAACAATAATAATAACAACAACAACAACCACAGGAATACTTATTGTCGCATATCAGCTAGAAAACCATGAATTATTTGGCCACTGACAAGCACTAAAGGCGAAAAATTTTCATATTATTCAATGAGTATGAGGGGAGAGATGACGAACGTCTATTTGACGTGGATTTATAAGAAAATGACATTTGTATGCATTGGAATTCGGTTAATGGTAGTTTAATTAGATTTTAGTTGGAAATAATGAACGACTTTTTAATAACTGATACCTGGTGTTTCTTTCGGGACACTAAGTAGAAGAAGCAGTTATGGGAAAGTATACGGGGCATTCTACGTCCAATCGGACACAATTTTGATGTACGTATCTTCTCAGTTTTTTTGATTTTTTTTTTTTTTAATGAAACTGATTTATACCATTTTGCAATAAACAAGTTTATGGCGAATTTTTAAGTTCTCTCAAAAAATCGAACTCCTGAGTTGTCAAACCATAAAAAAAATCATCTTTTCTGTCTCATTCACTCATTCAATAAGTTTGAAAGAACAAGCCAAAAATTTTATGATTACGTTCACCTTGTTTATAAAACCATGAGTTAGCCGCTTAGCTCTTAAGAATGGTAAGTAAACCGATGTAACGAAATGACTGTAAATTATTGCCACTTCTAACGATTTCGGCAGTCTTCGGCTGCAATCTTCAGTCTCTGCATATTTTGGATGTACACGAATGAATTGCCTCTCAGCTCTCTTCAATTTGATCGCTCAAGATCTTGAGGAATTAGATACTCTTTACGTTCCGGGCTCATATCGATCCAATCTGGTCTTCTTTGGAATGATCACATTTTCGATAGAAGTGGCTATGTGTCTAGAATTTGTAAAACCGTATGATCCAAGTGATCTTTGTATGATCTATACTTCATACTCGTATATGGTCAAAAATGGAGTACAGTTCGCATATTTGGGCGGGGGTTTCAAAATCTTATTTTGAGCTTCTGAACCGAATTCAACGGCGTGCTGAATGATTCATCTAAAAGGAGATGAAAATATTTCATCTTCTTTCAACTCTATTGCGCTATTAAGCCTTCTGTACAGGTACTACCATGACAAGTATTCAAGGAGATACGTGACTTGAGCAGCTCACACCAAGCTAATCCCTATACCATTGCCTTTATGCCCAATAGAACCCTACGTTTCCAAGATACTTCGTTCTTCAGTCGTACAGTGAAATTTCCCTTTCGTGCAAGGTTGTCCCCCGACAGCTTTTGGCTGTTTAAATTTAAAATAAATCTTCACCGACACTACTTTATCGTTCCACCTTCTAACAAACTATCATCTGTCTTCCGAATCAATACAATGCTTTCGCATTTATATGAGTTATCCTCTGACAGTTGATTTAGTCAAAACCAAAAAATAAAATTATTTTGGACAATAGGTACATTCTAATTATTAAAAGAAGTGAAGTTTTTTTTTTATTTTGTAATTTTTTTTGGTAAAGGTAAGTTCTTGGACGTGTTTGCAATATTTTTGCAAACAAGTGTACTTCTTGGATGGCCCGAAATATGAGCTTAGATACGAAATATCACTAAAATCGCGAATGCCCTCAAACATAAGCTACGATGGAAAACCGTGGTAGAAAAAAAAAAAACTGTACAGAACAACAGACAATTGCATTGGTGGTCTTTCCAAAAAAAGCTAATTTCCATTATCTAGAGTGATTGCGGTTGATACTAACAATGTGGTGTCTTCTAGGACTATTCGTATGAGATATCAAAGCGCGAATATACCTGGAAGAATTGCCAGAAAAATTATTTTGCTCCGACAAAAAAATTTGGCGATTAGTTTACATTTTGCAAAAACTCACTCAAATTGGTCAGGACCTGAAGGAGCCTAAAAGTGACATGGAGCGACGAAACATTTTATGTAACGACCAAACAAAAAATAAATGTATGTATGTAACATTTTATGTTACATTACCGACGAAACCATGGTCTAGTCTGCGCTGTTTGTTCTGTAAAGAACTTTTGTTGTTGTAGCAACCTGTTTCTTCATGAATTATTTGGCATAAAGCTCAAAATATAAAAAACATATTTTTTAAGAATTAGAAAATTCAAAAAAAAAATAAATGTATTTTCCAATGATATGGCAAGAAATGCAATACTGCCCTAGGAATGTTTGATGGAAGGAAACTACACGTAATGTTGGTTTCGTCATTACCAAGGGCGATTTGATTACCAAGGAGGTACGTGACAACCTTTTGGAATCGAAAGTGCGTGCTCCAGCACGTAAAGGTGCAATTTCTCCATCGCCAGTTATTATTCCAGTTATTATTCCAAAAATAAAACAATGGCTTAGGTCCCGACAAGACTTCTTTCTTTCAAGCCTTGTCCATCTCAACCAAGATTTCGAAGGGTACAATTGAAATGATCAACGATGTGCTAATCTTAAACCCTAGCGATAAAACAGGTGCTTCTAATGCTACTTTGCTAAACATGTTAAACATCTCGCCGTTTTCATATGATTTGCCGATCAATCAAGTCTACGACTCTGGCTCCATCTTCTGGAATGAGATCTTGGACATCAAACCCGAAGACTTGCTTGCCAAATACCAAGCTTTTGTTGCTAATTTAGCTTCAGTTTGTTTGCAAATTGGTAAACCAATCCGCTGCTGCCCCAGCTGAATATAAGAAGGCTGCTGCAAAGAAGGAATCCGAAGAGGAGGAAGAAGACGATATAGGTTTCGGCTTTTTTGATTAAATCCAGTAACATCTGTGATTTGAAATCTTACGAGTATTTATAGCTAATTCGGAAAATAATTGTCGCGGATTGACCATCCCAATGGCAAGTTATCGACGTGAAAGTGTTCTACACATTAATTCATCTTACTTCTGGTATAAAAATACTAGTTCAATAAAGTTATAAAGAAAGGAGTTTCACGTCCGCTTTATAAATACAAAATATAACCATAAAGTATGTATATATAATGGTATGAGGCTATTTGTCTTGGCATGCGGTGAGAGCCCCACATCGAATTAACGTACCAAAGACAGCTTCGGATATAAGTATATATTGGAAGGCACCATAATGCCTACGCTGAGGAAAATATACCCCTTATTTGGATGTTCCAGCAGGATAACGACCCAAAACACACCTCCATTAATAGGTTATAAGGATTGGCTTGAAAGCGAAAAGGCAATCAATTGACCTTGACTCTACCTTCTACCGGATTAATCAATCAGGATCCGGTAGAAAACGACCTAATAAAGAAATTCAACAAATTTGGGAAAAAAATATCTTTATGTCTCTACATAGTTTCCTTGTAACTCTATATACTTTGCCCAGCAATGTTCAATAGCTTCGATATCCTGTTTATAGCGAGAACCGTCGAGCTTCTCAAAATAGCCATCAACCATAAACTCTACCTCTTCATTGCTGGGAAATCCTACCACCGAGTCATTTTTTTCTCGTTTGGAAACAGAAAATAATCCGAGGGGACTTAATATGGCGAATATTGTGCGCCGGGAAGCAATTTGAATTTTAACTCATTGATTTTGGCCATCGTGAAAAGGGATGTCTGAACTGGTGCATTGTCTTGATGAAACAGAACTTTCTTTTCCAAAATGGCCAAATGCGGCCATATCTTCTTCTTGACTTCATCACTCAAACGATGCAATAAGTTGGCATATTACTCGTCTTTGATTGTTTTTTCTTTCTGAAGATTATTAATGAAATTTATCTCAGGCTCATCCCAAAAAATACTGACGCCAATACCTTGCCTGCAGATGGAATTATGTAAGTCTTCTTTGGAGCCATTTCAATCTAATTTAAGTGCATTTTTTTGACTGCTCCTGTCCCTCCAGTGTAAAGTGATGGATGGAAAGTAAAGTGATGTTTCAACAATGGTTATGAATCTGCTGAATATGAATAACGTTTTCTATTGATGGCTTCAAAACAAACACTGAACAATGTAGCGTTGTCAAACTTTAAAATTAAGCTTTATAAGGTTGGTACTTTCATTTGATAAAATTTTTTGGTTTTTTCATTTCAGATGGTCCAGTCCAGAGACATCCAGAGAGACGCCACAAGACACCGTTTTTATAGAGGAGCTCTTAGAGATCGTGCTACAGCAGCTTTAAAAATAATTATTTTTACAAATGAAACTTATGGATAAAATACGATTTCTTCTCAGCAATTATTCTTGAAAAATCGGTTTTTTCGTCTTCTGACTGCGTAGAGCCTCAAAAACTATTCAAGGGTATAAATAGCCCATTAGGTGTTCCTTTTTTAAATAAAGCAGGTATTTTTTCATAAATTTTTTTTAATTTTGAATCGAGAAAACGATTTTTTCTAAACTAAGGAAATCTTCTTAAAAAAAAATAAATATTTTTCATCAAATTATCGACAAATTTTAAATTTAATTAATTTTGCCTAACTTTAGAAAAATTTAACCCAGCAGATTTAGAAGCTGTAATTAATCAATTTTATGCTTCATCCCTCAAAGGTTAAACGATCAAGCCACAAAAAAAAAAAAAAAAAAAATATATGTATTAAAAACTAAAAAATATAACCCAGATAAATGGAAAACAATCCATTAATAATTTCATTAAAAATATAAGCGAGCCAAAAGAATTGTTGCCAAAATTCAAAATATCAACGCTAAATAAATTAATCAACTTGGGCGGGAAATAAATAAATCTGCCTGACGCTGAAGCGTAACAACGAAATTAATTTTCACACAACTATTTTTCTCAAATATTTTATTTGTTTTTATGGAAAAGTGATAAAATATTTGAAATGTTAAAAAAAAAAAATTTTTTTTTTTCTATATTGAATAATCGTCTGGTAGACTTCATCATTATCATCATCTACATCGGCATCATAATGATCAAGGCCGTAGGGCACCTTCAAACACTCGTGTACGTAGGCGATTTCAACACCGGCGCAGCTTAGGCGGAATGTCAACCAGGGACGGATTAATTAATCAACGGGTTTGCCATTGTTGTTGTTGTGTTATGTCTCGCATATTCAACAAATTCATCATCATGATTGCACGCGATAAAAAAAAATGGGAAAATATCAGAAGAAAGACGATTTTCCATCGAATTAAAAAATATGTCGAAATTGTTGCAAGAGCGCTTGTGAATAGATCATGTGACGGTGCACAATGGGGTATTCGACAAATTTTGGAGACAAAAAAGCCTTTGAGTTATTTGAAAAAATATAGTTTTGTAATGGCCTCGGTAGACAAGTTTAACTTGGTAGTATATTTAACTGCAAACTCAGTGGTCTCGAGTTCGAATTACGCCCATACCAGGGTGTTTCCTTTTGAGCATTCTCATTTTCTTTAGTCTTTTCCAATCCACTGAAATTAAAAATTCACCAATTCCTACGACTTAAAAAGTTGTAGTTGGTGGTAGAGAAAGTTCGTGGAGTAAGAGGAATTGAATGAGATAAAGGCATAAATAACACTTTCCTTAAGTTCAAATTCACATGTTTCTGCTGCATTCAGGGTTAGAGCAGTAAAAATAATGATGAAGCTAAGGTTTGTTTCCCAAGGAATTATTTTTCATTTTCACTTCAGAAAAAAGTCAAAGTGGGTCCCATGTGATCCAATGGGCCGTGAAAGATTAAGAAAAGTAAAAAATTAGAAGAAAGATACGACATGCAACTATGCAACCAAAATTTTTAAGTTCATCTGAGAATAAGTTAAGGTAGCTCATATACGGAGCAATGGCCCTTGAAGGTTAAATATATCCAAAATTAAGAAGATTTGTAAATATTTTTTGAATAAGAGAATTTTCCTTATTGCTTGAGAAAAGAATTGAGTTGGGTCATAAGTGACCAAATGGCCATCGAGTTAAAAATAGACAAAATAGGTAAAGTTCAGAGTTTGTAACTAATTACTTAATAAATGCATTTTTCTTGTCTCCTTAAAAGAATGGAGTTGGGTCATAAGTGACCAATTGGTCGTACAAAGTTAGGAATAGTACAAATTAGAAAAATGTTAAGATTTGTAAGTATTTATCCTACAAAATATTTTACATGATAGCCTGAGAGAAAAAAAAAGTCGAAGAGGGGCACATGTGACCCAATAGTTTTGCAAGGTAAGATAAGTAAAAATCAGAAAAAAGATATGGCAAAAAGAAATGACTAGGCCTGTGCGAGTACTTCGAACGGGGAGTAATTCGTTGCGATTCGATTCGAACAACTCGACTCGAAACTCGAATTGAAAATCTCATGTTTTCGTTTCTCATGCAACTCGTTTGAGCTAAAAATTTCAAAAATTGTCGAATAACTCGTAAATCTCGAGTTTCTCCGATTCCTTGTTTATTTTCACAATCGGTTGTGTGAATAAAAGTTCAGAGTGTGTTGACTTTAAGGCATTTGCATAAAAAATTATAAAACGATTTTCACACCACTTAATATCACAAAATCTTTTAATATTCCATGGTAGTTAAAAAATCTCGCAAATTCGATTTTTCCCACATCTGGCACCTACATGAAGTCACAAAATATGTATAGTAATGATTTTTCATTTCATCTTAAAACATTTCTCTATAGAAAACTCATTAGCATTTTGCTAAAAAAAAACTTGTGACGAGCGAATAACTCCCACTAAAACTCGAAACTCAAAAAACATCACGAGTTATTCGTAAACTCGAGGCAATCGAAAATGCGAATTATTCGAGCCGAGTCGAAAAGTAAAACTCGATGATGCTATGATCGATGCTATTCGCACAGGCCTACTATATACCCAAAAACAATAAGTTTTTTAATTAACCTGAGAAAAATTTGGGGTGGGTGATATACGGCCTAATGTCAGTTCAAGGTTAAGAATAGAATTAAGTAAATAAGTTTTTGTGTAACATCAGGAAAAAATTGAGTTTGGTCATATACGATCCAATGGGCATTTAGGGTTAAAGTCAGCAAAAATAGGTTAAAGTTAGAATTCCTAAATATGTAGCCAATAAACTTCCCCTTTTTTTTTGTCCCCTCATAAGAAATATAGATCGTTCATTTGTGACCAAATCGTCGTCGCAGATAAATCTCAACTTTGATCTACATTTGGCTATCTTTAACCCTGAACCCTTTAAAAAAAAAAAAATCAAGTGGGTCATGTGTGAACCAATAGTAGCTCAGAGTCAAGAAAAACAAAAATTAAAAAAATAAATGATCCTTCAATTTGAACCAAAAAAAAAAAAACAAATTTTAATTTTTACCTGAAAAGACTTGCATGTGTGTCATATGTGACCCAATGGTCGAGCAGTGTTAAGTGATCTTTAAATCAGCAAACAGACATGATTACTAATAATTAACCAAAATGAAAAATTTTTGCCGCCTTAATCGATCAACTACCCCACCGTGCGTTGGTGCTTATTATACGAAATGGACACGAACAACTGCTCATGTTATTGTAGCGAATCAATTTAGTTGTCGTCCAATTTTTTATTTCTATTTTAATATTAAACAAAACAACTTGCGACATCAACAGATTAGAAAAAAGAAACCGGAAGAACTAAGAATCCATGGAATAACAACAGCAACTTGTTCGTCGGCATAAAATTTTTGGCTGTTTTAAGAAAATGTTGGCTCTATGCATACAAAGGCGTTCAAAGAAATCGTGTTTTGTAGTTTTTTTTTTTTTTTTTTGCTTCGTGTTTGTTGTGTTTTGTTGAACCCACATTTTGATTTATTGTGATTAATTACAGTTCCAATGTTGATTCGCAGAGTTAAGAAATGATAAAGAACAAAAGTTAAGATTGAACAAAATGTACAAGTATCCACACGGAACTTTTTAAACTGAGTCTTCTTCTCTTGAATTATGAAAGGTGAATTGTTTTAAATGGACTTTATTCCGTTGATTTGGACTTTGATTATGGTTTTAAATTTTATTTTGATTTTGATTTTGATTCTGATTTTGATTTTGATTTTGATTTTGATTTTCATTTTGATTTTGATTTTGATTTTGATTTTGATTTTGATTTTGATTTTGATTTTGGTTTTGATTTTGATTTTGATTTTGATTTTGATTTTCATTTTGATTTTGATTTCGATTTTGATTTTGATTTTGATCTTGATCTTGATCTTGATCTTGATCTTGAGTTTGAGTTTGAGTTTGAGTTTGAGTTTGATTTTGAATTTGATTTCGATTTTGATTTGATTTTGATTTTGATTTTGATTTTGATTTGATTTTGATTTTGATTTTGATTTTGATTTTGATTTTGATTTTGATTTTGATTTTGATTTTGGTTTTGATTTTGATTTTGATTTTGATTTTGATTTTGATTTTGATTTTGATTGTGATTTTGATGTTGATCTTGATTTTGATTTTGATTTTGATTTTGATTTTGATTTTGATTTTGATTTTGATTTTGATTTTGATTTTGATTTTGATTTTGATTTTGATTTTGATTTTGATTTTGATTTTGATTTTGATTTTGATTTTAATTTTGATTTTGATTTTGATTTTGATTTTGATTTTGATTTTGATTTTGATTTTGATTTTGATTTTGATTTTGATTTTGATTTTGTTTTTTTTGATTTTGATTTTGATTTTGGTTTTGATTTTGATTTTGATTTTGATTTTGACTTTGATTTTAATATTGATTTTGATTTTGACTTTGACTTTGACTCTGATTTTGATATTGATTTTGAGTTTGAGTTGAGTTTGAGTTTGATTTTGATTTTGATTTTGATTTTGATTTTGATTTTGATTTTGATTTTGATTTTGATTTTGATTTTGATTTTGATGTTGATCTTGATGTTCGCCGATAATATTCTCGTTACTGAGTTTAAGCCTAAAAATAAGTCTCGAAGGACGACTCCAGCCAACCGTCAGACTCAAAAAAACTAAATAGGCTATCCCTTTACTACCAAAATGTAAGGGGACTGCGCTCTAAGACTCAAAACATTTTTCTGTCGTCTCAGAATTGCTCTGAGGATATTATTGCGTTAACAGAAACGTGGCTGAATGGAAGCATTACTGACTTGGAATTGTTTGACAATAGCTTTCAGGTATTTAGAAGGGACAGATTCACTGACAATAGTTCTTCTGTCGGTGGTGGTGTCCTATTAGCTGTTAGGAACTGCTTTGTAAGTTCCATTGTTGATATTCCCTACTCATCTAACATAGAACTAATATGCGTTAAAGTTATACATTGTAACTCCAATGTATATGTTATAAATGCGTATGTTCCTCCAACGAGTAGTGCAGAGGTCTATGCAAGCCTTGCAGATTGCTTAGACTATGTTATAAACAAACTTGACGTTAATGACGACATTTTATTATTGGGCGATTTTAATCTGCCTAACTTAAAATGGCATTCTTCTGACGATGATACATATTATTGTGCATCAAATTCGAAGACCCGCCAAGAACATATATTTGTTGACAATATATGTTCTGACTTACAACAAGTTAGTTGTATTTATAATAGTCTTGAAAGACTTCTTGACCTGGTCTTAACTACAGACAGTAACAATGTCATTGTTAAGAGGGCTTTTCATGCTCTGACTCCTATTGATGAATACCATCCACCATTGAGCATTTGGTATAAATCGGACAGAGAGAACATAGTAAATTCGAGTTCAATGGACAAGGTTTATGAATTCAATTTTAAAAAAGCTGACTTTTTGAAGCTGAATCATTTACTTGATTGTAATCTGAATTATATTTTAGAATACATTAATGGACACAACCTTCATGAATCCATTAATTTTTTTTATTGTGAACTCTTTGCTATAATTTCTCAGTCTGTGCCGTTTAGCCTCAAATTTGCAAAAAACTCAGCATATCCCTGGTACACTAGGGAATTAAAAACGCTTCGCAACTATAGGAACAGGGCCTGGAAGAAATATGTCTGTAGCTTGGACTCAAATGACCTGGAAACCTACAAACGTTTGTTTCTGGAATTTGAAAATCAGTCATCTATATTATACCACGAGTATTTAGATAATATTAAGTTTAGAATATTGTCTGATCCAAAGAGATTCTGGGGATTCATTAATACTAAGAAGAAATCTGACGGGTTTCCTTCATCTTTCAAGACCCAAAATGGGTTTACAGACGATCCTGTCATAATAAGTGGCCTTTTTGCCAATCTTTTTAAAGAATCATTTTGTTCAGATTCTTTTCATCCAGATATGGAGTATTTTGAATATATGAATACTACACCCAGAGTATCTATGGACTCTTTATCCTTTACCTCAGAGGATATTTTAAAATATATTAGTTCGATCGATGAAGATTTTAGCGCTGGACCTGATGGAATTCCTGCCGCAGTGTTAACTCAATGCGGTTCAATTTTGTGTCAACCACTCTCTTTGTTATTTAATAAATCTATAGACGAAAGTTATTTTCCACTGTTTTGGAAAAAATCATTTATTAGTCCTATTTATAAAAAAGGTTGCAGGAATGATGTTATTAATTACAGGCCCATTGCTAAACTGTCATCGATTCCAAAACTTTTTGAGCGAATCGTGTATGATCGGGTAAAAATTCACTGCCGTGAAGTCATAACAACTCGACAGCATGGTTTTGTTAATGGCAGATCTACGGTATCTAATCTACTCGATTTTACAACCTTTTGCTTAAACACCATTGAATCTGGTTGCCAGGTCGACTGTATCTACACTGACTTTAGCAAAGCATTTGATAAGTTACCACACAATTTAATTCTATTTAAACTTAAGTGCATTGGATTTCCACAATATTTTGTAAACTGGATTAAATCGTATTTGACAGAACGATCTTATCAAATACGATTCCGAGGGGTTTTGTCTGCTGAGTTTATTGCGTTATCTGGTGTTCCTCAAGGAAGTCACCTAGGTCCACTTCTGTTTATTTTAGCCATTAATGATGTGACCCATATCATTAAAAACTCTCATCTGCTTATTTATGCGGATGATATGAAAATATACAGAAAAATAAACTCTCAAGACAATTCAGCCCTACTCCAGTCCGATCTGAAATCTTTTGAGGTTTGGTGTTCTAAAAATAATATGTTTCTTAATCCAGATAAATGCCAAACTATGACCTTTTCGCGAAAAAGGAATAATTTAGTTTTTGATTATAAAATAAAAGATACTGCTTTATGTCGTGTGGATGTCGTTAAAGATCTGGGAATATTTATGGATTCTAAGCTTTCCTTTAACATTCATATTGATAACATTTGTAAAAAAGCATCTTCTATGCTTGGATTTATTAAACGCTGGGCCAAAGAATTCAATAGCATGATTACGACTACAACATTGTATTATGCAATAGTGCGTCCTCACTTGGAGTACGCAAGTCAAGTCTGGTCTCCAAGTTACAATGTGCATGTTGATCGAATAGAGAGAATCCAAAAATGCTTTATTCGGTTTGCCCTAAGGGGCTTAAGTGGATTTGACATTTTAAACCTTCCTCCTTATGAGGATCGCTTAAAACTTCTAAAAATGCAATCATTGAGTGAGCGAAGGAAGTCTGCAGACATCGTCTATTTACACCAACTCATAAACGGTGTATTTGATTCTCCAGAACTTCTTTCTCTTATACATTTTTAACTCTAATCGTAGAAGCAGTAGAAATGCTAACAATTTAATTTACTTACCATTTAGTAGAACAAATTATATGTTAACTGCTCCTTTAAACCGTATGAGTAAATTAGTTAACAATTGTAGCTTTTTTGATGTTAACTTGTCTAAAGGTCAACTCAAAAGTAGATTAAAAACTATTGTGTAATTGCATGGTTATGTCTTTGCATGGTTAGTCGTGATGTCTTGTGTTGTCCTTGAGCCCAACCATATATTGGTGGGTAAATTTTTCCCACATTAACTTATTTTGAGCCACTAGTTTCAATATCGTTGATAATTTCAAAGATTTTTGGGTTGCGGCTTTAAATGGGTTAATGCTGAGAATGTGCGAAAAAGCTGTAGTAGCTAAACTCTATTGTTATTGCAAAAAGATGTTGATTTTGATTTTGAGTTTGATTTTGATTTTGACTTTGACTTTGACTTTGACTTTGATTTTGATTTTAATTTTAATTTTGATTTTGATTTTGATTTTGATTTTGATTTTGATTTTGATTTTGATTTTGATTTTGATTTTGATTTTGATTTTGATTTTGATTTTGATTTTGATTTTGATCAGGAATGGGATAAAGATTAGAACATGGATTTGGAGAAGGTTTTGGACAAAGCTTAAGACACATTAAGGACATGATTGGAAAAAATACTTGGACAAGGATTCAGAAAAGGAATAGAAAAACGATTTGGAGTCACTTAGGACAATAGATATGGCAATGATTGGAACAAAGAATTCAAATAAGTATATAGTCAGACATGTGGACATGGGTTAAAATAAAAATGAAAACGGGGTCAATGGGTAAAAATAAAAACTTTAACGGTGAAAGGTAATTATTATTATTGCTGCGACCATAAGATCTATTGTGCCCCTTTATGGGCTTAAAGAACCCCTTTTAGTCCAATGTCTGAGGTAAATCCTAGTATATGACGTATATCTCTTGATTTTAATGAGTTATCTGGTATTATCTGGTATAACACTGTCCTAGGACGTGTATTGTAGAGCCTTCCTCCTCCATGCAAAACCTACATGTGTCATCACTAAGATTTCCCAGTTTTGTAAGGTAAAAGTTCAACCTACAATGACCTGTTAGCAGTCCTGTGATGATAATGTGATAGGTCATAACAAAAAAAGTATTTTTCAACATTTCAAGCAATCGTTTTTGAAATTTTTGTTCTAATTGCTTTTGAAATAACTGAACTCAAATTAAATATTGCTAGATAACTAAAGGATAATCAATTTTTGCATGCTTCCTGTCGTCCTTATCTTATTGATGATGAGAAAAGCAATAAATGCTCTCATTAATTATAGCATGTTTGCAATATTTTTCCACGTGTGAGGGGGATGATGTTAACGACTTTGCTTGTAATTGATGAGAATTCAATTGCAAGGCAACACTGACTGTCCAGGGCTGACATCACGTGCACCCACTTAATTGCTACAAGCACTGAGGTTAAAGAGCAAGTGCTCTGTTCTTTAAAAAAAAATTACTGTATCTAATTATTTTTATTTTTCGGCTATATTTTCAACATTTCAACTACTTAGCTAGACGATTATTTTTACGATTAGATTTTTAAAAATTTTCATTGTTATGCGCACAAAATATACTTTAAGGAATTCTTTTCCAAAATTTTAAATAAAGCATTCTCGAATTTGTTGTTTTTTTATACTCTTGTGATATTGCTTTTTTGTTTTTATTATGATAGCTTCTTTATGATATTTGTATAGCACATAAATTTCATATAAATAGCTTTTGATATCATAAACAAAATTTCGATTAATCGTCGTTGACAGTTGAACGCATTTTATTATCAACGCCGAAGAAAAGCACAAATAAATAAGCAGCAAACATTTTCGCCCCCACGGCGAACATGCTTTAGCAGTGATATAAAATGTGTCAAAGTTTTAAACATGTGCGTCATATCGCCAATGCTTGAGATGGTATGTTGGCTCATATGATTTCTTTTCTATTCCAAATTTAATTATAAATTTTATTTTATTTTTAATCTGTAAAACTATATGTCCAATAAAAACTCTACAAATAATTATTAATTTGCAGCATATTAATTTGCAGCATATTTAATGTTGCAACAATTTATGTTAATTGCTAAACTTGCGACACGGTAACGTCAACGTGTTTCGTCGCTGTGGCCACGTCCAAGTGCGAAACACAATTAACGTCTTTTCGACGGTCATAAACTTTGCGTCTCACTGCACCAGTGATGTCGTTGTTTTGTTTTTCATTCTCTGTATTCTTTCCATAGTTTGCCGCTTTGGTGTGGTAACAACTAGCTCTGCGACTGTGCAGCAAAGCGTCTTTCAACGCTATTCGTCATAAATGCAGCCAGCAGCTCTACACAGAAAATAAAAGAATTGATTTATTACCTAAACTTGTTTAGCTAATGTGAAAGTTTCTATTTCACCTAATCTTTTCAACAACTTTTCTACTTACACAGTTAATTTAACAATCATGCATTAGGTAATTCACCTAATTACAATTAGTTAATTCAACTAAAATTTTGCTTATTAAATCATCTAATTCTTCTAGTTATTTTACCTAATGCAAGTTGTCGATTTGTTCGTACACTAGGGAAATAACGCATATTAGCATTATCCACGCCTCAGTATAAATTTTATATAAATATTTACGTGTATAAATCAAATGCTTTCCTTACAACTTGTTTTTTTCCCGTATTTGAATTTTTTATTTCTGTGCAGCCCAAGGAGAGCACAGCGCTCTCCTATAAAAAACATAAATAAAAACAAAGTGAGAAAATTTTACAAAAAATAAAGCCTCATTGCGAGAATTGAACTCGGGCCGCTGGCGTTCAAGTCAAACGCTTTACCGCTGTGCTGTTACGCCGTTTGATAACTTGTGAACAAAATGTATATAAAAATATGAGGTCCACAACTCTGAAATTATGGGCATCTACAGCAATTTGATTAATTGGTATGTAGAGTATATTTCTGGATTGGAAATTTAGCTCAATAGATAAGGCGTTGGTTGTTGAAATCTTGAGATCACAGGTTCGAATCTCAGCGGTGACAAAGAAATTTTTCAGTAATTTATGCAATGTATAAATCTCTCTCATTCTATCTACTCTAAAACAAATCTTTCTTCTCTATCATGTGACGAAATGAAGTAAAGTCACCTAAGGAAAGTTTCACTTCAAAATAGAAATTGCAAAACAAAAAACAAATTTTTTGCATATTTTTTGCACGGCATTCCCACTCTTAAGTGGGAATGCTATCTAAATAATTAGATGATTTTTCTACACTTAGTAGGTGGCTTGCCTAATCTGAAGTGGTCATAGTTTAAAAAAAATTAGCTAATTCTTCTAATAAATTATGTGTCTTATCTATTTTATGGTTAAAGGTACACCTAAATATTTAGGTTTTTTTAGCTACTCTCGCAGTTAAACTACCCAATATAATTGCATATAATTAACATTTAGAAATTGGTAGCGCACCTAATCAAATTCGTTGACTGAAAATCACCGGATTACTTTAGCTGAATTGACTAAATTTTTAGGTAAAAGTTCTACTCTTTTTTTTCTGTGTAGCATCATCAAACCTTGTGCATATTTTGATGCAGCACGCAGTGGAGTTGATTTCAATAAATTGCCATAAAATTTAAAAATCACTTAAGTACTATAAATGAAGAAAAGTCCAAGAAACTACCAGATATATTAATATCGGGTTGGGGAAAAGTATTCGGTGTTTTAATGTTTGGCTTGATTTTAAAGTGTCATAACTTTGAAATGATTAGCTGCATCTGGCAACTCTTTTTTTATTGTTACTTAACAGGACATAAATCTGCTGCGTATTTTTGAATTTTATTGAGATTGGTGCGTTGTGTTAAAAATTATTGCAAAGTAAAGATGAGTGAAATTTCAGAAAAATTACGTCATATTTTACAATTTTACTACGGCAAAGGAAAGAATGCGTCACAGGCTTATGAAAAGATTTGTGCTGTTTATGGTGAAGGTACTCAATCAACTGCTAGAAAATGGTTTGCTTGCTTTCGTTCTGGAAATTTTGAAGTTAAAGATGCTCCTCGCTCTGGTCGACCGATTACCGAAAAAGTCGGTCTTGAAAATGTTCTTGGCCGAAAAAACGTGAAGCTCCAAGAATGATGTCAAAGCAGGGACTGACGACAAGGAAGGTGATTCTATGTGTTTGGTGGGACTATAAGGTTAAAATCCATTACGAGCTATTACCGCCTGTCCAAACGATTTGTTCGAATCTCTAATGCCAGCAATTAATGCGGTTGAAGCAAAAAAAAAAAAAAAAAATAAGGCTGGAAGTTCAATAGTTCAATAAGTGATATCAGGCCCATTTTACGTAAGTCAGAAACTCATCTTCAAATTTGACTTCGAGTGGAAAGGAGACCTATTCCGATGGCTATACACTAAGGGAAAAAAATATTAAATTTATCCAAAAACTTTTTTAATTTATCCAAAAAGCGAGTAATTTTTGCACCAATAACGCATTTACTTAAATCGACTACGTAAATATTTAAAATTTATTTAAATACTTTTTTAATTAAATAAAATATTAAAATATTTAAACAGAATTAATAAAAAATTTTTTAAAATTATGCACGAATATATTTAAATATCTTTCAAATATTTACTTTTTGAAAATAAAACTATCGCATTTAAGGAAAATTTATATAAAAATATTGAAATTGAAAAATAATTTATTTGAATATTCCCCACGAGCTGCGTCCATATCAAACGCCATTTAGTAGTATATTTTATTTTCTTTTTGTGAAAATATGATTTGTGAGTCAGGGGGTGAGTGCGATGCATGATAAAATCATGTAGAGTGGAGTGACATTCTTTAGAAAATACCAAGTTGTCACTCCACCTTACATGAATTCATCATGCATCGCACTCACCACCGCACTCACAAATCATATTTGCCAAATATCCATGATATATTACCCTTGAAACATTAACTAAATGAGAACTATAAGACCTGCAACTGCTGGTGCGAAGAAACTGCAGCAGCATCGCACTCTGTTCCTGTGCGATGCTGCTACTCTGTTCCTGTGCGATGCTGCTGCTGCTTGGCGGCTGCTTGGCAGCTGTATGGAATATGTGTGTCAGTGTGTGGCATAAATAAAATTTAAATACGGGGGAAAAACGAGTTGTAAGGAAAATATTTGATTTATCCTCGTAAATATTTAAATGAAATATATACTCAGGCGTGGATAATGTTAATATGCGTTATTTCCCTTAGTGTAGAAATGATATTTTGCATCATTCTAATTTTTTAAGCTTGAAATTCTTTGTCGGCACAAAATTAAGAACAGCTCAGTTCAAAATACCCCCTTTTTTTAAATTATCTTTGACAAAATCTCCCTTCAATGAAAACCTTCCCATCTTTGTCCTTGTTACATTTCCTTTGGCTCTGTTTATGTTCCAATTCTTTTCACGATCTAACACATGGTCCAATAAGTCCCGAGACCAACTACTAGGTGGCACCTCTAACGAAATATCGATATAATATTTCGATAGTCCCATCTTCAAACAATACGTTTAAAAATTTCATGACAATCTAACGTTTAGTTCAGAAGTTGCAGTGATTTAAGTGAAGCTACTGTTGATATTTTCAAAATAATGGATTGAAAGCAATTCCGTGTGTTGATGTATCACTGTTTTTTATGGGAAAAAATACCGTCCAAGCTAAGCAATGGCTTCGAAAGTGTTATTCGGACTCTGTTCCGTCAAAAGCAACCATTTGCCGATGGTATGTTGAGTTTAAACTTGGTCGTGCAGACACAAATGATGCTTAACGTTCAGGACGCCCAAATGAGGCAGTTGTTCCACAAAACATAAAAAAAGTACACAAAATGGTATTGGCTGACCGTAAAGTGAAGGTGCGCGAGCTAGCTAAGGCTCTGAAGATATTGAAAGGCAGTGTGGGAACAATATTACAGGAACGGACAAAAAACAAAAACGTGTCGATGATTCGGAGAGCTGTTGGGTACTGTTTACAAAGAATAAACATGAATTTTTGCGTCGGTATGTGACAATGGATGAAACATGGATCCAGCATTACACACCAGAATCAAAACGGTCGTCAGCTGAGGGGTGAGCAACCGATGAAAGCAACCAAAAACGCAACAGTCGGCTGTAAAGGTTATGGCATCTGTATTTTGGGATGCGCATGGAATATTGTACATTAGGGCGTATCGAATTACAATTTTTTTTCGAATTTCACATTCTAAGAGGTCTCAAAAGTTGCATGGGGTTGTCAAGAACACCCAAAAAAAATGTTGAGGAAAAAAAAGGATGTCTTCCTGTCCCGCAAGGACAAAGTTGTTTTTTGAGGAAAACAGTAAAAAATAACGACCTTAAAATGCTTTGACTTTTATAAAAAAAACTACGTATGTCTTAAAGCAAAAGTAGGTATAGGCTTAAACTAACAATATATTAGTAAGTAGAAAATAAAATTGTGGCCTCCAGCTGGTATTTTAAAATAATACTTTTAGACAGGGTGTTGTTAAGAAATATTTGAAGAATCCAAATTGAGCAAAGTTTCTTCGGTACCATTTCTGGTACCCGAGATATAAAATCTTATATTCATTTTTTTGAAAAAGTTAAAAAATTTCATTCAAGTATACATTTCTCAAAAATATGAAAATGCATATGAAAAAATTATACAAATTATTAATTCGGCAACTTTAAGGAAAACGTTAACAGTATAATCAATACCACCAAAATTTAAACTATTGGGTAACAATCAAAAGTTCTGTGCTATCTCGATTACAAGTTTTGCTTGGAATATCCTTCGCACAGGACACTGTGGATAAGAATCGTGAGTGGCATCGTATTTACCAATATATTGTTAGTTTAAGCCTATACTTACTTTTGCTTTAAGCCATACGTAGTTTTTTTTATAAAAGTCAAAGCATTTTAAGGCCGTTATGTTTTACTGTTTTCCTCAAAAAACAACTTTGTCCTTGCGGGGCAGGAAGACATCCTTTTTTTTCCTTAAAATTTTTTTGGGTAATCCCATGCAACTTTTGAGACCTCTTAGAATTCGATCTAAATTTTTCGATACGCCCTGTTGTACATCGACTATCTCGAAAAAGGAAAAACAATCAACAGCGATTATTATATAGCGTTGTTGGAGCGTTTGAAGGATAAAATCGCGAAAAATCAGCCCCATTTGAAGAAGAAAAAAATTCTTTTTCACCAAGGCAATGCACCGTGTCACAAATCGATGAAAACGATGGCGAAAATCTACGAATTGGGCTTAGAATTGCTTCCTCATCCACTGTATTCGCTGACCTCAAAAAAACGCTTGCCGTCAAGAGATTTTGCTCCAATGAAGAGGTGATGGCTGAAACTGAAGCGTATTTTGAGGCGAAGCACAAATCGTTCTACAAAACCGGTATTGAAAAGTTAGAAAAGCGGTGGAATGAATGTATTGCTCTTGAAGGAACCTATGTTAATGAATAAAGAAGAATATTTGCAAAAAAAGTGTTTTTATTACTTAGTCTCGGGACTTATTGGACCATGGGTTATGTCCTAGTTCCTTGCCCTTAGCTTTATCCAACTCCTTGTGTTGTCGTTATATTAATACTTGTCCTTATTTAATTTGTTTCTTTTTTCTTTTATTTTCATTTTTTTTCATATACAAATTTACACTCGATTTCATATTCATATTCGTATTCATAATCATATTCATATTCATATTCATATTCATATTCATATTCATATTCATATTCATATTCATATTCATATTCATATTCATATTCATATTCATATTCAAAATCTTGATTGCTGATTGAAAGATTTTTCATATTTAGTGAACATTTTGAGAGATTGCTCCACTGTGCGTTGCTCTTTTTTTGGTAGCGCTCTCGGACGCTTTTCTCACAAAGTAGATTCAATACTTCACCATATTGGATTCGATTTTTACTATGAATAGGAATGATGTATTTGCAGTTTTAATGATGCCAAACGCAGCGCTGCTCAATAAATACTCATGGACTGCATGGATTGCAGGCGACGCATACAATGTTGTGGCATATTTATACTCTTCCCCTTACTGTGGTTGAATAAAGTACATTTTTCGCGCATTAAATATTTCTTTGAGGGGAGTTAAGACAGAGAGAGATGAAGGCGAAGAGCAAAAGTTTAGAGAATAGATGATATTCGCCATGCGGCGGCAAGTCATGGATCCATCTAGGCCTGCATTCAGCTATCCGTCGATCCATCCACCGATTAGGCTAGCCTCTGAGCTGCAATCGCAGCGTGAAGCAGCATGTCATCAGCGTCGTCTACGCAGCTGACGTCGTCGTCATCGTCAGGTCGATAATTGATTGCCGCATAATTTATGTCATCTGTCGATAGTGCAGTGCGTGCCGTTTGTGAGATTTTAAATTAAACAAACCGTAACGAATCGCACTACGAGTAAGTAACGATCGTTTTTGCAATATTGTTAATAATTTGAGTGCTTTTTCTCTCTCGCTATTAAACTCTATATGCCGTTAATGTTAATTGACAGTGTTGCCATTAATAGAAAAAAAAAAATCCGAACACATACGCAACGAAAAACCAAAACAATTTAAACTAAGTGTAATGAATTTAGTGGTCGTAGGTAGGCACTATGCACCGTAGCTTCACGCCTACAAAAAAAAAAGCAGGCAACACTTTTAAGGTTATATGAAAAAAGTACAGTGATAACTAAACAGTAATGTTAACTCAGCAATTTTCAAGCTAGATTTAATGGTTAGAAACTATGATTAGAGATAGAAATTCGAAAATGCAGTTATGTAGCCGGAAATGAAGCGATTTTACGACTTTCATCTTGGGAACTTCCATCTATGAGATCTAATATTTATCTTATAACATAACTGGAAACATATCAATAAAACGTTCATCAATTCTTTTAACGATTTATATTTTTTGTACTTATAAGAATTAACCCTCAACCGGAATACTTTTTTTTATACATAAAAGTATTGATGCTATTAAAATGTAAAAATCCAATGTTTTCATATTTAAATAAAACAACAATATATATTTTTTTTTTTTTTATGTTTTGTTTGAATTCGAGTGCTTCGGTTGAGCCTTACCGTCAACGGCGAGTGCTTTACAACCATGATCCCGGATAATTTCATGCCACAGTTGTATGGGATGTTTTTTTCCTTCAGAATACTTACCCAAGTTTGGAAAAAAAAAAATAAACATTATCCCAAGAAAAAAAAATACAAGTAAAAAAGATGATTTTTTGCACGCAAAAAGGGTTCAGGAGAGCCAAAACCGCTCCATATGATTTTTGAGATCGAAAAAAAATCGATGTAGAAATAAGTTTTAAGAGTCCCTCTTTTGAGGTCGGTTATCGGCTGACTTTGTTTCTCTCCATACAAATCGATCCGGCTTAATGGATAAGGACAAAGATTAGAAAAAGGATGAGGACAAGCATTTGGACTTGGACAGATTAAAGTATGGAATTATACAAGGATAAGGACAAGTATTAAGAAAGGACTAAGACAAGGATTAGAACAAAGACAAACCCATACTGCAAGCCATATTTAGGGCCAGATTGAAAAAAGAACGAGGACAAGAATTGGGACAAGGAATAGAAAAAGCATTTGGACACGCTAAGGACAAGATTTAGGATTAGTATTGGGAAAATACTCGCTGAACTCGCATATTGATAACTCTTAAACTTTCACTGAGTGCTGCAGGTCTCTTAACGATATGGCAAGGTTATCTGGATCCACCTCATATGGGTACCCGGTCATAGGGATATCGAGGGCAATAATTTGGCTCACGAATTGGCAAGGAAGGGTAGGACCTCGTACACCCTCTTAAATGAGGATTTCATTGGTATACCCATGTCATCCTATAAACTCCAGTGTAAGAACAATTCCTCAAGGCCTCGTTACGACTTAGTTCAAGTAATGATTTAGTGCGTTTTAAGCAAGGTAAACCTTTCAAAAATCGTAAGAATCCTCACGGGTCACTGTCTAATTGGAATACATGCTCTTCGATTGGGACTTACATCAAATGATTTCTGCAGAAGCTGCAAATGCGAAGAAGAGGTAGAAAATGTCCAGCATTTCCTCTGCGAATGTCCGGCGCTAAGTAAAAGGAGATTGAAAACTCTGGGCCATCCCTTCTTAAATGGACTTACCGAAGTCTCATGCCTGGATATCAAGCATATAATAAAATTTATAATCCGTTCGAACTGGTTTGTTGAGGAGGAATATCTCTCATAGGTTAAAAGAGATTATGTGGTATCACAACCGGCCTGCACTGGCCTAAGTGTACGAGTCGTCTGCCGGCTCAGCCATCAAAACCTACCCTAACTAAAGCTATAGGGAAAATAAGTGTTACAAGATAAGGAAAGGGATTCGAACTAGCAATGGATCAGGATGGGTTAAAAAACTATTTGGACATTTAAAAATAAATTATTGGTGACATGAGGCCTCTCAGAGAACAAAAGGAAACATTTTAATAAACATTAAAATGAAAATGGAAATACAGATAAAAATAAATAGAAAATTAAATTAAAATTTATACAAAGACTAGTATTAGGACAAGGATTAGAAAAAGGAAAAAGGATTAGAACAAGTATTTGGACAAGGATTAGGACCATGAATAAATGGTCCCACTCTGAAGTGGGACAATGATAGAGCATGGAACTGATCAAAGATTAGGCCAAGAATTCAGACAAGGATTGGGAAAAGGACTACAACAAGGATGATCACAAGGATAAGGACAAACCTTAGGGTACGACTTAAGCAATATTTAGTGCAGGATTTAGAAAAAGATAACGACAAGAAATGAGACTAGGAACAGGAAGGGGCTGGACTCACTAAGGGCAAGATTAAGGAAGAAGTGGGACAAGAATTAAGAAAGGGACAGGTTAAGGATTGTCGAGGGACTCGAACAAGGATTGTTAAAAGTTTGGACAAAAATCAGGACAATTAATAAGGTAATTGTAAGACTAATGATACAAACGAGGACAAGTTTGGGAACAAAGCAGAGGATAGGGACAAGAATAAAGACAAGTATAAAGAAACGCTGTCACATCAAAACCTACAGGTGGGTCCACGATACCGCCAGCTTTTTTTATTATTAGTAAAGGATTTTCAATAGGAATGCCCGATTTTTTACAGCTTAGTACTTTGACATTTAGGTTGGTAACTCTGTCATTCCTTGCTCTGTCACTGGCTGCGTTCAGCAGGTTAGGATAAGGACAATTGTAAGAACAATGGACAAATGTATGGTTTCACTTCAAAACCTATGGTTGTGTCTAGAACACAGCCAACTCCTTTCTTATTATTTTGGTTAATTTTGTTTGGTTGACTTAAGTATTTTGTTTTTCAGCGATTTTTACCAATTGAAGACATTTTTTGCACAGAAAAAGTTTACATCACTGCTTAGAACGTCAGTTATAATGCAAAATCAGCTGGCAACACTGTCTGCCGACGCGCTCTTGCGAACAATGCTGCTGCTGGTGTTGCAGTCGATCTCCTTGTGTTAATGAACTCAACAGCGCTTGCGCACAAAACTTTCATAACACAAAAACAACTAAACAACAATATTTTTATGACCAGAAATCCGTCAACATATTAACACCAACAGATTTATGACAAATATTCATAATTTTGTATGGTTTATAAAATGTTTAACCATTTAACGATGCCAGCAGAAGAAGACGAAGAAAAACAAGATGAAGATGAAAAAGCAGCTGTGAACAAAAACAAAAACAAAAAATAAAAAACTAAAAAAATAGAAGAATATTAATAAGAACCAGAAGACGCTGTAGCCAGGGTGATACTCATGTAAGCGGCATCGTCTGAAAATTATGAAAAGCATTAAAAATAATGAAGTGAAAAACATACAAACGCAATCTTCGTCTAAAAATCGTTTCCAACTTTTTAAGGCAATTATAGAAACTCATCAGAAGGCTTTACCTACATAATATTTACCTCATCCAATTTCAATTCTTAACATTTATTTAATCGTTTCTTTAAACTGTATCGATTGTTCGAACGTTTTTATAAGACCCCAAAGGGTTAAACAATTAATTAAATAGCATTTATAAAATCATTAATAATCGTGTAGAATGATTTCACGAGATAAACAAAAAAAAAAAATTTAAATCTAGTTCACACACAAGCCGAAAATATGCTGGAAATATGCGAAGCGTCTCATATTCAATAACGATAAAGAAATATCTTTTGACCCTGATGGAACTTAAGCGGCTATTTTATTAGTTTATCTCTTGAAATCAGAGCAGTTAAAACAATGAGAGCATTTCCAAAATAATTTTTTTTTTTAAATAGATAATTTGATATGTAAACAAATTAATCCATGTAACTGAGTGCAATTTATTTTTTTCAGAAACATATGAAAATAAACGATAAAAATTCTTAAAAGTTAAAAATGCAAGAAAAATCTTCATTCCATTTAATAAATTTTCTGCTCTGTTTAGCCATAAGAACCATGAAAGTTAAAAAGATTGACAACAATAAAATAACAAGGAAGTTCTTGTGATGAATTCATTTTTTTTAAAGTAGATGGTAATGGGTTGAGCACTGTCAGTTCTCATGTCAGTAGGCTAGTCTGCAAGAATGCAAATAAAAGAAAAGAAAGAAGCTTCGTTCTAAATGAGAACAACGATAAAAATATATGGGAGCAAATGGTCACATTTATTGAAGAGAAAGCATTAACTTGCTTATTTTGCTGTCGCTCATAACTGTAATTCGGTTTTGGTCTCATCCAAGAACTTACGTCAGTCACTTTTGCGATGCGCCCGTTGGAAACTCCAAGTGAAGTTAGGTTGGCCAACACTTGGTCCTTCCAACGGAGATGTGGCAGTCGTTTTCTGAATTTACCATCGCCTGGTACCGAGTTCAATATTTTTTTCCCTGGAGCGTAGTTCTTTCGTTCGATTTTTATGCACTTAAGGCCACCTTTCGATGATTCCATATCAATTCGACTATTTTTGAGCAAAATCTGACCTTTGTGATTCAGATTTTTTTTAAACTTTGTAGGTTAGTACTGCTCGTGAAAATAACTTAAACTGTATTTTTTGTTTTTGCGAAAACAATTTCTTTTTTAAGTTATACACTGTAAAAAATTTCAAAATATCTTAAAAAATACAATTAGTACATGTATTCAAACAGCTGTAACTTCGAAACCGTATGTTATACAGAAAAAAATCCCAGGTAAATCTTAAACATCTTGAATGAGTCTTTCTTGTGGTGAACTTTTTTTGGAGTCTTTTTATGAAATTTTTTAAAATTTTCTTAGCCCGAAGTTTTGTGTCACATTTTTGCACGGTGATCGCAGTAAATGTGAAAGGTGGCGTCCGTGGCGTAGTTGGTTAAAGTGCGTGACCGCTATGTCAACGAACCTGGAAACCCGGGTTCGAATCCCAGCAGCGACAGAAAATTATTTGAATTAAAATAATTTTTCTGTACGGCCGCCACCTCTCTGCAGACAATGGCAAACCTCAGAGAGTAATAAAAAATGCCATGTATAGCTTCTTGAGAATAAGAACATTTCGTTCATCGCCGTTCGGAGTCGGCGTTAAGCCTGTTGGTCCATTTCTCGGTCAATTGTGTACAAACTTAATTACACGCACAACACAATTGATCCTAAGAAGCTAGGTCAAAGTCCTTTCAAGGGCTGAAATGGCCAGTTATTTATTTTTTTTTATTTTTTGATCGCAGTAAATGGTTCACCTTTTGAACATAGTGTCGTTATAATACATCAATTCTGAAGGCCTACTTTCGACTTGGAATTCTAACGATTACTATTTTTAGTGAATTTTTTAAAAAATGCCTACAAAATATTTCTTACTTTTATACCGAAAACTTCATATCTAATTCTTCTGTCACGGGGTGCGTGATCGAACTCCTCCGAAACGGCTCGACCGATTTTCGTGATCCTTAGCGAGGATATTAGTCAGGGGTGAGAATCGAACAACATCTATTTTTCATCCCCCTAAAATAAGGGGGCGAGGCACCTCCCATACAACCCAAATCTACGGTAGCGAATAGCTCTGAAGTTATAGGTCGCATAGTATCGGAATTCGGTGTTCTATCTCAATTTACAAGAGCCGTTCCACACGTAAAATTTTATGGGCGTTGAATGTGGGGCGTGGCAATTTTTCAGCCAAATTTTCAGTATAACTTTCAAGCTATAAGTCACACATTAATGAAACTCGGTTAGAACGTTCTATTTAGTCGTGTCTTTCGACTTGCAAAATTGAGCCAGTATAGGCCAAAGGGGTGTGGCACCGCCCATACAATTAAAATTTATGATATCGAATAGCTTTGGAACTAAATGCCGTATAATAATGAAATTCAGTATGGAGTTGCCACTTGGTGATATATCTACTATAAAACTGGGATGGGTTTTGAAAAAAGGGGTGTGGCTCCGCCCATACACTTTAAATTTTTGATATCAGATAGCTTTGGAACTAAATGTCGTTTAACAACGAAATTCAGTATGGAATTAATATTGGGTGATATTCTTCTACTAGAAAACTGAGACGTCATTGAACAAGGAGGTGTGGCTCCGCCCATACAAGCCAAACTTGCGATATCGAATAACTTTGGAATTGTAAGTAGCACAGCCTCGAAATTTGGTTATCAATTTCCAAGAGTCTTTCCAGTTAAAGATAGAGATAGAGATACAGATAGAGATAGAGATAGAGATAGAGATAGTGATAGAGATAGAGATAGAGATAGAGATAGAGATAGAGATAGAGATAGAGATAGAGATAGAGATAGAGATAGAGATAGAGATAGAGATAGAGATAGAGATAGAGATAGAGATAGAGATAGAGATAGAGATAGAGATAGAGATAGAGATAGAGATAGAGATAGAGATAGAGATAGAGATAGAGATAGAGATAGAGATAGAGATAGAGATAGAGATAGAGATAGAGATAGAGATAGAGATAGAGATAGAGATAGAGATAGAGATAGAGATAGAGATAGAGATAGAGATAGAGATAGAGATAGAGATAGAGATAGAGATAGAGATAGAGATAGAGATAGAGATAGAGATAGAGATAGAGATAGAGATAGAGATAGAGATAGAGATAGAGATAGTGATAGCGATAGAGATAGAGATAGAGATAGAGATAGAGATAGAGATAGAGATAGAGATAGAGATAGAGATAGAGATAGAGATAGAGATAGAGATAGAGATAGAGATAGAGATAGAGATAGAGATAGAGATAGAGATAGAGATAGAGATAGAGATAGAGATAGAGATAGAGATAGAGATAGAGATAGAGATAGAGATAGAGATAGAGATAGAGATAGAGATAGAGATAGAGATAGAGATAGAGATAGAGATAGAGATAGAGATAGAGATAGAGATAGAGATAGAGATAGAGATAGAGATAGAGATAGAGATAGAGATAGAGATAGAGATAGAGATAGAGATAGAGATAGAGATAGAGATAGAGATAGAGATAGAGATAGAGATAGAGATAGAGATAGAGATAGAGATAGAGATAGAGATAGAGATAGAGATAGAGATAGAGATAGAGATAGAGATAGAGATAGAGATAGAGATAGAGATAGAGATAGAGATAGAGATAGAAATAGAGATAGAGATAGAGATAGAGATAGAGATAGAGATAGAGATAGAGATAGAGATAGAGATAGAGATAGAGATAGAGATAGAGATAGAGATAGAGATAGAGATAGAGATAGAGATAGAAATAGAGATAGAGATTGAAATTGAGGTTGAGGTTGAGGTTGAGATTGAGATTGAGATTGAGATTGAGATTGAGATTGAGACTGAGTTTGAGATTCAGATAGAGATAGAAATTATTTCCGCTACGACAGCAACGCGTCGGGTACCAGCTAGTTTTTATATATAAAATTCTACTGTACATGGATTTGTCACTGAACTCCTTCTAAACGGACCGATTTCGATGAAATTTGGTGTCTGTAGATGGTTTATGTCTTATGGCAACCCGGTATGTGGCGCTGTTGTTACTATGGCAGTGTTTAAAGGGGTATTTGAGAGTTTAACTCAGAAACTAATTGAGAAATTGACATGATTCTTTCACTACACCATTACTTTTTATGCAGACAAAATAATAAAAATACGAAATTTTTGTTTTTCTTTTTCAAATAGATTTACAGTAGGAACTTTTTTGAAAACCACGTCTTCAGGCACTTTCCATCTATTTTCTTGGAAACCAATCATCCGATTATCCAATCGTCCTATCCGAATAGGTTCAATTCATGGCGCTACGCATTAAGCGAATCTCGGTTATGAGGATAGGTTTTCTTTGTTCTTCGGAATATGTAGTTGTTGATCCCGTCAGACCTGAATGAAAGTTTGCGAACTCAATCGCGGGCTTCCGCTTCCGAAGTTAATGGAAATATTTAAAAAATTACAATTTGTTTGTCAAAAGTTCTTACTTACTACATGCTTACTTTCCAGAAATATGCATGCATGTATCGATTACGTTTCTTGAGTCATAACCAGCTATGGGCAGAGAGCGCTATGCAAGCGTTGAACGCACGAATTGAGAGCAAAGGCTTATATAGCAACACAAAACGCAACAACAAATCAAAGATAAAAGACAAACACAGAAGCTTTAAATGTAGTAGTGCCCATATCCGGTCATAACTTAAGATGTGCGTAGAAGAGATCTTTATGGCAGCAACTGAAAAATTCACCAACTAGACTTCGTTTGCGAGTTGTATTTACCGCAAACGAATATTAAATAGTCATCAACTTAAAAATATATCTTATATATAGATACCGCAAGCTATTTTGGTCATTATTATTTATTATATTAATTATCTTTCTACAGTAAGAAAAAAAATATCAAATTTATCCAAAAACTTTTTTAATTTATCCAAAAAGCGAGTAATTTTTGCACCAATATCGCATTTGCTTAAATCGACTACGTAAATATTTAAAATTTATTTAAATACTTTTTTAATTAAATAAAATATTTAAATATTTAAACAGAATTAATAAAAAATATATTAAATTTATGCACGATTTTTTTTTAAATATCTTTCAAACATTTACTATTTGAAAATAAAACTCGTATTTAAAGAAAATTTATATAAATATATTGAAATTAAAAAACAATATATTTGAATATTTCCCACTAGCTGCGTCCATCAAATGCCATTTGGTTGTATACTTTATTTTATTTTTTACTTTTTTCGTTCTCTAATTTATACTATTTTTGACAGTTGTTGCATTATTATGGCACCAAATGTCAAAATAGTATAAATTACAGAAAGAAAAATTAGAAAATAAAATAAAAAGAAAAATATGCACGCAAATGACAACCGGTGCAAGACATTCGTGAAAAAATGTCCGGTTGTCATTCTAACCTTACACAATTTTATTATGCGATCACCAATCGCACTCACAAATAATCTTGGCCAAACATCCAGGCTATATTACCCTTGTAACAAAAACTAAACGAGAACTATAAGAAACCTGCAACTGTTGTTGCTTGTCGGCTATTTCAGCTGTATAGAATATGTGTGTACGTGTGTGGTATAAAGTAAATTTAAATACGGAAAAAAACGAGTTGTAAGGAAAACATTTGATTTATCCATGTAAATATTTAAATAAAATTTATACTCAGGCGTGGATAATGCTAATATGTTGCTATCTCCGTCCTCGTATTAACTATATATATAGCAGTTTATAGCATATACGTATACTATATAGCAGTTTGTCCAAAATGTAACTCTGAACTATAAGCGTAGTGTTAATGTAACGAAGGGAAAAAGAAACGAAGTTTTCAGTTGGGAAAAACAAATTTTTCAATTGCTGCAATTCAAAAATCACTCGTGTTTATGACAAACCAAATTAATTTCCTGCAACTAAAGGACGCTTTTCTCGCAACTGACTATTATTTATTATGAAAACTGTTGACACGTTTGCAAATAACGATTTCAAGCACGACAAACGAAGTTCGTTTGCGGCAAACTGGTGCCAAACGTTTCTTTTTCTTTGCGTGTATAGTTACTACCTCCGGTTCATGAGTACTCTGGAAGACGATCGTGACACCTCTCTAGTAATGTTTTTCTTCTATGTCAACTGTAATTACTTTTGGAACAAACCTTATTTGTGTTTCAAATTATAAATTGGGTAGGATTAAATTTTTCAGTCGATTTAACAATGTTCAGTTTTAAACCTTTCGTCTCCCTTAAAATTAAGAAAATCAACAATTAAATATTAATCATATTTTTCATATTTTCCCTCACAACTCGATACGTTGCGGAGTTAAGAAACATGGCATCCAAGCAAAACGCATAAAATCTGCAGAAATCTTGTTTTTGCATTCAACCCGACGTGCGATGAAAGAGGCCGAATATCATTAAATACAAGTTTTAATAATTTTTATGACTTTTCGGCGAAAGCGTTCATTTACACTTAATATACGCTACGATGTTGTTCATTTGATGTTGTTAGTTTTTGTTGTGTATAAAGATCTGCATCAAGTATTGACACGGTTCAACTGGTGTAAAAAATGATTTACATAGGGAACATCATCGTGCAGTGATGGGCTGAAGCAAAAGTTGCCTTGAGCCGGGAAATAAATGCAAATTTGCACTGAATATAAATGAGTGCATTTAAAGTGACTTCCAACGTATCATACACGGAGAGAAAAAAATCAAGCATTCTCTGCTTTAATGAAGCAACTAGGCTATGATTTTAAAATCAAGCGTAAATTTCTTAATTTAAGCATTATTTTGTTAGAATTGAGCAAATCTAAAACACATGATATTAAGAAAAAAATGCTTAGTTCAAGAAACATTTGCTTAAAACTCAAGAATATTTTTTCTATATTCAAGACTAATATATGCTTGAAGTGGAAAAAATGTGATTGATTCAAGTAGCAATTTACTGAAAACTAGAAAAATTTGCTTGATTTGAGAAATTGATTTTCCTTGAATTGAGAACAATTTTCTTGATTCATGTAAAGAATTTACTGAAAACTAGAATAAGTTGCTTGATTCAAGTAAACAATTTTCTTAATACTAGAATGCTTTGCTTGATATTCGAAACTAAATTTTCTTATCCTTCAGCAAAGCTGTAGGATGTAGGACAACCGATCATAGAAAACAACTCGAATATACTAAATACATCTCGTAGACGCTTACATGTTTCCAAGTAACAGATAAGACACTCCGCCTTCGAACCATGCCATAGTTTGTCAGGCCACACCATCTTAAGCATTTTTTCATGTGAACATATTGTGAATTATAAGCATGCCAATAAAAGTTGAAATGAGAAAAATTTGCTTGATTCAAGTAATAATAAAATAATAAAACAATCCTCTGCGGTTGCTTAAATTAAGAAAATATTTTATTGATTCTAGTCTTGTTCCAGGTTCTAGAATCAAGTATTTTGTTCTTGTTTCAAACAATCATTTATTTTACTCAATTTAAGAAATAAATGCTCATTGTAAATTTATTTTTCTTAATTTTAGTTTTTTGTGTTTGATTTGAAAAAATGAGGCTTAAATTGAAATTTTCTTAGATCAAGCAAAATATTTGCTAAATATAAGAATATTATTTCTCTCCGTGTAAAGTCGAATGATAGTCCTAATAATGTCCAAGGATGACTCCATCTAAAGGTATGTCACACGTCGGTCTGCTTTCAATAGTTCACGCACAGAGTCAATGTTTTCTGCCACAACAGCCGTTCTTTGACAAATTTCATGAAATTCGTTTCTTGGAGCGAACGACGACCAGACCTAAACTCACTGAAGTAGCGTTCAACAATCGCTGGGTGTGTTGCTTCGGCCTCAAAAGTCGAACTAAGTTGATCGATGCAATCTTTTCTTGTCAATCCACGTCGAAAATCGTAAAAAATCATCAGCCGAAAATGTTCACGTGTTAATTTCAGTTTTTTGATAAAATACAATTTTCACACCACTATAAAATACACAATAAGAGCACATACACTAAAATATTGTGAGTACGTTTATGATAGAAAATGCCAAATTTTCGAATGGAACTGTCAAAATTTATCTAGCAATGCGAAGTGTTGCCAAGGCGGAAGACTTAAAAGACGGCCCTCGTATTTTAATGTTTTTTGTCTTATTCACTGTTGAGATTTTTCGAAAATAAGATTTTATGAAAATATGAATTTGAAGGCAGCCCTCTTATTACCTTGTCCATGATACCTATAACAAATAAATAAATCTTTTACGTTGATTATAATCATGTTTATTAATTAAAAGCGCAAGTTACTGAGCTTTTCACATTCGGTTTAAACATAAAATTCAGGTTACATACGGCAAGAGAAGAGCATGAAATAAATTCAATTACATACAATTGTTCACAGACGTACTTCTTGTCACTAAAGCCGCTTGTAATTGAATTAATATAATTTTTACAATGACCAACCCCAGACATGTAAATATTTATATATTTTTTTCTCCACTTCCACCTTGTACGAGTGTCAAATTGATTTTGTAAATTTCAGAATTATTAAAATGCATTTACAAATTGTTACCCCCAGACGAAGCCATAAAAGTATTGCCAGCGCTATTTTATTTATATCTACTTGTTTTTAGAAACAAACATACATACATACCTACACAAGTATATTTTGTCTTATAATGCTCGTTGAAAATAAATCAATCCGCTTATTTGTTTTATTTATTTTTCCCCCATCATAATTTCTAACGTAATTTTAACAATTGTCTTGCAACAAAGTATTTTCATACCTATATATTGATGGCATGTATGTACGCATGTTTGTGCGTCTTGACAAATTGTACATTTTTCAATGTCAGTCTTGAGTACATTTTGAATTGAAAAACTATGAAATTTTCAATTCTTTTGACATTATTTTAATTTAATAATAATAAATGTACAAAATTTAACAACACGCGGCTTCCTCTTCTTCATTTTCTCTTACAGTACCTCACAAAAGTATTCGGAACATACTCAGTAGCATCCCTGTTTTCAAATGAAGAGGTTGATAGAAACCTTTCCAAATATCACGGCATAAATGTAGTGATGAAACTGTTGGGAGTACGCTCCGACCTGCTGATTACTCCCCGAATTAAACCATTGATAAGTGAAAACTAGTAAGAAATGATCTTCGACTGGGCCGAAGTTAAAATACCCCCACGGCCGAACCAAAGTATATTCAAAGTCTTAAGCAATCAATAAAATGTTTATCTGTAAAAAAGTTTTCGTTATATTTTTAACAGAAAATATTCGCTTTTGTTTTTTGATAAAGTCGGGAGGTGGGCGTGGTTCTCACTCAATTTGGTTGAATTCCATACACATAGTACACGTTATATATCAAAGTTCATACGCAAAATTTCAAGTCCATACATTAATTTTTGTGGATTTTAGAGAAATTATACCTTTTTGATAAAGACACTGTGTATGGGAGGTAGGCGTGGTTTTCATCCGATTTGGTTGAATTATATACTTAGGGTATATTTTAAATATCAAAACTCATATGCGAAATTGCAAGTACATATATTAATTTTTGTTGAATTCTAAGAGATTTTACCGCTTTGATAAAGTCACTTTGTATGGGAGATAGGCGTGGTTTTCATCCGATTTGGCTCATTTACGAACTTGACCTTAATTTTTTATATAAAAGCTTAAATATTGCATTTCGTGATGATAGCTTTAAAATTACGACTTAATCGTGATCACAGACAGACGGACAGACGGACAGACAGACGGACATGGCTAAATCAACGCGGGTGGTGATGCTGATCAAGAATATATATTGCCCTTATGGGCGTTACAAACGGAGTGACAAAATTAATATACCCCCATTTACGTTTTTTAAACGTGGGGGTATAAAAATGGCAAATAAGCAAACCTCCAAAGATTTGAAAGTATAAATTAGCGATTATTGGAAGATAGGCAAAAGTACACGTGAAATTGGCGACAATTGTGAAAAAATCACACATTACTGTTCAGTACGTCATAGCAAAATTTGATAAAAATAGAAATTCAGAAAGACCATGCGGAAGTGGAAGACCAAAAATATGTTCACCACCGGGAGTGAGAAGTATTGCTCGATACATCAAGTTGGATCCCAAAACATCCGCAGGAACTATTGTCAAAGAACTTAAAAAAGACAAAACATTGCAAACGATTGCAATACGTGAAGGAATATATTCATCAGTCTGATGACTTCTGGTACAATGCAATTCATCGAAAAATATCATAGATAAATCGAAATTTAATTTATTTGGATCTGACGGTCGGAGGTTCGTTTGGCAAAAAAAGATGAAGCATTAAATACAGGCCCGTGCGCAGAATTTGGTCCGAGGGGTCGGGGGGGGGGGCGGGTTTGACTAAAAAGTAAGGTACTTAGAATTGCAAAGAAAACTAAAAAAAAAATGGATGTACAGAAAATATTATATATTAGATATAAAAATAAAAGATTTCAGTTATACATTTTCAGATTATTTTTTAGTATTCCGAGTAAATACAAATACTCTATACAAAACTATTCCCTCAATAAACTAATGCGTCGGGGTACAGAAAAAAAATTGTCCAACACTGCATATACACGAACTTCAACGTCCCGATGAATATTAAGTGCAGTCAATCCGTTCAGCCGATTTTCGCTCATAGTAGAACGCAAGTAATTTTTTAACCTGCGTAATTATGAAAAAGAGCTTTCGTTCGATGATGTCGTTACTGGTAACGCAGCCATTACCAGCAAGATTTGGTGAACATTTGGAAAAGCAGTTGTATTGCAGATGTCAAGTGCTTCGATAGGGCTGTTGATATTTTTATCAAAATTCCAAAGTGAAACTTTGGCCATTCCAAATGGCCAAAGTTTCACTTTATTGATCCATATTTCGAAAGAATCGTCATGCAAAATCGTGGAGTATTTCTCAAATAATCCGTTGCAGGCTTCTTCATCTAGGGTTGAAAGTTTTGATGGAAAAAGACATCTAAAATTCGATAATATTCCACACTGCCCGACACTGCTTTAAAACTACTTATCCTATAAAATAACGTTACATCAGTTGAGTTACTTTTCAATATAGTTGCCATGTTTAATTTACACTTTGATAGGGAAGCCTCAATGATGAAGAATTATAATAAATCATAATAAATATAACTTTGCTTCATGGTAGTATCATGGTGTGGAGAGCAATGGGTACAAATGGCGTAAGAAATCTAGTTTATGTAGAAGAGACGATGTACAAAATGGACTATCTAAAAATTTTTTAAGATAATTAAAACCGCAATTAGTCTCCAAATGAAATATTTATGACCATTATTGTCTGTACAGGATAACGACCCCAAGAATTATTCGCTAATACTAAGGGAGTGGCTTCAATACAACGTAAAAAATTACTTCCACATCCTCTCCAGAGTTGGAGTCCTCTCCAGACCTTAACCCAATAGAACCTCTGTGGTCATACATGGAAAAAAAATTGCGTGAGTGCCAAAGGAGGAGCAAAACTGGACTAAAAAATGACATTCTAGATATATGGAAGAATATACCACCAGAAGTTACTAAAACCTTAGTTCATTCTGTGAACAGAAGACTTAAAACCTTGCTAAATGTCAAAGCTGGATACACAAAGTACTAGTCTGCATCAAATCATTGTTTTTTAAATACATTTCTTAAGTTAAAAGCTTCTAAAAAATGGACTAATTTCAAATTAGTTCATTTCACTTGTTAAAATGATTTGATTGAAATAAATCTTAATTGATAATAGATAGTAGCTGTATATTTAATTTTATTATTTTTAGTTTTAACTTAAAAGCTTTAATAGCTACGTAGATATTCAATTTTGAAGATGGAATCGTTTACTGTACAACTTTTTTTTGGGTCACTGTAGATATGGCGGAGATAGGGCTAGTTGAAGGCAACCCTGTTTTAAATTGTTTGACATGATTGTTAGACTTTGGAACGTCTGAAGCAAAAAAGCCAGACGTGAGTTAGCAACATCCAGTTCTTAACTGACAGAATGAACTATCAGCAGTACATACAGATTCTGAAGCACAATTTGGAAGTCAGCTTGAAAAAACTTGAGCTTTCGGGTTGTTACATATTTCAACAAGATAACGACTCGAAATATACAGCTCAGAATACTCAACTTTGGATACTGTACAATATACCAAATATTGTAAAATATTTTTTACAATACAGTCTCCTCAGTAGTCGAATTTTAACCCGATCGAACTTTTATGGGCAGATTTGGGGCGTTCTATTCGAAAGCATCATATAACACGAAAGGAACAATTAAAACGAGTTATAACCGAAGAATGGGTGAACATTTCATCAGAAATAACTCGGTCGCTTGCTCTGGCCATGCCAAATCGCATAAAGGAGGTTATTAGACTGAAGGGATAAGGCACATGAAATGAAATTTTCATTTTCATTATTTTACCATTTTTATAGTTGAATTCCAATTACCTTTGGGAGCTGATTTTTTAGTGATTTAGTTTTGTTTTTTGTGTGAATTTTTTAAAAATGCATTTATTAAGGCCTTTATTTGATAGATTTTTATTTAAAAGTATTTAAAAATTGTAAGATATATATAACATATTTGCATTGATTTAAAAAATAACAATTCCGAATACTTTTGTGAGGCACTGTATGTCTGCTTGCATTTTATAGTAAAGTCTTGATTTTCAACCATATGTTGTCTTCCTCTGCCCACATAACATTTCGCCCTATAACTTTCGCTGTGGTAATTATTTTTATTTAAATTTTTATAAATTTGCCTGTGTTTCTCCCATAGCTATAGAGACATCTACTTCTTTCTCATCAACCGATGATTTTTATGTGCTCTATGCTTATTTCTAGACTGTTTGTATGTTTGTTTTATTTTTCAACTGTTTGTCACTGTTAATCAATCACACACAGGTTTGTGATTGACAGAAATCCATTAACCAAAAAAATAGCATTTCGCATATAAAAAAAAAGAAAGAACATCGATGAATTTATGTGCGTTTGTATTTTCTGGTTAAAATATATCCTTTAGTTATGAAAGATATCTTTTGTGTATTTCTCATTATTGACCGGTTTATAATTGAAACTTGTTTCTCGTTGATTCGTCGATTGGATTTCCTGATTGTTTGACCTTCATTCTTATTTCCATATTATATGCTTTGATCTCTATTCTTCATTTTCTAAACTATAACATCAACCTAATGCTTTTATTTATAGTCTGTTAAGTTTCAATCTCAAACTTAATTTTATATATTATAGAAAAGAAATCTTTGAGTAAAAATATCTATGTTTAAATCTATATTTTTAAAAAGTTCGATGTAAACAATTTCCAGATTAAATTTTCAATAAAATAAATTAATTAATGAATAAATTAATCCAAATTTGGTAAATTTTTTTATTCTTTTCTCCTAACTCTTAATTTTCAACTCTTAACTCTAAACCAGTGGTCGGCAACAAACACAACCATACAATGCTTCGTATTTTGATGTAACGATGTGCGTACACTGAGGCAAATTGCACGTTGAAAAGAAAACATTCGCGCCGATAATTTCACAAAAAAAAAAAAAAAAATACAGTTTCGATAGTATCGTAAGTGTAGACGTAGAATTTTTTTGCTTGATATATTTGGTGATGAATTTGTTGTTCTTATAAATTTTTATGTTGATTAAAAATAAATGTAATTCAATTTTATGTTTAATAAATGGAAACATATGTTTCGGAAAAATATGAATTTATTGTTTTTCCTGCAGTAAAGAACTTAAATATATTTTAAATTCAATTGAAAATTTAAATATTAGCAAACAAATATATCTTTGTATACATTAAATACAAAATGTAATATATTCATACGTTTTAATAACAACAACACCAATAACAACAACAATGGTGTCTTTCGATATTATACTTTTTCTTGGTAACTTTACGTCCACATATCAAGCATTCTGCCTATTCTGAGAAATTCTCAGTAAAAACAAAAATTCTTTTTCCCATTCAACCTCAAACATGTTATTTAAAATAAAAAATAAGGTATATTATAAAAAAATGCTAATATTTTCTGATTCAATATGAACGGCTTATACTTTATTTTAACAGTGTAAGACCCTTTCTAGCGACAGCTTGTATGTGGCTGAAAATAAACACGCAAATTTGCTGAAGCAAAAAAAAAAAAATCTGAAGAAAGCATGCGACGCGAACTTGCTCACTCGACAGTTGGCATAAGACTGAAGTTCGTTTATTTAGCTTCGGCTTCACATGCATAAGGCACTAATACTGATGCGTTGCCCGCGGGCATGCTTTTGCCGATCACTGCTCTAAACTCTTAACTCTTAAAGCTAAGCGTTAGACTCTAAACTCATAATTTTAACTCTTTACTCTTTACTCTTAACTCTCAACTCTCGACTCTCAACTCTGAATTCTTAATTTTTTACTCTTAGGTTTCAACTCCGAACCTTTACGTCCTAACTTCAACCTTTAACTTCTACCTCTTCACTATTAACTCCTGTCTCCTAACTCCTAACTCCTAATTCCTTACTCCTAACTCCTAACTCCTAAGTTCTTACTTCTAACTCTTAACGCTTCACTCTTAACTTTTAACTCTTAAATCTTAACTCTTTACTGTTAACTCTTAACTCTTAGCTCCGAACTCTTAACTCTTAACTTTTAACTGTTTACTGTTAACTCTTAAGTCTTAACTCTTAACTCTTAACTCTTAAGTCTTAACTTATGACTCTAAACTCTAAGCTCTTAACTCATAACTCTTGCCTTTTAACTCTTAACTCTCAATTCTTAATTCGTAATTCGTAGTTCTTAATTCTTAATTCTTGGTTCTTAATTATTAATTATTAATTCGTAATTCTTAATTCTTAGTTCTTAATTCTTAATTCTTAATTCTTAATTCTTAATTCTTAATTCTTAATTCTTAATTCTTAATTCTCAATTCTTAATTTTTAATTCTTAGTTCTTAATTCTTAATTCTTAATTCCTAAATCTTAATTCTTAAATCTGAGTTCTTAATTCTCAATTCTTAATTCTTAATTCTTAGTTCTTAGTTCTTAATTCTTAATTCTTAATTCTTAATTCTTAATTCTTAATTCTTAATTCCTAATTCTTAATTCTTAATTCTTAATTCTTAATTCTTAAATCTTAATTCTTAATTCTTAATTCTTAATTCTTAACTCTTAACTCTTAACTCTTAACTCTTAACTCTTAACTCTTAACTCTTAACTCTTAACTCTTAACTCTTAACTCTTAACTCTTAACTCTTAACTCTTAACTCTTAACTCTTAACTCTTTACTCTTAACTTTCCTAACTCCGTTACAATATAGTCTTCCACCTTTATTCTTTAATAACAAGGTTTTAATCTTAGAACTTTTAGTCTGAAATTGAAATTATCAAGACTCAATTTATTATTTTCCTTTTTATTTCTCCTTCAAGAATTGCTTGAATCAATTTCCATAAACGATTCTCAAATTATAAAAACTGCCTTATCATGCAAAGTTCTCAGCTTGTACAAACAAATGAAGAAATTAATAATCGTTTAGCAGAGGGCGTTCACAATCACAATCGTGATGTAATTGAATTAATTAATAAGCAATAAAGTGTTTAAATTAAAAACGAACAATGTTGAATTAATTAACCTCAAGCAAAAGGTGAGAAGGGCATATAAGAAGCTGAAAAGTAGCAAAAGGAACAACAAGCAGTAGCAGTTGCGAGTCGCATTGTCTGTAGTGTGTTGATCATGCGCCTACGTTTTACAGATGATGATGATGAAGATGATAATGATGATGATGGTGATGTTGATCATGCTGATGAGTCGATGTAGACGTCTTCAAGATCTCAGCTGATCATGTTGGTGATGATGATTGGAAATCATTTGAGATATTGAGCAGGTATGAAGAGTGCTGAAGAGAGAGAGAGAGCGACGGCTTCGTCGTAGACTGTTCGAGTGACTTTCTGAGTGCCTGATAGATGTTGATGTTTGCAGTGAAACTGTCAAATCATTGACAGCCGCATCCGTTTTTTTAATTGAAACGCTATTTTTATACATTTCGTTGAATACAAATGTAGAACTTTTTTGGTGTTTTTGGTTATTTTTTGTTTTGCGTTTGATTTTCTTGTGAAGTAATAATAATAATAATGCATTTTCATGAAAAGGAAAGAAAATTATAAGATGTTGCATGTTTTTTTTTGTCATCATAAAGTTTTGAATTTTTGAATGTTTTAATTGATAGCGCGCTTTCATTATGACAGCTGCTGTCAATTTTCGGGAGTGTGTCAAAATTTTGACAGGTAGAATGATTAAATGTTAGCTGCGTTCTTATTTAAACTTTTAATGATATGAAGCGGAGATTTCACCATTTTAATTATGGAATTAAGAAGCACAAATAAATCGTTGTATCTGTTGAATTAAAGGTCATCAATAAATTTGTGTAATGACAGTCATGGAAGCACAAGAAGTTGCTATTTCTTGACGTTAGACACGCTTCTAATATAACTAACTTTGCGCTTTATGCAAAACATTTCCACATTTGGCTTGGTTGGCTTGTTTTTTTTATTGTTTTGTTGTGTTGCTTGTTATCATGACAGATTGGAAAATTAGTAATTAATGACTTTTTAACTAGTGCTTCATAAATGGCTGTTTGGTCCTTGGCAGCAATTTTTGACTTTTATCGATATCGGCAAAGTATCTGTTAAATAAAGTTATGTTATTTAAAAGCTATTTTTATTTTCTAGTTTTAATGACATGGAAAAAATCGTGCTAAATTTAAAAATTTTTAATATGATATTATGAAAGGTGTATCAACAAGAAGTCTAAAAAAAGCGTATTATTTTATAGCTAATTTGAGTTTTGAACGTTATTGTATTTTGTATATAATCTCCATGTGCCTACTTTATAAACCCATAAAAAATTCAAGAGATATCCGAATAATTTTTCTTTTATTAAAAAACAAATTCTACATCTCATATTGATACACCCTATATTGCAAAAGAAAATGTGCTGCAAAGCGTCCAATGTGCTGCAATGCGTCCAACGTGTGCTTTCAAGTGCACACACATTGGAATGCTTATTTATTCAAATGGTACTATTTTTGTATGGTAGTAGTATTTTACGTAAAGTTAGCTCCAGCATTAATAATTTGTAGAATATCAGGAATTTTGTTGAGGTCTGCCCTAGTTGTGTTTTAATGTGCCGTCAGAGATTACCAAAAATTCGCATCTGAGGGAATCTTTAGAGAGAAAATACATTTTCAAAATGGCAATCCTACTTATTAAAGAAATATCAATGGCTTATCACATAAATGCAGATTTTTATCGCTAAAAACTAATTAAGTTTCTACAAAAAAGTTATACGTAGAAAAAATGCACCCGAAACCTTATTACCTTTTGACGTTCTCTGAACTCTTTTCTGAATTCATGCAAAAGTGACACCAACTTTTAAAAAACTGCCGCCTCTACTTTGATATTTGTTGAAATACGACTGAGACTTACTTTTAATTACAATACATATTTAGGTATGTTTGAAGCAAACTTTGGCAAAATTTATAGTTATGAGCTGTAAATAAGTCTGTAATGCTGGCATCAGGCAGAACTACACAGAGGGAAAAACCTATGGACTGAGTACATAAATTTATGTACTCATGACAGAAATTTCTGCACACAGAAATTTTATATTTTTCCTGTATTGAGTACATGTTAAAATCTGTATTGACTACATAATGCTTTAAAAAATTTTATGTACTCATCACAAAATTGTTTTAAATAACTTAATGTAATGAGTACAGTTCCGATGTACGTAGTACATAGATTGTTGACTCATTACATATAATTATGTATAGTAATTTTGTGATGAGTACATAAAATTTTATATTGAGTAGAATTTTAGAGAAAATTCTGTGTGTAGAAATTCTAGTAAGTAGCATTAAAAATTGATTGATCCGATCGTTGATCGAGACGTTTGCAAATGAAGAAACGAATGACATAAGACAGCAAAATCGTATGCCGTTGAGCGAAATCGTATGCAAGCGAGACATGTACTGAGCCCATATTTTATGTATTGAGTACAGTTCTTGTAAAATGTTACAAGAAATATTGATTGAGTACACTTGCTTGTATTTCTTGAAGTCTGCAATGTATTCAACACATAATGTACTGTATTGAATACATTTTTTATTCATTTTATAAAGTGAATAAACTTATATGTAGCCAGTACACGCCAGACATGATTTTTTCGGTACAATTGTACTGTTTTGGTACAATTTTACACCTTTCCTACTTTCCTACTACCAAAGCGATTTCGATACATTTTATTTCGCTCAGTGAAAGTGTGTACGTTTTTAAATTGGCATTTTTATAAAATGCAACACTTATCAAGTAACTTATTTTTTCATATTTTTTCACCCCTGATGATTAACCTAGAAATCAATCAAATTCATATATAAATAATTTTCGAACATTTATTGTTGTTCCTGTATTTTTAGTTAACGATTACCGCCAAATTTGTTCACGGCTTCATTCTGAATTCAGGCGAGCATTCAAATGGTTTCTTCTGAGTTGAAAGTTTCCTTAAAAGTGATCAGTTTTGTGCACACGCAAATTGAATTTTTATAAAATGCAACACTTATCAAGTAACTTATTTTTTCATATTTTTTCACCCCTGATGATTAACTTAGAAATCAATCAAATTCATATATAAATAATTTTCTAACATCTATTGTTGTTCCTGTATTTTTAATTAACGATTACCGCCAAATTTGTTCACGGCTTCATTCTGAATTCAGGCGAGCATTCAAATGGTTTCTTCTGAGTTGAAAGTTTCCTTAAAAGTGATCAGTTTTGTGCACACGCAAATTGAATACTTTATGCCCATTCATTAAAGAAAAGCGCTGGACGTAAAAGGAATACATTTATAAAGAAGTTACTAAAATTTAAGAATAAAACTCTTGATAGCAATTTTATTTTTTTTTGTTTTTTTTTTCTGTTTTTTGAAGCTGCACAGAGAAGCCGCAACAATCTTTGGAAAATGCTGAGAGAGATAAAAATTTGTCTGTAATGTATGCAAAAATAATAAATATATATTATTATAGGGATATCATTAATTTTCAATTCTAACGATCACTTAAATACCAAGCGAAAATATATGAAGTAGCAGTCCTTCAAGAATGGAGGTCACAGTTTGCTTGGAGGGAAAAGAAAAGTCGATATTAGGTCAGAAGCGCACGCTGGTGGGTAGTCAGAACTGATAAATTGTTTGCTTTATTTATTTGCTCTTAACTTGTTGTTTATTAGTTGAGTTGTTTATTAGTTATAAGTTTGTTTATTAGTTTAAGTTCTTATTTTTTACTTCTAAGCTTTTATTGTGGCGGCCTTGACTCCATCTGACACAGAAAGTTTTTTAATTGAAATAATTTTTCCGTTCGACCGTCACTTCCTGTAGACAATGGCAAACCTCAGAGAGTAAATAATGCCATGTAAAGCTTCTTGAGAACATGCACATTAGCCGTTCGAAGCCGGCATAAAATTAGTAGGTCTAGTTCGCGATCAACTGTGTAAGAACATTTAATAGCACGCACAACACAATTTAATCATAAGAAGTTCGGTCAAAGTCCTTTGAAGGGCTGAATCGCCAGTTTATTATTATTATAACCTTTTATTGATCTCAATGAATTTTAATTTTATGAATGTTATAAGACATGTTGACTACCTTATTAAAAATGTTTATGATTTATTATGAGAATTTAAACCGTTAAAAAACAAACAATTGAATTTAAATAAATGTTTCTTTTTTTTTTTGAAAATTTATTCGATACTTTTTTCTTTCATTTAGTACAATTTTCTCTGCATTTCTATACCAAATTGAAAAACTCATTTATCAACCCTGGTACACGCTCACTTTACCCAGTACATGCAGCTCTCGTTGCGTTCTCATACAAGACACAGTATTTACAAGACTGATTACATGAGTTTTTCCCTCAGTGTACCCGGAATCCAGTGTAAACGTATCCAACGATGTCAGTATAGAGATAAAACGAATGATAACTCTTGACAACAGGTGTTAGTTTGGGGTGAATAGGAAAATAAGGAGCAGCGCCTTATCTCTGAGTAGGCAATTGAGAAGCAGATACCTCTCTCACTCTCCCGACGAACAAAACTTACGCTCTATAAGTCACTAATAATGCCTGTTCTATTATATGCAGCACAAGCCTGGACATTGAGCAGTTCTGATGAAAATATCTTGGGAGCCTTCGAGAGAAAGATCCTTTGTAAGATCCTCGGTCCAATCTGCGTCAACGGCGCGTACCGAATTCGATGGAATAACGAGCTGTATGTGGTGTACGTTTACATCACATAGTGAAGCGCACTAAAATCGAGCGGCTCCGCTGACTAGGTATTGAGCGGATGGAAAACGACGTTTCAGTGAATAAAATATTTGATTCAGTGCAAAATCTTAGGCGGGGCCAAAACTAATCAACGGTTGTAAGCACCAGATAAGTAAGTAAGTAATTTGACGGTTGTTCAAAAAAGGCTCGTGTCGATTGGTGAAAGGAAATGCTGAAAAAAAACAGCGGAGGGTGTTCGAAACACGTCTACGACAACACCCAAAGTGGCGAGTCATGGATCTACGCTTATGAGCCCGAAATAAAACAACAATTCATTGTTTGAGTCTTTCAAAGTGAACAAAATCCGACAAAAGTTGTCCGTTTTGCTTCAGACGGAGCACATTCGACCAAAATAGTTGCCAACTTTTTTCAGAAAAACCGGTCATGTCGCAACTGTACTACTTAAGCAACGGAGAACAGTTAATGTTGAATGGTACACAATAGAGCTGCTCGAAGTATATGGAAAAAAATGAAGTCAAAAAGCACACTCAGTTTCTGAATCTTTGGGATGAAAAACTAAGATATCTTGAATTTTAGAGAAATCGGTTGAGTCTCTAACCACCGGAAGCGCCGATGAATTTTCCTCCAAAATCGGTTTTTTTTTATTTTTTATCGTAATTTTTTAAACACGAGCAAACTAACCCAAACTGTTTGCGGGAATTGGGTATCTAGTGGAGCCACGTCATTCAGTAAAAAAATAGTTCTGATTTGCTTCCGTAACTAGTGCAAAAAAATTCAAAAATCATGGTTTTTTCCCAATCTTTTTTACGAAAATCTCTCAAAATTGTGCAAATATTATCCAATTTTGACGAATGAGGGTGAGGGCTCATTGAAAAGGCCTTGTGAAGATCTATCGATTAAATATGTAAATTTTTCTTAATTAGTTTGTATTAATTCATTCATGGCCAGGACATATTAAAATATAATCTTTTTAAAGACAAATTTTTATCCAAGCAATTTCAACAAGCCATTCGCAAGGAACAGAACATAAGGTACTACTTTTGAGCCACTTGGCCGAGTTTGTAGCAACAGAATACCAACGAATTGGACACGTTTTCAGTACTCTTGATTCACGCCACAAATATAATAAGCTTGAATCACGAAAGGATTTGCTTAAAATTTTTCAATACAATAAAATTCCATTAATTTAAAGTTTCATTTGTACTACGTTCGTTCTTACGATATTTTAACTACAAATATGAATGAATTAATTATATGGTCACACGCAAAATTGTCCGATTTTAATGGAAAAAGCTTGTTGAAATTGCTTGGATAAAAATTTGCCTTTAAAAAGATTATATTTTAATATGTCCTGGCCATGAATGAATTAATACAAATTAATTAAGAAAAATTTACATATTTAATCGATAGATCTTCACAAGGCCTTTCCAATGAGAACTCACCCTCATTAGTCAAAATCGGATAATATTTGCGCAATTTTGAGAGATTTTCGTAAAAAAGATTGGGAAAAAACCATGATTTTTTAATTTTTTTGCACTAGTTACGGAAGCCAATCAGAACTATTTTTTTACTGAATAAAAAAACTCCACTAGATACTCAATTCCCGCAAACAGTTTGGGTTAGTTTGCTCGTGTTTAAAAAATTACGATAAAAAATATAAAAAAAACCGATTTTGGAGGAAAATTCATCGGCGTTTCCGGTGGCTAGAGACTTATCCGATTCCCGATTCAAATTCAGGATATCTTAGTTTTTTATTCGAAAGATTCAGAAATTGAGTGTGCCTTTTGAATTTCAAAAATGAGCCGGCCTAGTACACAACCATTTGCTTGCGGGGAGTGTTCGGAGAATTGAGGAAAACCAACCACTGAAGGAAGATCATCCTTCATTACGACAATGCGAGTTCCCACACATCAGCTCAAACAAAACAATTTTTAAGCACTCGAAAATTGGAATTGATGGGTCATCCGCCTTATAGTCCCAAATTGGCACCCAAAAAAATCCTGTTTTCGGAGTTATCAAATTCCGAGTGGCAAAACTCTTTTGAAAATTGATTTCAACGAATGCAAAAGTGTGTTGATCATATTGGAGAATACTTTGAAAAACAATAAAAGCATTTTAAATTATTTACCCTGATTCTTCATTGTTAGGTGCAAGATTTAAAATGCAACTGTTATAACACTCTTCAAAAATCAAACCATTAGAATTAATTTGTAACTTAATGCGGCACATAATGGGACATATTGGGCACATTGCAGCACATGAAGTTTTTATTGATATATCCAAAATGGCGGTGTTAACTTTATGCACTTTATGCACGAAAGTTAGCTGAAATTCTCTTAATATTCACTCTTGAGTCAACCCAGTTGAGTTATTTTTTTTACGAAATATTCTGTGCATCTCTACAGAAGTCGATTAAATTCTGTGAATTTATACGCTAGACGCTATTAAAAGCAACTTGAAACTTTTGCACATATCACGATGTTTGATTGAAATTCTGCTGAAAACTAAAAAAAAAAAACAAAAATAAAATGATTAATAAGGATCATGTTTTATAACTTAGCGATTAATATTGGAATTGCAAAAAAAGAATTTTTTTTTAAATCCTTTCCATCAATGTTCATCAGGGTCAAAAAGTGAAACTTTAACTGTGTGTGGAAGGAACGCCAAAAGCGATAAAAAATATTAAATTCATGCGAGCAACTCCTTCGCAAACCGCTGCCATGTGCTGGTGTGTGTGTGTGATCTTGATCTGCTAATGACTTTAATCGTTAATCTCTGCCATAAAAATCTGATTGAATGTAGTCAAAATGTACTTTATACACAGACCGAGCGAGAATAAAATAAGACAAGTAAAAAAAAAAGCCCAACCGAGACGTTCAGATTAATTTGAATTTTATTATTTTTTGTGTTGTTCATACAGTGCACAGAAAAGTATATCACCATAGCCTGTGGAGATCATCAACGTGGCAACAACGCGCATCACTCAGACCAGCCACGATCAGGAGGGCATTCATTGTGAACATTTGGTAGATAGATTTATGATTTCATTGCATTTTGATTTATGATCGAAAACTGCAGAATGATGAGATTTTTTTTTTGTTTTTTTTCACCAACTTATTAATATTGTTTCCCATTAAATACAAGATTGATATTTTTTAAGAGTCTCAGCCTGGAGCTACATCAAACAATCAACAGCCATAAGAGTGCCAACAACATTCATTTAAGATCACTAACGATAGTTTTAATGTATTTAATAATTTTTTAACTTTTTATTATTTTAACAGCCGATCTAGTTTCAATGGGGAAAAAACACCAACTGTATCAATTAATAATGGAAGCATGGGAAGCGGATTATGATGGATTTTGCTTTAGGTTTACTAACAAAATCTCATCGAACTTGAACTAATTTTCAAAACTATTTCCAATTTTAAGGTTGAATTTTGGTAGATATGTAAATTTTTAAAAAATATTTGACAATCTTTGTCCAATAAGAAATAATATTCCAGTTGGTGATTAATCCAAAAATTAAATTTCGCAAAATTTTCAATTTAGAAACACGACAGACAGATCTTACATAAAATCAAATCACAGGTGCACAGTAGATAGTGTAGTGGACAAAATTGAAAAATGTTTTTGTTTCGAAACCCAACAAAATGAGTATCGTTGCAAAGGAAATCTTCAAATAAAGTGGACCCAAATCATCAGACGAAACAAATAATATTTGTGTAATATCGAACGAATTTGCATTTGGTATTATAACCTGCTTTCGACAAAGAATAGCGGCATTGTGAATTTCGCTCATTTGCCTTGTTCACGATAATCTATTTCTATCAGCTGATCATAATTTTGAGCAAATAAGCAAATAAGTTAATAAGCAAACAAGAGCAAAATAGTTATGACAATGACGGAATTATGGTTCGACGATTCGTCAGAAGAGGAGGATGAAAGCTTGACGGAACTGGCTAAAAGTAGAAAACGATTGAGGGATGCTTCCAATTCTTTGGAAATGAATTTCACCACTTAAGTGCAGAAGTCACATTTTAGAGAAGTTTTGACATCCATAACATTAGAGAATTTGTTAACAGATTACTGCCGAAATCGAAAAAAAAGGCGTTTGCTCGGTATTCAGATTTGTTTTGGGATAATTCCTTTTTTGTATTTGACTTCAATTCAGCTTACACCTGAAAAAGCAAGCGCTCAGATTAGTTTCTACGGATATTATATACTAATTAAGCTAACCTTAATCCACTTTGTTGTTATTCTAACTGGTGTTCCTAAACAATTCAATTCCAGTGTGAATTCTTCCCATTTTATTGCCGCCTGAACTTTGGAATAAATACACATTGCAATTAGAGAATTTGCCTCCATGATCGATACCAGTTTTTCTAACTGCGATTTGTTGCTCACCACCTTGGACCTGTATAAAATTTACAAAAACAGTTAAAAATTATTTTGTATTCGTCAAAAAGCAAAAAACAACAAAAAAAAAGAGTTGGCTGTGCTGTGGACACACCCGTAGATTTTGACGTGACGAAGTTTCTTGCTGTTGTGTTGATGTTGATGTTGGTGTTGATGTTGATGTTTATGTTGATGTTGGTGTTGATGTTGATGTTGATGTTGATGTAGATGTTGGTGTTGGTGTTGGTGTTGGTGTTGGTGTTGGTGTTGGTGTTGGTGTAGGTGTTGGTGTTGGTGTTGGTGTTGGTGTTGGTGTTGGTGTTGGTGTTGGTGTTGGTGTTGGTGTTGGTGTTGGTGTTGGTGTTGGAGTTGTTGTTGGATTTGGAGTTGGTGCTTTTCGTTTAGCTTTTTTTTTTGCTTCCCCATTGGTTGTGCTCTAATTTCAATTAATCCAGCAAAAGTGATGCATATACGTCACATTCGGCGGTTCCCTGAGGGTCTTTGACACTCCGTCAATTTTTTTTTTTATTTTCGTCATATGCCCGAAGACCTCACCTTCGTTTTCGTTCCTTAAAATTTACCGTTGCACCAGTAGTCACAGTGTTAAAAATCCATGCAACGTTTTTTCATGGCTGTAGCATTTTTACTGCATTATGTGATTGCATCCCTGAAATCATGACAGCAAGAATTTTTTTTGTAATTTAGTTGTGAAGCGTAATAACACATCCTTGCTGTCGTAATTTACCGTAGCACTCCTCCTGAGTGAGTAATAATTCCATGCAACGATATTACATTTCTGTTACATAAGCTGCTATATTCACGACCTGACGACGCCGGAATTGTTTTTTTATTTTTGTCGTAAAGCCATTTATAAAACCTTCTTTTTCCTTTTTAAACTTTTATCGTACGTTATATACTCATTGAGCAAAAATTCAATGCAACGCCGCTGCATGAATGTTGCGTTATCGATCTTTGAGCGGCTCTCTCAGCGTCCCCATGGCGACAAAAATGTTTTGTCTAATTTTGTTGTGAGGGCTTACAGTAGGCCTTTATTGGCGTATCGTAGTTTTATTCCTAGTACTAATACTCAGCGAGTAATAATTCCATGTAACAAATTTTAAGTTGTGTTGCTTAAACAGTTCCCCATGCGACCCGATGATGTTTGAATTTTTGTTTTGTTTTTATAATGAAGTCAAAGAATTAACCTTTACGGTCATACCATTTTTTTAATCGTAGCTCTTATACTCAGCGAGTAACAATTCAATGCAACGCAGATGAATTTTTAAAAAATTAATTTTTCAACTTTTTTGGTAACTTGATCTGTACAACGTAACTTCGTCACGTCAAAATAACGGAATGAGGGAGAGTCTATTCTTTAAATTTACGTGAACAAAATTCGCTGACTTTTACAGATCGCTGAACAAACTTATAAATTTTCCAAATGCAAATTCATGTATAAAATTAATATAGGTCGAAGGGAGGTACCCTTAGGGCTTAACCGATTTTAAGTATTTTTAGTACACATTTATTACAATACTTTTTTTAGTATTCTGACCGAATTTCGTTAAGATCGCCCAACCTTTTTATGTACCTCCCATATTGAATCATGTAAATTATTTAAATTATTCATATAGGTCCAAGGGGAATACCTCTAGGGTTTCTTCGATTTTGATCATAGGGGTTTCTTCGATTTTGATCATTTTCAGTACACATAAATGAATCTAATTTTCTAGCACTCTGGACCTGTTTTGTTAAGATCGGTAAATTTTTGTATGTACCTCCTATACAAAATCATGAATAAAGGTCATGGGGAGGTAACCCTAGGGTCTGACCAGTTTCAACTATTTTAAAAATTTTTTTTAAGTATTTTAAACTAACCAAGTATACAAAGTTTCATTATATAGAAGCATTCCTTTTATAGGAGCACTAGACCGTATCACCAAAACTAACCTATATTTGACCCCACCTCAATTGTTAGACATTTAAGAGACATTTTCAAAAAAAAATTTTTTTTTTTTTTTGAAATGGTCCCTATGGTGCTTTTTTCTTGTTTTCGTTATATCTTCTGTGTTTCTTGTCCGATCCCAAAGATTTTTCATATATGTATTAATTGTTTTTTTTCAATTTTTTCCTGATTTTATTTTTTCGCGAATCTTGTTTTTTTTAAATTATTACCCACCTTATCTCAGTTGCTACTATGTTAACAAAATCTAAAAAGAGCAAATAATTAAAGCTCACAAAAAATCATTAAGACCATGCAAACAAATGATATCCATAAAATTTATTTTTGGTGCAGTTCCGACCGATTTTATCCCAAAAATAACACTTTCGAAATTTTCGTCAGTCATACTCGACTTTTTATTAAACAAATAACTTGGCTTTTTCAATCACAACTGTTTGAACATAACAACATAAGACAATTAATAAAAGTCAATTATATCGAGTGTTGAAGATTGCAAAAACCTTTTATATTTGAAATTTGATGTTTACTAGAATTGTAATAAAATCTCTAATTGTTTATTAAAGTTGACGATTATTTTTCGTTGAGAGTAAGTTTAACTAATAAAATCATGCTCTGTTACAAACTCTGCCCAACAGTAGTTGGGCAGCTCATCATCGCTTCCATTCATGAACAAACAATATTTAAACACTTTGTACCAACAACAAAAAAGGCCATCACCACCACCTACTCTTCGTTTTCGCTATGCAGTCAACAAAAACAACAAACGTCTTCGCTTTGCCTGCATCATTGTTACAACAACAATAGCAACATACATACATCAATTCTTCGTCTTCGATTTGAAGCCCGTTCAAACCTAACAGATCGTATTCGGCAATTTCGTGGACCCAACCACCAGCCCTTTATCCAATATGGCAGCACCACATACACTGAAATGATCGATTGGACCAAATTTCAGATCACTGATCCACCATGTCTTCAGTTTTTTACTCAAGAGCAATTGACTGATCTACAGTACTTGGACGTCATTATTAAAATTCCTGGTGAGCATTACAGCAGATATTTTTTTTATGAAATAAATAATTAAATTTGACGTCATATATTAAATCGAATTTATCATGTTATATGTTTTTCACAGATTATCCTTGTCACTCGCAAAACATCGAGCGTTACGTCCAAATTGTGCAAAAGTCGGCCACAGCAGTCGCTGACGAAAATCTTTTGGGGCACATTTTCGTGAAGCTTGACAGCTTCGAGTGCTACAGCCACCTTGAATCCCGTAAAGATTTAGAAAATTAATAAAAATTCGAGTATGAGTGACGAACATTTCGGAAGTATTATTTTTGGGATAAAATCGTTTGGAACTGCACCAAAAATAAATTTTATGGATATCATTTGTTTCCATGGTCTTAATGATTTTTTGTAAGCTTTAATTATTTGCTCTTTTTAGATTTTGTTAACATAGTAGCAACTGAGATAAGGTGGGTGATAACTTAAAAAAAACAAGATTCGCGAAAAAATAAAATCAGAAAAAAATTGCAAAAAAACAATAAACACATGTATGAAAAATCTTTGGGATCGGACAAGAAACACAGAAGATATAACTAAAACAAGAAAAAAGCACCATAGGGACCCTTTAAAAAAAAAAAAAATTTATTTTTTGAAAATGTCTTTTAAATGTCTAACGATTGAGGCGGGGTCAAAATGGGTTTACTTTTTTTCCATACAAGGTGATACGGTCTAAGGAGCACTCCTTCTCCTTCCACTTCCAGTTTATTATGAAGGTAGGCTATCCCAATCAACTGCTAGGAAACAGTTCGCTCGCTTTTCTTCTTGAAATTTTGAAGTTAAAGATTCTTCTCGCTCTGTTCGACCTCTTACCAAAAATTTCGGTGAAATTATGGTTTAGGTTTAAGAAAACTGTCATGTGAGCAGTAACGATATCACTTAGGAACTGAAAATCGACCACGCAATACTTTTAAAATCGTTTTAATAAGGTTGTCTTCAAAAAGAAGCTCTATGTTTGGGTGCCTCATGAACTAAGTGCAAAAAATGCAATGAACTCGATTGCCAACTACGATTCACGGTTGAATATACAGTGGCTCACACATTAAGTCGGGCAAGCAATCGACACATTTTCTTTGTTTATTTAAAAACTTACTTTTTTTATTAAAGTTAACAATTCTTATTACTTATTTATGACAGATTTAAGGTTTGCAAAAACAAAATTCATAAACACGAATAAACCGCTTTTACAGACAAAAGACGAAAAAATTACTTGTAAATATTACCACATTCAAAGTCGGACAGAATACGTTCACGAAAGAGAAATAGTTATTTACCTTTAGAATAGAACAAAGTATGGTTTTGGAGTTGAGGTAACTTTAGTTGGAATCTTCTTTTTCGTAGGAGAGTTATATTTTTAAATTTCTATTTAAAGTTTTTAAAATGGCACATCAAATAAAACAATCCACGTGCGAAGAGGGAAAATTGCTAATTTATCACCATTCGGCAGGTAAAACTTCGCAAAATCGCCGATTTAGTAAATTAAAGAAAGTAAACTGTACATGATGTATTAAAAAGATATAAAGAAAACGCCAGAATAGAAAACAAGCAAAGGAAAAGAGCTAAGAAAAAGTTGAGCTCGAGAGATGAAAAATTTATTACAAGAGAAATTTAGAAAGATCCATTTCTGTCCGCTCCAATACTTGCCTCAGTTTTAAAAAAAATTTTTCAGCTTAATGTCTGTAACGAAGGATTCTACGTAAAGATAATTTAAATGGACGAGGAGCCCGTAAAAAGCCCTGCATTAGTGTGAAAAATAAAAAGGATCGCCTTGATTTTGCTCGCGAATACAAATTAAAAGATTTTTCATTTCGGAGCCAGGTAAGTTATTATTTAGATTTCATTTTATAATGTTTAGAAAATTTAATAATATTTTTAATTTTTCCATTTAATTTTTTAAGGTGCTTTTCATAGATGAAAGCAATTTTAATTTGTTCGGATCTGATGGCAGGCGTTACGCGTGGAGCAAACGTAATGGGGAGTTTAATAATAAAAACACGAAAAAGGCAGATAAGTATGGAGGAAGCTTCATAATGGTTTGGGGATGTATGGCAGCCTCGGGTGTGGGCAAACTCCATTTTATTGAAGGCATCATGGATAAAAACGTCTACCTTGATGTCTTAAAATCAAATGTTACGGTGCTCGCATACTGGGTATTTTGGATAACTTTTAGTTTTATCAGGATAATGATCCGAAACACTCCCCGTTGATTCTAAAGACCTCTTATATAATTGCCACAAGCTTACAAAACTCTTGCTCAAAGCCCTGAACTGAATGTTATAGAGCATTTGTGGAAATAATTCCATCTCTCAGAGCGATCATTGAAATCGCCGAAATAAAGCTCCAGTTATACGAAAGAGTGATCGCAATTTTAATAAAAGAATTAAGTGCCGCAAGCTCAGCCAAGGAGTTTTTTGCAAGATATTGTATTTCATACATAATCTCTATGGGTCCACTTTATAATCCAATGACAATTTAAGAAATAGCCGAACAATTGTTCGTTTTATGCAAAAAAAAACAAAACAATTTTACACCAACCATTAATAGATCAAAAGAAGCTCGGTCAAATTGCATGTTCGTATCATTTATATCACAGATCATTGCAGATCAGGTAGATCATCGGAAATAGGGCTCAATATAAAAGGATGTCATTGAATTTTGCCTTATTATGATCTTAATCAAGGTTTTGTAAGCACTTGCTCTTATTTAACTTTATAATTCACATGTTGTTTAAGCTCTTTCTTAATAAAAATGCCAGTTCAGAAATTTTCCCACAGCACATACAGAAAAAAAAAAACAACAACTTTACGGCTCATATTCCGAAAGCTATATATGTTTTAACGAGTCGCAGTCTGATAAATATTGACATTGATAAACGGCATGGTTAAAAATGAAACATTAAGCAAAACAGGTCTTAGCCAGGCCAAAGAGGAAGCGAACATTCGAACGTACGAAATCAATGAAAAATGCAAATATTTAACCAAAATTAACAACAATAATTGACGACGACAATGAAATCGTACAACAATTATTCCAACTTTTGTATATTAACAAGCAATAATGGAGTCAGTATGGGCTGAGGAAAGAGGAAAGGTGGGCTGGGCTGTGTGAAAACGATATAAGTTATTAATACAAAAAAAAAAAAATTAGCTTAAAAAACTATTACATCGCGCAGTTCAGTTGAAGCGAATTGCTTGGGGCGGATGTGGACAATAAAGGTTTTTGTTGTTACTGCGGTTGGTGTTTAATTTTTTTTTTGTTTTTTTTTTCAATACTTAATTCTATTTAAAAAGAAATCGATAGAATTGTTAAATAAATAAATAAAAATAAATTTTGTATGAATTCAAACGCAAAATGAATGTAAATGAAAAATCATATTTGACAGGAAATTGAGGTGTCAACACTTGGTGGTGGTTGTTGTTGTAACAACAATGTTGTTATTTTGTTTTTTTTTTTTTTTTTTTTTGTGTTAAATTAAAAATTAGTTTAAGCTAATAGCAGAAGTATTTCACTTAACAAAAAATGAGTTGTTGTAACACTTAAAAAAATATAATTTTTTTTTAATATTTGCTTGTATTGTTATAAATATTGATAAATGTTGCCAGTGTTTTTTTTTTTGTTAAGCTCTATATATTTGGCTTGAATTTCAACATCATTAGAACGTATTTTAATTACTCGCTCATTTACTGCATCATCCGTCAATCGTTGCTGCTGAATGGCTGACTCTCCATCTAGTAAATGTTGTGAAATGGGCTGGTTGACTAGGTGGTTGGGTGGTGTAAGTACTAACTGGTGGTGGCTGTATCCTGCCGTCCACCATTTAATGTGGCATTTTGTTAAAGGGCGTCAAATTGATATTCAACGCATTTGTAGAGCAAGAGAGCTAACGAACGTTGGCTTCATCATCAATTCTAAATTGCAAAATTCGACTCAAGTTTGAAGGATTTTTGCTCCTGCTACTGCTATTTTTTTGTTTTTTATTTTTTTTTATGTTTCTCATTCCATACACCAGAATGCCTCCTCCAATTTGCCATCATTACGAATGTAATTTATCTTTGCTATCATTAATCAATGTGTTTGCTTGTTAAATGTTGCCTTCCGCGTACCTTGTCTGCCTCACCCTTGTGTTGTGGGTCGATTTTTTTTCGAACTAATAGAAAAGTAATTATTTTTTGCGGTATTCTAATAAATGCTGCACAAAAACATCTTATCATCAAATTATTTTTTTTTTCTTTTGCTAGTTTTGAACCAATTTGATTTCAGCTGTACAGACCTATCCAGACAATTCTGCCTTGATTCGAAAATGTGGTGATACATTACTAGGAAAGAAGGAGCAATCAAATGTAACTTTTCTAAGCGTGGCGGGAAGCCGTAGAATCTGAGAAAAATCTGCCTTTTTCTCAGTCAATTCAAGTTATAAGGCGATCCGAACCACAGACATCTCTACCACCCACAACAACTTTTTTAGTCGTACATATTGAGGAATTTTCAATTTCAGTTGAATAGATATGATATGGCACCTCTAACGTGTCAATTAAATATGCTACCACTCGACTACTGAGGCCGCCATTCGAAGTAATGAAGGTTTTATTATTTTGGTGAAGTCAGTTCGTGAGGGGGGGGGGTTGTCATCCAAATTTTTCCAAATTCCAAAATCATTGTACATTTTCAAAGCTTATGTGTCAAATACCACTTCCATATATTAATTTTTGTGGAAGATTTTGCTATTTTGAAGACATCTCTTTGTATGGGAAGTAGGCGGAGTAATCATTCGATTTGGACAAATTTCAAACTCAGAGTGGAAATTAAGAATCAAAGCTTATGAACAAAGTTCCGAGTCTAATATTTTTGTTAAAGTTTACGAGATTTTATCGTTTTGATATAGTTCGGGAAGTGGGCGTGGTTTTCATAAGATCAAAATCTGTGGATCAAACTCTATGTGCAAAATTCCAATTCATTCGATAAGTTTTTGGTTAAATTTTTGAAATTTTACCGTTTGGAAAAGTCACTTTGTATGGGTGTTAGACCTGATTTTTATAAAATTTGACTCATTTGCGAATTTGGTCTTAATTTTTTAGAAGCTTAAATATCAATTTTCATTAAGATAGCTTTAATATAATATGCCCCATGGTGATGAGTCGAAGGTTCAAGGAAATTAGCTTTCAGATTGTTAGTAATGCCACTCCCTTCAAACCGTTTGCAGATTGTCAGTTGTCCATCCAGTTCTTACAATCTCCAAACCATTTCCTGGGTGACAATTCTCTGATTCCAGATGTCACTACCACCCTATTTTATGACCACCCATAGAAAGTTGCAACTTCCCAGAAGTTGGTCAAATACTATTACCCACAGATACCCTACTTTTGTCCCAATCACTACAATAATTCTCCAGCTCTTGAAGGTCAACTTCTGCTGTAAACTTTCGCATATTATTTATAAATATAAAAAGTAAAAGAATCAGGATAAAAATCGTTTCTCAAAATTAAACCTGATTTAAATTTTTAACAAAAAAAAGAGTTGGCTGTGCCGTGGACACACCCGTAGGTTTTGACGTGACGAAGTTTCTTGTTGTTGATGTTGATGTTGTTGTTGTTGTTATTGTTGTTGTTGTTGTTGTAGTTATTGTTGTTGTTGTTGTTATTGATGTTGATGTTGATGTTGATTCTGATGTTAATGTTGATGTTGATGTTGATGTCGATGTCGATGTTGATGTTGATGTTGATGTTGATGTTGATGTTGATGTTGATGTTGATGTTGATGTTGATGTTGATGTTGATGTTGATGTTGATGTTGATGTTGATGTTAATGTTGATGTTGATGTTGATGTTGATGTTGATGTTGATGTTGATGTTGATGTTGATGTTGATGTTGATGTTGATGTTGGTGTTGGTATTGGTGTTGGTGTTGGTGTTGGTGTTGGTGTTGGTGTTGGTGTTGGAGTTGGAGTTGTTGTTGGATTTGGAGTTGGTGCTTTGCTTTTAGTTTTTTTTTTGCTTCCGCATGGGTTGTGCTCTCATTTCAATTAATCCAGCAAAAGTGGTGCATATGCGTCACATTAGGCGGTTCCCTGATGGTCTTTGACACGCCATAAATTTATTTTTTTATTTTTGTCATATGCCCGAAGACCTCACCTTCGTTTTCGTTCCTTAAAATTTACCGTTGCACCAGTAGTCACAGTGTTAAAAATCCATGCAACGTTTTTTCATGGCTGTAGCATTTTTACTGCATTATGTGATTGCATCCCTGAAATCATGACAACAAGTTTTTTTTTGTAATTTAGTTGTAAAGCGTAATAAGTTTATTGAGTAAAAATTCAATGCAACGCCGCTGCATGAATGTTGCGTTATCGATCTTTGAGCGGCTCTCTCAGCGTCCCCATGATGTCAGAAACTTTTTGTCTAATTTTGTTGTGAGGGTTTCCAGTAGGCCTTTATTGGCGTATCGTATTTTTAATTATAGCACTAATACTCAGCGAGTAATAATTCCATGTAACAAATTTTCAGTTGCGTTGCTTACGCAGCTCCCACTACGTCCCTATGCCGTATTAAATTTTTTTTTTGTTTTGACGTGACGAAGTTACATACGTTGTACTGCTCTAGTTTCCAAAAAAGTTGAAAAATGAATTTTTTAAAAATTCATCTGCGTTTCATTGAATTGTTACTCGCTGGGTATAAGAGCTATGATTAAAAAAATAGTATGACCATAAAGGTTAATTCTTTGACTATATTACAAAAACAAAAAAAAAATTTAATACGGCATATGGGCGTAGTGGCAGCTGCGTAAGCAACGCAACTGAAAATTTGTTACATGGAATTATTACTCGCTGAGTATTAGTGCTAGGATTAAAACTACGATACGGCAATAAAGATCTAGTGGAAGCCCTCACAACAAAATTAGACAAAAAATTTCTGACATCATGGGGACGCTGAGAGAGCCGCTCAAAGATCGATAACGCAACATTCATGCAGCGGCGTTGCATTGAATTTTTACTCAATGAGTATATAACCTACGATAAAAGTTTAAAAACGAAAATTAAGTTTTTATACATGGCTTTACGACAAAAATAAAAAAAAAAATTCCGGCGTCGTCAGGTCGTGAATATAGCAGCTTATGTAACAGAAATGTAATATCGTTGCATGGAATTATTACTCACTCAGGAGGAGCGCTACGGTAAATTTTGTTTTACGACAGCATGGATGTGTTGTTACGCTTTACAACTAAATTACAAAAAAAATCTTTTTGTCATGATTTCAGGGATGCAATCACATAATGCAGTAAAAATGCTACAGCCATGAAAAAACGTTGCATGGATTTTTAACACTGTGACTACTGGTGCAACGGTAAATTTTAAGGAACGAAAACGAAGGTGAGGTCTTCGGGCATATGACAAAAATAAAAAAATAAATTTACGGCGTGTCAAAGACCCTCAGGGAACCGCCTAATGTGACGCATATGCACCACTTTTGCTGGATTAATTGAAATGAGAGCACAACCCATGCGGAAGCAAAAAAAAACTAAAAGCAAAGCACCAACTCCAAATCCAACAACAACTCCAACTCCAACACCAACACCAACCCCAACATCAACATCAACATCAACATCAACATCAACATCAACATCAACATCAACATCAACATCAACATCAACATCAACATCAACATCAACATCAACATCAACATCAACATCAACATCAACATCAACATCAACATCAACATCAACATCAACATCAACATCAACATCAACATCAACATCAACATCAACATCAACATCAACATCAACATCAACATCAACATCAACATCAACATCAACATCAACATCAACATCAACATCAACATCAACATCAACATCAACATCAACATCAACATCAACATCAACATCAACATCAACATCAACATCAACATCAACATCAACATCAACATCAACATCAACATCAACATCAACATCAACATCAACATCAACATCAACATCAACATCAACATCAACATCAACATCAACATCAACATCAACATCAACATCAACATCAACATCAACATCAACATCAACATCAACATCAACATCAACATCAACATCAACATCAACATCAACATCAACATCAACATCAACATCAACATCAACATCAACATCAACATCAACATCAACATCAACATCAACATCAACATCAACATCAACATCAACATCAACATCAACATCAACATCAACATCAACATCAACATCAACATCAACATCAACATCAACATCAACATCAACATCAACATCAACATCAACATCAACATCAACATCAACATCAACATCAACATCAACATCAACATCAACATCAACATCAACATCAACATCAACATCAACATCAATATCAACATCAACATCAACATCAACATCAACATCAACATTAACAACAACAGCAAGAAACTTCGTCACGTCAAAACCTACGGGTGTGTCCACGGCACAGCCAACTCTTTGTTTTTTTTTATATAGTCAAAGAATTTCCCTTTATGGTCATACTATTTTTTTAATCATAGCTCTTATAACCAGCGAGTAACAATTCAATGAAACGCAGATGAATTTTTAAAAAATTAATTTTTCAACTTTTTTGGAAACTAGAGCAGTACAACGTAACTTCGTCACGTCAAAAAAAAAAAAAAAACAAAAAACGAATTTAACCTAACAAAACTTTGATCGAGTTTCTTAAGATCAACCTGTTTCGTGCGTGTTGAAAAATTTTTCTGTGTCATCTGGAATTCGAACCTGGACTTGTATTGCCATTGAGTGGTCCACGTACTGTTTAACGCACTCGGCCACTCCCGCCTAAATATTTAACAATAAAAAAGTTTTTCAATGGAGCAATTGAGTTTATTTGACGATGGTTACTACATATACTTCGGGAATAAATACCGAATTATTTTTTCATTTAAAAAAAGACATAACATTTCTCAATTTTTGAAATGGTACACTAAGGGAAATAACGCATATTAGCATTATCCACGCCTCAGTATAAATTTCATTTAAATATTTATGTGGATAAATCAAATGTTTTCCTTACAACTCATTTTTTTCCCGTATTTGAATTTTATTTATACCACACACGTACATACATGTTCAATACAAGCAAGCAGAAACAGCATCGTACACGTACACACATATTCCAACAAGCAGCAACAGCATCGCACTCTGTTCCTGCAGTTTATTTCTTGCAGTTGCAGGTTTCTTATAGTTCTCATTTAGTTATTATTGCAAGGGTAATATAGCCTGCATATATAGTGCGATGGGTGATCATGATGGGTGCGAAAATGGAATTATGTAGGGTGGAGTGACAACTCGATATTTTCTCAAAAATATCTGGCACCGTTTGTCATTTATGTACCTGCATATTTTGTATTTTCTATCTTAGTTTTTCTTCCTCTTTTCTTCTTCCTCTTTTCTTCATCCCCTTCAATTTAAATATTTTGATTTTTAAATTCAATATTTTTATAAAAATTTTCTGACTTTCCAACTTATTGTACGTTTTCAAAGCTTATATTTAAAATCCAGTCCAATAAAATAATTTTTGTGGAAGACTTTGCTATTTTGAAGACGTCTCTACGAACAGGAAGTAAGCGGAGTATTCATGCGATTTGGACAAATTTAAAACTCAGAGTGGAAATTACAAATCAAAGCTTATGAGAAAAATTCCAAGTCATTATAATATTTTTGTTAAAACTTACAAGATTTTATCGTTTGATATAGTTTGGGAAGTAGGCGTGGTTTTCATTCTACTTTGCCAAATTTAACTAAGACCAACTATCTACTGAGATCAAAATCTGTGAATCAAAGTCTATGTGCAAAAGTCATTCGATAAGTTTTTGTGAAATTTTTTAAATTAGCGCCGACTTCAAAGCTTTTATGTTCATAAAGCAATTAATGTATTGATGATAATAAAACAAATAAGAAAAAATGGAAATGATAAGATTTCTAATATTATAATACATATAAATTACTTTTAAAATTTGACCAAGAAATCAATGGGGAAAGTTATTTAAAATTATTTTTACTTTGTAGTGATTTTGAAGTCGGTTTTTTTTGTAAAAAATTTTTTATTTCTTCCTTTTTAGAAAATATTTATGTCATAGTATTATTGAGGAAAATTTCAAACATGAAACTTTGTTCATAAAAAATTTGTTTTATTAATTCCTGAAAGTTTGTTGGGTATTTTCCATTTCTGTCTCTTTATAATTTTTATTAAAGTGCCACGCCCTTTTTATAATCCCTCCCACTTTCTTGATCGTACTTTATAATGATTCTACCTAGCCTTTTGGCAAGTTTCAGTTTGCAAGTATCAATATTAACCGATATATAGTACTTTCCTTAAAGTGCCACACCCTATGTACAATCCCGCCCACTTTTGTAATGATTCTATCTACCCACCTACCTGCATACCAAATATTAGTACCCTAGTGTCAATATTAACTGAGACATAGTATTTTTATAATATTGCAACACCCCTTTGTTGAATAACGCCCAATTTTTGGACAGTAATTTTTAATAACACTGCCTTCCCATGTACTAAATTTCAGTACCCTAGTGTCAACATATACAGTGTATTTCTAATATTTATACCCCTTTGTCAAATAACGCCTACTTTATAGATCGTAATTTGTAATAATTGTGCCTACCCCTGTATTTTTACTGTAAATTTCAGTACCCTAGTGTCAATATTAACTGAAATACAGTGTTTTTCTAATACTTACCTTTGTCAAATATCGCCCACTTTTTTAAAAAAGGACCTCTGAGTCAGTTCCGTCTCTACCATAGGGGCACACGGGGCACTGGCCCAGGGCCCCTCACCTGGCAGGGGCCCCAAAATTTTGGCATATTCGTCATTAACACGAAAAAAGAAAAACTCAGTGCTTATTGAATTTTTTTCAATTAAGAATTTATGTAATTTCAACATTGTCTGTGACTTAGATTCTCAATCTTTCACTTCAAGTTTTTTACCAAGTACAAGTTTCAAAAATATACCAAACGATCCTGGTTCGTATTGTGATGAAATTTTTACGGAAGAAGTACGCGATATTTGGGCTTGCAAAGGTCCAGAGTTTTTCCAGAGTTTTTCCATATAAATAGAAAGTGGCTCCTATATTCGCCGTTGAAGAATTCTGTATTTTGTTTTTGCTGCCGTCTATTTAGTTCTCCAAATGGATATAAAGATTGGAAGCGTATAAGTAATTTTTTGATGGAGCACGAGAACAGTTCACAGCACCGACAATCGATGATGAATTATGTGGCAAGAACCAAAACTTCTGGACGAGTTAATAGTGGGTTGCTATCGCAACATAATGCACAAGTCAATTATTGGAAAAATGTACTTAAAAGAATCGTTTCAGTTGTGAAATTTTTGGCTTCTAGGGGACTTATGTTTCTTGGTGATAATGAAGTATTGGGGTCTCAAAATAACGGAAATTATTTGGGATGCTTAGAACTAATTAGTGAATTTGATCCTTTTCTTGCTGACCACATGCGAATGTATGAAAATTGTGGAAAAGGAAGTACATCATATTTGTCTGCAAATATATGCAATGAATTTATCAATATAATGGGACTGAAAGTTTTAACTGTGTGGCGTCCGTGGCGTAGTTGGTTAAAGTGCGTGGCCGCTATGTCAACAAACTTTGGAGACCCAGGTTCGAACCCCAGCAGCGACAGAAAATTATTTTAATTAAAATAATTTTTCTGTACGGCCGCCACCTCTCTGCAGACAATGGCAAACCTCAGAGAGTAATAAAAATGCCATGTAAAGCTTCTTGAGAATAAGAACATTCCGTTCATCGCCGTTCGGAGTCGGCGTTAAGCCTGTAGGTCCATTTCTCGGTCAATTGTGTACAAACTTAATAACACGCACAACACAATTGATCATAAGAAGCTAGGTCAAAGTCCTTTCAAGGGCTGAAATGGCCAGTTATTTATTTATTTTTTTTTTGAAAGTTTTAACAACTATTGTCAACGAAATAAAAGCAGCGAAATATTTCTCAATAAGCGCTGATTCCACTTCAGATTTCTCCCATGTTGACCAACTAACTTTTATCGTTAGATATGTAAAAGACAGAGAGCCAATTGAGAGATTTTTGACATTTTCACCTATAAAAGAACATAAGGCTCAATATATAGCAGAAACCATTTTAGAATTTTTGAAGAACCTTAATATATCAATAAAAGATTGTCGTGGACAGAGCTACGATAATGCCTTCAACATGGCTGGACAGTATTCTGGTGTTCAGAAAAGAACAAAAGAAAAATGCGAATTTGCTATTTTTGTGCCATGTGCCGCACATTCATTGAATTTAGTTGTTGTTTATTCTGTTGGGTGTGTTCCACAAGCGGTAGCATACTTCCAATTCATTCAAAATTTGTTAAATTTTTTTCGGGTTCGACCAAACGATGGAAAATTATGACAGAATGTTTAAGTGCGAACAAAGTTTAGAAGTCTCTCTCGGAAACTAGATGGTCTGCACGTGCTGATACTCCTAATGCTTTGCATAATGGTTATGATCATATTTCTGAAGATTTAGCATCAATTGTCAAAGAAAGCGATCAATCAGGAGAAACAAGAAATGAGGCTCTAAGCTTTGCGAACAAGATGGAAAAATTTGAGACGATTCTTCTAACGGAGATATGGAATGAACTTTTGGAAAAAAAAAATAAAACAAGCAAAAGTTTACAGAATAATACCATAACCTTAGACATTGCAGAAAAACTTTTTGAATCTCTATCTGATTATGTCAGCAGCACACGAAGTAATTTCGATCACTATCAATGTTACAAGAACGACTTACTAATTTGTCAATCATCTGCATTGAAAGTGATATTCTTCATAAAATAGACTTTGACGATCTAATAGAAGATTTTGCAGTACAGAAAGAAACCATTATTGTAACCATGCAAACCATTAATACAGTGATTTAATTTTTTCTGCTTCTTTAAACAGTAATCACATGTATTTGATTGTTACACATAAGGTAAACATGAAAATAATAAAATTATTAAATGTATGTGAATTTCTTCAAGATATTTTTTTACAAGTAATTGCCTTTTTTATCATTTACACATTTCGTTTTTTGTATAGGGCCCCAAATTGTATTGTGCCCAAGGGCCCCTGCATAGTTTAAAACGGCCTTGCTCTGAGTTGATGGTATCTATCTGTTGACAAAAAATTAGGAAAATCGGGCAAGTGCTTTAGGAGCTATCGATGTACATACATTAAAAAAAAAAACAGAAACCAACGAACTTGAGAACCTTCTCCTTTTTGAAGTCGGTTAAAAATAAAACCAATTTTCACTGATACTACTCAATCTGTTCACCCTCCAACTAAGTATCACCCATCTTCCGAATCAACACAATGCTTTCGCACTTATGTGGGTCATCCCCTGATTGTTGGTTTAGTTTAAAAAGTGTTTTTTTTTCATTTGTCGGTTTCTTGCAGATATGCATCTCTTTATGGTCGCCGACGGAAAGTCTTTATAAACCGTTTGCAAAACGTCTTAAATTTTCACCAAGTCTTTCTTTCTTTACCTTTGAATCTGTTTCACTCCATATTCATATTCATATTCATATTCTTAGTGGAATAACTCTTAATAAAACGGTCGTTGATTTTTGTCGTAATGACTTTTCATTTTTGGAATGGTTGTTTTTATTTTGCTCAATTATGTTTTGGTTAAAACGTTAAATGAAACACTCTTTCAATTTTGGTTTATTTTTGAACGTGTCACAGCGTTTACTGAGTATTTTGAGTCTGTTGAGTGGTTTTTTGTTCACACTTAATATAGCCGCTTACAACCTGAAAGAAGCGACAACGTTAAGGATGAATATTTAATCGTTTCACAAAATCAATTCGTTTGTGCCATTTAGTATGCAACATAAGAAGTCCAAGTGCAGAATGCAGAATAAAATTTGGAAATAATTAAATTAATATTTCTCACATAATGTGCAAGAAATTTGAAAAATAAATCAATGCTATGGAGTTGCACATGAAGAAATTGAGGATGAAGATGCAAGAAAAATTGAACTGTTTGCGGTGAACTTCAGAAAAAAATATTTAAAATAATAAAGTCAACGGAATTATATAATTTTTTGCTTGTAAGTAAATTAATGATTGTATTTTTTAAATATGTTTTAACTTATTAATTTATTAACGAAAATTAATTTTTATACAGTGTAAATCATGCGTGTAATATAATTTTCTATATTAGCATTCCCAATGAATTTCAATTCCAAAATCAGAGGAAGACAGGACAGCCTATATTAATTTTTTTTTGAATATTTGGCAATTATTACCATAGAGAGCAAATGTCAAAGCAGGGGCGGCTGGAATAAAAAACTGAAAACATACAAAGTTTATTCTAAACTCAACACGAAAAATCCTTAAGCAGCAATCTTCGTTATGAGCCATCATGAATCTTGTTCATGGCTCTTACTATGTCACGGTTTAACCCCCTCTAGAATGAAGAGAGTTAAACGCCAAAATAAATCAAAGATCAAGAAAACTAAAAATCAAAAAAACTAAAAAAATTCATACAAATAAGATTGTTATAAAAGTTGTTACTTATATTTTATTAAAAAAGAAAGTGACACAATGATGGGAAAATAAAACTTACAAGTGTCCTGAAATAATCCGTAAACTTACTGTTAGAAATAAGAAAGTTTTAATTTTGTAATTGGAAAAATTGCTTTTGCAATGAAAAGCTGAGAGCGTTTATTTCTACACGCAAAGAAAAAAAAACGTTTATCGCCAGTTTGCTGCAAACGAACTTCGTTTGTCGTGCTTGAAATCGTTATTTGCAAACGTTTCAACAGTTGTCATAATAACAGTTCAGTTGCGAGAAACGCGTCATATAGTTGCAGGAAATTAATTTCGTTTGTCATAAACGCGAGTGATTTTTAAATTGCAGCAATTGAAAACTTCGTTTTTCCCAACTGAAAATTTTGTTTTTTTTCCCCTTCGTTGTATAAACATAACGCTTATAGTTTAGACTATAAACTTTAGAGTTACTTTTTGGACAAATTGTTACTATATAAGGAAATTGGTAGTTTGCTTAATACACAAAAATGTAAAAAAAGGCAAATGATACAGTTTTGTTCATTGTTTAATTATTTTTTTTTAAAGATTTTAGTAACAAAAAATATGTATTAATAATAGCATGTACAGTATCCTTTTGCTTTTTTGAGTTCCTGAATGCGATTGGGCATACTGGATGTAACTATATCTCTTCACAAACTCTGGTCGTATAGCCTCCTATACTTCCTAAGTTCGCTCCAACAGTTCATTCATTCCACTGGGCGGACTAGGATAATTAGCAAGCTATGATTTGGCGTGAGTCTAAAAATTTTCAAATGAATTTATGTCTGGAGATTGTGGATGCCATTTCAAATTACAATTATTGTTGCTTTTACCTCCAGTCTTTGGCAATATGTGCAGTTGGGCGTATCGAAAAATTTAGATCGTATTCGAAGAGGTATCAAAAGTTGCATGGGATTGTTAAGATCACCCAAAACATTTTAGAAAAAAAGGATGTCTTCCTCTCCCGCAAGGACAGAGTTGTTTTTTGAGAAAATCAGTAAAAAATAACGATCTTATACTTCCCAAATTTATTTTGGATTCATCAAATCAAGGTGGTTTATTTTTTGGGGGAAATATAACTTTTCTTTCAAATAAAACACATAAAAATTAATGAAATGGCCAAAATCCATATATGTAATACTTCTATATTGGCAGTACACTCAAGGTACATTCGCCAACATTAGAGTGCAGATATATTGTTATATGAGCGAGAAAATATATAAACGAATGTACCCGAAATTAAATTTGAAAATAAAAAATAATAGATAAATGTCAGTTTAAATTTTTATTGTTCGAATTTTTATGGTTAAAATTTTGCTTGCTTAAATTTTTCTTTTTTTAAATTTAATCATACTTCTCGCGGTTTTGTTATAATTGTCTTATAATGGTGCGTGCCTGTGACTTATGTAGAACAAATGTGATTTGTTTTGTTTTATGTTTGGGGCACACGTTTTTCATATCAACCGCCTCTGTGACTATTTAATGTTTTCTTGTAAATAGTAGTTTTCATATATTCAAATATACTAGTACAAACAACAAAATCTCATGTAGGCTCCCTGCAAAAATTTCCCATGTGCCTCAAAAAAAATGACTCTAAAAAGAGTATTTCTTTTGCGTGTTTTATGAGTACGCAATAAAAAGACTCATAAAGGAGTCTTTGATATGATTCTAAAATGATTGCTCAAAAATAAGACTCAAAAAATAGTATTTTTTATGAGTGTTTAATGAGTACGCAATAAAAAGACTCATAACGAAGTCTTTTATATGATTGTGAAATGATTGCTCAGAAATAAGACTCAAAAAAGGATATTTTTTATGCGTGTTTTATGAGTACGCAATAAAAAGACTCATAAAGGAGTCTTTGATATGATTCTAAAATTATTGCTCAAAAATAAGACTCAAAAAATAGTATTTTTTATGCGTGTTTTATGAGTACGCAACAAAAAGACTCATAAAGATGTCTTTTATATGATTGTAAAATGACTTTAAATTTTTCTACTATTACTTTTTATTTGAAATGTTTAAAAAAGATATTGTTGTCATTTGTTTTTATTGTTTTTATTTTTCAACTATCAAATATTTTAAATAAATTTGAATCTAAAAATATATTTCAGCCTAAACGGATCATAATTACTTCTGAGTTCTGAAAGATTCCTCAGTATGAGTCTTAAAAGATTCCATTCCATGATTCTTAAATATGACTATCAAAAGTGTCTTAATTTTGAGTCCAAAAGACAGTTATATGAGTTCTAAAAAAGTATTTATTTAAAGACTTTATTATGAATCTTAAAAAAGTATTTAAAATGAGTCTTAAAATAGTCTTAATTTTGAGTCCAAAAAGACTCATTTATATGAGTTATAAAAGAGTCTTTATTATGAATCTTTAAAGAGTCTTTAGTTTAGTTTAGTTTAGTTTAGTTTATTGTCTATAAATTTTTACAATTTTTTCAGACAAGCAAACATTAAATTTAAAATTAAATAAGTTAATTAATCAGTTATAATATAGATTAAGTGCATGCATAAATTAATTTTTAGAGTAAGAAAAATCAATACATATTTTTGAATTTAGTAAATTAAACTCACTTAAACATCTATTCATAGGTTCAAACAACAAATAATTTGTTCTACAGAAGTTAATTTTGAAATAATTAAATTTTCGTAAATTTCTATTAGGAACATTGAAATTAATTATACCAAGCAAATAGGAGCAATCAATATTTCCACAAACTATGTCATATAAAAAAACGAGTGAATGTATTTTCCGTCTTATTTCCAACGACTTCAAATTTAATAATAAACATCGAGCGTTATATGATGGTAGTGGTTCAACAAAGTTTACGGATCTCAAAGCAAATTTTAAAATTTTCTTTTGAATACGCTCAATTCTCATTATATGAACCATGTAATATGGGTTCCATATAAAGGATGCATATTCAAGACGCGATCTTACAAATGTCATGAAAAGATTTTTCAAGGTGTAGGGATCAGAAAAGTTAGAACAATTTCTTCTCAGGAAAGCATATACAGAATATGATCGTGAAAGTGCGCACGTTAAATGTTGAACGAAAGAAAAACTTGAGTCCAAAATTACACCTAAATCTTTGATCTCATCTACAATTTTAAGTTGAGTACTTCCAATATAATAAGTAGATGAAAAAACCTTTTTGGTTTTAGCAAAATTAATATGATAGCATTTACTAATATTAAGAAACAGGCGATTTCTCACGCACCAATTGAAAACACAATTTAAATCTAACTGTAGCAGATAGACATCAAAACTATTACGAATAGTCTTAAAAATTTTTAAATCATCTTTATTATGAGTCTTAAAAGAGTATTAAATATGAGTCTTAAATGAGTCTTAATTTTGAGTACAAAAACTAATTTAATTGAAAAAAAAAACTAATTTATATGAGTTCTATAAAAGTCTTTATTATGAGTCTCAAAAGAGTCTACATTTTGAGTCTTAAATGAGACATAAAGCAGTCATTATTATGAATCATATTTTGAGGCCCGAAACCTACGAAAATGTACTCAAAAAAGAGTCTTTGTTGAGCGCATTATGACTATAAAAGCTCATTTATATGAGTTTTAAAAGACTCTTTTAAGAGTCATAATGTTTGCTGGGCTGTCTCTTTTTGATTTCGTAGTTGAAATTCATTGAAAATGTTGGTTGCTGCCAATATAGAAGTATAACATATATGCCAAAATGGCTATAATTAGTTTGCAAATATTATGGCATTTAGTGTTTGAACAGAACTTTGGGTATATGGCCACCGCGACTGCGGTCTCATAAAGATCATCCTGCATAGCCGGCCTTACTTTGCCAATAACACGCCGAATGATTTCCAACTGGTCGTAGCTGGTCTATCAACATAGGTTAGTGACTTGACGTACCGCCACAAAAAGTAGGTTAACGGAGTCAAATAACATGACCTAAGTGGCCAATTGACAGGCTCCATTCTTTGATATGATTCGGTCACCAAAAGTATGTCCCAATAAAGTGATGGTTTCACACGCTGTATGACTTGTTGCAATATCCTGCTGAAACCACTTAGCACTTAGACGATTGATATTGACGTGAGGAACCAAAAAGTCGCGAATAATTTGTCAGTAGAGCTCACCATTGACGGTAACGTTGGGTCCATGTTCAGTTTTGAAAATGTATGGACCAATGATGCAAATCACACCAGACAGTTACTCTTTCTGGATGTAAGGAAAAATCAATGATGATTTATTTGCGAATAACAAAAAGGTACTTTTCTACCTGAATATATTCATAAATAAATTCGAAGTCTTTGCATAGTAATTTACCAAATTGTGTTTATTTTGCTCGACATTCCAATCAATATGCGCCCTTCCAAACTAGAACCGGTTGCTTGATGGTTTTTTGTGGACATGGGAAAATTTCGGGACAATCTTCTAAATGGATTTTTCTTCACAAGATGGCGAATCACAGTTTTTGAGATATTTCTTCTCGTATGGCTGCAAAGGACTTAAAAGGATCCCATTTTGTTAAGATCTCAATCAGTGGCGGATCTACATACGGGCTAAATTCCCCTTGGAGAATTTTTTGCATGGTAACGTAAATAAAAAAAAGCCCTAATAGCCGTTTCAGTCCTCCTCCCCTAGGACTAAAAAAATTTTAGCTTGCCTACCCCCTCTGGCGACACCTAGCCCCGCTACTGATCTCAATGTAACTGTCATCCTGTGGTATTGTCTTACGTGGACCATGGTAGAATAAAGCAGATAGATGCAAGGGAGCCACCGTGGACTCAGAACTCTCAAATCGAAATTATTTCAATTTGAAATATTTTTGTTGTATCTTTGCTTTCTTTCGCTATTTTGACAGTTATTGTTGACAAAAAGAGAGCAAAAGCAGTACTTCATCTACCTTGTTTCTTTTATCATGAGGTGGACGGCCTCTCAGTTCTCTTTGGTGTCTAAGACAGTGTTGCTCATGGTATAATAATACAAGGTAGCATTGACAGTTGCTTGGGAAAACATCTCCTGTCAAAAAATATACTCAAAAAAAGAGCGCTTACAATCCGCCATTGAAAACACAAACAATGCTGAAAACGTTGAAGTAAAAAAAAAAACAACAACCACAGCAGCTGCAGATGCATTTCCACAAAAAGCTGTTTTTGACAGGAGATGTTTTCTTGTAAAGAGTGATTTTTTAAGTGCCTGATAACTTTTTTTTAAAAAAAAACGCATAAAATTTGCAAAATCTCATCGGTTCTTTATTTGAAACGTTAGATTGGTCCATGACATTTACTTTTTGAAGATAATTTCATTTAAATGTTGACCGCGGCTGCGTCTTAGGTGGTCCATTCGGAAAGTCCAATTTTGGGCAACTTTTTCGAGCATTTCGGCCGGAATAGCCCGAATTTTTTCGGAAATGTTGTCTTCCAAAGCTGGAATAGGTGCTGGCTTATTTCTGTAGACTTTAGACTTGACGTAGCCCCACAAAAAATAGTCTAAAGGCGTCAAATCGCATGATCTTGGTGGCCAACTTACCGGTCCATTTCTTGAGATTAATTGTTCTCCGAAGTTTTCCCTCAAAATGGCCATAGAATCGCGAGATGTGTGGCATGTAGCGCCATCTTGTTGAAACCACATGTCAACCAAGTTCAGTTCTTCCATTTTTGGCAACAAAAAGTTTGTTAGCATCGAACGATAGCGATCACCATTCACCGTAACGTTGCGTCCAACAGCATCTTTGAAAAAATACGGTCCAATGATTCCACCAGCGTACAAACCACACCAAACAGTGCATTTTTCGGGATGCATGGCCAGTTCTTGAACGGCTTCTGGTTGCTCTTCACTCCAAATGCGGCAATTTTGCTTATTTACGTAGCCATTCAACCAGAAATGAGCCTCATCGCTGAACAAAATTTGTCGATAAAAAAGCGGATTTTCTGCCAACTTTTCTAGGGCCCATTCACTGAAAATTCGACGTTGTGGCAGATCGTTCGGCTTCAGTTCTTGCACGAGCTGTATTTTATACGGTTTTACACCAAGATCTTTGCGTAAAACCTTCCATGTGGTCGAATAACACAAACCCAATTGCTGCGAACGGCGACGAATCGACATTTCACGGTCTTCAGCAACACTCTCAGAAACAGACGCAATATTCTCTTCTGTACGCACTGTACGCATTCGTGTGGTTGGTTTAATGTCCAATAAAGTAAACTGAGTGCGAAACTTGGTCACAATCGCATTAATTGTTTGCTCACTTGGTCGATTATGTAGACCATAAATCGGACGTAAAGCGCGAAACACATTTCGAACCGAACACTGATTTTGGTAATAAAATTCAATGATTTGCAAGCGTTGCTCGTTAGTAAGTCTATTCATGATGAAATGTCAAAGCATACTGAGCATCTTTCTCTTTGACACCATGTCTGAAATCCCACGTGATCTGTCAAATACTAATGCATGAAAATCATAACCTCAAAAAAATCACCCTTTAGAAGAGAAAATAAGCAGTTGTCAATGCCACCTTGTATTATTATACCATGAGTGTTGCTAGATTGAGTTGAATTTCCCTAATTGAGGTAATTTTTTGACTCATTTTTTGGGTAGAGGTAAAAAAGGTAATTTTTGACCAAAAGTGGTAAATTTTGCGAAAATAATAATTTTTTTAGACTTGTTGATTTTGTGAGTTATTGGCAGCACTGTTACCTCTCTGATCATATTCACAACCAGTTTAATATTTTTCAGGGCCGGCCCTAGAGCCGAGCCAGTAAGGCCAGGGCTCGGGGCGCATACAGATAGGGGCGCCTTACATATTAAAAAAAAAATATATCAATTAATATATATGGAAACATATATGGCGACCGTGGCATGCATGTTAAGTGTGTAACTTGCATGCCTGGAGCGAGAGATTGATTCCCACTCACGGCAAATTTTTTCTTAATAAAAAATTTTCTGATCGGTCATCCCCTCTTTGAAGACAATGTCAAACCTCAGAGAGGAAACAATGCCATGAAAAACTTCTTGAGAACATGAGCCGTGTGGAGTTGGCATAAAACATGTAGGTTCAGTTCTGGATCAATTGTGTACAAACATTTTATAACACACATAAGACGACTGTTTGAACGATGATGAGCAACTTAATATTACCATAGCCACAGCAGCGAAAAATAAGTCAGAAGCCACAGCTATATTGCACAAAATTGAAAAATATAAATTTATCTGCTCTTTAATTGTATGGTATGATATTTTATTTGAAATAAATATAACTAGCAAAGCATTTCAGGCAGTTAGTTTAAACCTCAGCCAAGCAGTAACGTGGTTATCAAAGAGTATAATGTTCCTTGCAGACTATAGAACAGATGCCAAATTTTCTTGTATTTTGGAGGAGGCTAAAATAATTGCAATTGATTTAGATATTGATGTACAGTGTGAACGCGCACGAGTTCGCCTAAAAAGGAGACAGGAGGTAATTCCAGTTTATGTAACGCTGACACCTGCCGTATAGACTTAATTCCACGTTGCCCCATGACAGTGGGATCGAGGTTCAAGGAATTGATGCCTAGGAGGCATCAGGACGTCAGTGCTATGCTAATATCTATAAGACGTCCATCATACCTTTCCTAGGCGTCACTTCCATGACTCCAGACGCGTCCAACGCCCTGTCATAGTAGTTTCAACACCGGTCGCACACCATACTTAAGTGTATATTTAAATTAATAAATATACTGTATGGATAGCACCAATGCTGGAACGCAACTGTTCCAATTATGGATGATTAGTTCGGTCATCATCCACATTTATTGGTGGAAATCGAGACCCATCTAACATCTCTGACAATTTGAGGGCATTGCCACCCGGTTGATTAAGCGCAACTCCACGCCGATCTCACAGACCTGTTCGCGACATTGAACTAGTCAAATGGTCCACCTACTTCCCAGATTGGGCGACCAACTCCAGGATCTGGGTAGTCCCTTCTCATTTACACAGGATAGGGCGAACCCGTTGCCTGCGACCAGCCTCCTTTTTCCTGGATTTGCACAGGCTGCTCGTCAAAACAAAGTTAAAGTTAAAGTTAATTTTTTTAACAAGATCTTGGACAACGCGATACAATCATTACGTGATCGTTTTCAACTTATTCATGGACACTACAGTAAATTCGAAATGCTATATAACTTTGGCAATATCACCAACATAACGGATGATGAAATATGAAAATATTGCGTGGATTTAGAACTTCTCTTAACTGACGGTGATCAAAATGACGAATTAAAATACCTTCAAAATCATTTGTCTTCAGATCGCTATGATTCTCCTATTGAAATTATAAATAATTTATTAGAAAATAATTTAACAACCGCATTGCTAAATACAGTGACTCAAAAAATTGATCGCATGTGTGTAAGCAGTGCGTGTAGCAGTAGATTGTGTACAAATTATTAAAGCCACTACTGTAAAAGTAACGGTTATTAATTTTGTTATATTATTATTCTCATTTGGCAGTAATATATTTAAAAAATTTCAGTGCTTATTTAAGTGTTGGACTGGAAACACTAAAAGTTCATTCGATCAATTTTTTGAGTTTGCTAAAAAATAATAAAAGAATAACGAAACTTCGAAACTATTTTATTGAATGTGGTCATTAACTTTGATTTTAGTGAGACTTGTTTATTTAAGGTAAAACTAAACTAGTTTTTAAGTTTGTAACTACAAAATGTAATTATTTGAAAAATCTTTCAGATTTAAGCAATATCACCTGCAAAGTTTAAGCCAATTGAACATTTCTTGCGTGAGGGTGTTTCTCATAGGCAAATTTCTCTATCTGTAAAGTGCTCCATTTCAACAGTTAGCAAAGTTCGCGCTCAATGTGAAAATTTGACGATTAAGAACTGCGCTGGACGAAAACCCATTATATCAAATTTATTAAGGCGTCGAATAATACATCAAATTACACATGGGGTACATGATAATGCTGTTGAAATAAATAAATGCTTGAAAATAAATGACGTCATTCATGTTTTGGACGAAACAATTAAAAATCTTCTAGGAAAAAATGATTTTAAAGGTCGCTTTAAGGTAAAGAAACCCTTATTGTCTAATCGCTATAAGAAATTGCGGCTCAAATTTGCCCGTAAGTACAAAAGTTACAGCATTGACGATTGGAACAAGGTTATATGGTCCGATGAAACTAAAATTAACAAATATGGGTCTGATGGGAGGCAGTGGACTTAGACAAAAAAAGGTGGAAAATTATCCAGTAGACATGTTCAGCCAACAGTGAAATTTGGAGGAGGCTCAATAATGCTGTGGGGGTGTATGACTTGGATTGAAGTTGTAAAGTGTCATAAAATTGCAGGAAAAAGTACAGCACAGGACTATATTAATATTTTGAAAGCAAACCTTTTCCAAAATTTGGATATGTTCGGAGTTGTTTTGGAGGAATCGATTTTCCAGCAAGACAACGATCTAAAACATACGGCTAGAATAACAAAAATGTGGTTCCAGGAAAATTCTATAAACGTCTTGGACTGGCCACCGCAATCACCTGATTTAAATCCGATTGAGCACTTGTGGTGGAGCTTAAACGCGGATTGAGGGATGGTGAATGTGCGCCACGAACACTCGATGATATCTGGCAAAAAGTCCAGATAAAATGGAATGTACTGTCACAGGATTTATGCAAAAATTTGGTGGAAACCATGCCACGAAGAATAAATGCTGTTTTGAAAGCACGCGGAGGCTACACAAAATATTAACTTTTAAACTCAAATAATTGATCGAATATGTTTAATTAATTTTTCTAATTTATTTTACTACAAATTCTGAAAAATTAAAAAAATAATGTGTTTTTTTATTTAAGAAAAATTAAGTTTGTAAAAATATATAATCTTTTCATAATCCATTTTTCCGTTTTCCTGTAATATTTGTTTTGTAAGAAATTCCTGAACATGCGATCAATTTTTTGAGTCACTGTATATATATGGCATTAAGATCGTCTTGATGGTTTAGCTACCCTTTCCATCGAACGCGATATAGTAGGGAAATTGGAACTGGATGATCTTATCAACAATTTTGCAGCCAATAAAGCTCGGAAAAAACTGTTAGTGTAAGTTAAAATAAAATTATTTATGGATAATATATGTACCCTCTTTTTTATGTAGATAAAAAAATTCCGCCAACATAATGAAGGGCATAATTTAGATAGCGGTTTGAGATATGTTAATTTTCTTATTTTGATATAAAGAAAGTTTTATATATTTAATTGTGTGCCTTACTTAAATAAATAAAAAATAAATAACTGGCCATTTCAGGCCTTGAAAGGACTTTGACCTAGCTTCTTATGATCAATTGTGTTACGCGTGTTATTAAGTTTGTACACAATTGAACGAGAAATGGACCTACAGCCTTAACGCCGACTCCGAACGGCGATGAACGGAATGTTCTTATTCTCAAGAAGCTTTACATGGCATTTTGATTACTCTCTGAGGTTTGCCATTGTCTGCAGAGAGGTGGCGGCGGTACAGAAAAATTATTTTAATTCAAATAATTTTCTGTCGCTGCTGTGGTTCGAACCTGGGTCTCCAGGTTGTTTGACATAGCGGCCACGCATTTTAACCAACTACGCCACGGACGCCACTTAAAGTTAAAAAAATACCTACCAAAGCACAATTTTATCAAATATTGAATTTTATATAAAAATAAAGTTGGGAGTTTTATACATAATATGTAAATAATTTTGTCTTATTTTTTAAGAGAATTCTTACTCTTGTTTTTGCTTGTTAAAAAAATATGGGGTGCAATTTAGACCCTTGGCCTAGGGTGCCACAAATTCTCGGGCCGGCCCTGATATTTTTGTGAATCATCCTGTGTAATAAAAAAAATAAATCGAATTATCCATCTAGTTGTCAAAAAGTGAATTAAATTCAAAAATAGCAAAACAAAATACCTGGTAAGCCCCGGTGTATTCACGTCAAGAGTTGACGGTCAACTCTTGCATTTGTTAATAAGAGGTAAAAATATGCACACTAACAAAAAAATTTTGACCATTGTAAATCATCTAAAAACTTTTTAATTTTGGGAAAAGTTGAATTTTTTCCGAAAGTGGTAAATTTTATCACAAATAGTGGTAAATTTCAGTTCGTCTCTCTGGCAACACTGGTCTAAGACCACTTAGATTTGTTCTTTCTGGAGAGGCCAAGAATAATAGAAACAAGATTACGCGTTCCGCAAATGAGAGAGAGAGAGAGAGAGAGAGAGCATGACGTCACATGCGATTTTCTCAGAATTTGGAATAATTTTATAATATGTATATGGATCTCCTAAACCTATTGGTGCAATAAAATTTTGTCGGTCTTGAATGGTTTTAGAGATAAAAATCTTGAAAGTTAAAAAAATTCATATTTTTCATATACGAAAATATTCATATTTTTATATAGAAGAGTAGATATTTTTCTTTACTTTTCCGAAAGAATTTATTTTCAGTTTCATACGTTTTGGTCAAGCAGAAGTCCTGTGTAACGTCATGCACTCAGTTGAGAAAGAGAGCATTAGATAACGGGACTACGGAACGCGTAATCTTGTTTCTATCATTCTTGGGAGCGGCCTTATCTATTTTTCCCAAAATTTTTATACTTATTCATCTTCTTTCAATGAATGTGTATGAACTTAAAGTTACAAATTTTTCAAAAATTAACTTATTTCTTATCTTGCCTCACTTGAATCTATTTTTTTTTTTTTTTCAAAATAATCAGTGTGTGTTTTTCACAAAATTTCAAATTAAACTTGACGGTAAAATTCAACAGTGTTCCCATTGTACATTTTTAAATATCGATCTGCATAAAACGGTGGCGGATCTACACAGTGGCGGATCTAGGATTCGCCAAAGGGGGCTGAAACTACAATTTGTATGTCATGGGGGGGGTGGCTAAAACGTCTTTTTGGACTTTTTTTAGCCCCCCCTTGGAGCATTTTTTATATGCGAAAAAAATGAAGATAAGCCCTTAAAGCGTTTCAGCTCCCTCTTGGGCTACAAAAAATGGTAAGCTTAGCCCCAGCCCCCATGTGATAGGCACAAAATTACCGAAAAACTAAAATATCAGAAATCTTATAATTTTTTTGCCCCAAAGAAAAAAAAGGGCGGGAGGAAGTGACCGACCAGAAGGAAATGGCGAAAATAAAAAAGGTTTAAGAAATTCAATTAAAATTACTTATTCATGGTTGCCATTGCGCAAGGAATAATAAATTAATGCCTTAGCATGGTTTTGTTAAAATAGAAAATATCTTTTCGATCGTAAATGAAAAATGTGTCGACAATTTTACAATAAAATTAATTTTAAGATTGTTAATTAAATTTTGCGCAACTGTGCAGTTAAACATATCAATAAATAACAGCAAAAATACAACGGCATTAACACGAATGCAACAAAAACAACAAAAAGAAACAAAAATAACAAATAGATATAAAAGAGCAGCTCGCGACACGCCCATCTAATCGCCGATAGTAGCGACTATTAAAAAATAAGCAACAACAAAAACACTCAATAAAGGGCGTATCAAACAGTATTAAGCTCTAGCTGCAAATACAAAAGCAACAACAACAAGAACAATACCAACAAAATCGAGAGAAAACCACAATAAAAAAACAGCAACAGCCAACGCCAACAGCAAATTTATTCGAATAGATTTCGATATGAATTGAATTTTATTTCCACCTGGTGAGCGCAACGTTTGCGGATTGGCTACGATTGCGATAGAGTAACAGACGGACAACGATAGCAGCGCAGCACCAGCACGAATGCCAACGAAGATTAAACGATGCGCAAGAGGGAGAGAGAAAGTGACAAAGCGATTGCACAATAGTGAGAGCAAGCGAGAAGAAGCGAGGGAGATAATGTTGGAATTAAAGGTTAAGGAGAAGACGAGGAAATAAATTTATTGCAACACGCGCACACAGCAACAACAACAACAGTTTTTATATGAACACTTATGAAAATCGAAAAAAGAGGAATGAAATAAAATTCAATTCAAAGCATTAACAGCAGCCAGGAACAGCTTGAGCAGTTGAAACAAATACAACAGCAACATAAACTCACCACGCTATGTTGTTAGTGCAAAAACAGTGTTTCTTTCACACATTGCCAGCTAAAGCGGAATGCTTTGGAATTGAAATTATTAAAGAGGTGGTTTTTTCATTTAGTGTTAGGCCTTTTGCTTTTGTACGAATTTGTTTTTGCTTTATTACGCTTATCGTTTATCGGTCGACTTGATCGGTCGACTCGTTCGACTGGTGCGCGCTCGTGTGTGCGTTGTTTCGTTTTCAATTTTAATTCCAATTCGATTGCCGATGGTGTAAGCAGCAGCGGCGCTGCCATCACACTCAAATCATTATCATCATCATCATCATTATCATCGACAACAACAACAATAACAACAGCGAGGACGTCGTCATCGTTGTCGATTGAATTGAAGTTTTCCTCTTGCTTTTCTCATTCGGGTTTTGATCGTCGTTCACCATACAACGACGTCGCTTGCCAACGCAAAGAAAATCTGTTGAAAGAACACAAAAGCACGACGGAAAAACTTAATAAATTTAGAAGAAAAGAAAAAAAAAACAAATCAAAAACGCGGAAGCACGCACAGTGGAACAAAACGTCTGGCTTTTGTGTGTTTGTGAGAGTGTGTGTTTTGTAAAAAAGAGGTTTATGAAGTGATTTAAACAAATATTAAGTTGTATAAAAAAACCAACTAAAACAAAAAGCAGAAAAAAAAGGAAAAACGAAAATGTTAACTAAATTTAGCAGTAACTCAAAAGAGTGTGGCAGTAAAAACTTAAAAAGAAGTGTTTAAAAACAAGCAACATTTATTAAATAATTGCACCAACAACAACAACAACAGCAAAAGCAACAAACAAAACGGTGTTTTATGATTTGCGTCCCTAATTTGCACTCTTTGGCTCTGTGCGGTTTTTTTTTTGTTTTAATCAAAACGTGTTGCTCTTTTTTTTCTGCACTAACGGTTTCTTGTGCTCTCATCAAAATTGTTCATAAACACGTTGTTGCTTTGTTGACTGCGATTTAAAGTGTTCAAGTGAGTTTGTTTAAAAAAAAAGAATAACATTTAAATCAAACATTCTTTAAATCGATTCAGCCGAAACCTCGGAAAAAGGAAAAATCGCCAAAATTCTTTGCCAACTCATGCAACTCAATACTATGGATTGTAGCAGTCGTTCAAATAATATTGAGCGCGATTCGGATTTAGGCGACGATTTGGTAGGTACAGTGGAACAAAACGCACAACAACAAACAAAGCAATTTTTAAAGTGAGAAACGAAAATAACAGCATAGCTGAAATTCTTTTATAAAATTTCTTCCGAAATTGCCTATTTTCAGGTTATGTCAGCTTTGAATTTTTTTTTTAAATGTTGTCCATATTTTGACCAGAATCCAATAAAACATGTCCGATATTGGCATCTGTCAAATAATTAGTAACATTTTTTCTTAATTTTGTCCAAATTCCAACAAAAATTGGAAACAACATTTTCATTCGTCAAATAATTAGCCATTATTTTGTTTTTTTAAATTTATCATATTTTCCCCAAATTCCAGCAAACCGTTCGGAAATTTCCAGCCGTCAAATTATTAAGAAAATTTTCTTTAACATTTTGTCCCAATTTTAACCAGATTCCAACAAAACATGTTGGAATTTTGCAGCCGTCAACTAATTAAAAACATTTTCTTCAACATTTTGTTCAGATATTGACCAGATTATAACATAACATGTCGGAGATTTTTATCTGACAAATAATTGGTAGCATTTTTTTCTAAATTTACTCCAGATTCCAACAAAACTTTTCAGAACTTATCATCCGTCAAAAAATAGTAATTTTTTTTTTTAAATTTCAATTTACGCAGATTTTGACCAGATTTCCAACAAAATATTTTTGCTGGAAATTTTCATCCCTCAAATAATTATTAAAATCTTTTACAAATTTTGTCCAGATTTTGATCAGGTTCCAACAAAACATTTCGGGAATTTCATCCGTCAAATGAATACCAAAATTTTCTGTAATATTTTGTCTAGATTTTGATCAGATTCAACAAAACATGTGAAACATTTTCATCTGTTAAATAAATGGTAATAAATTTTCAAAATTTTGTCCAGATTTTGACTAGATTCCAACAAAACTTGTCGGAATTTTTCATCCGTCAAATAATTATATATTGGCAAGGGCATTATTCGACTGGCAGTATGCTTGAGTACCACCTTAGGGGTTCCGGGTTTGAATCCCGGATAGGATATGGTCCTACGATTTAATCTTTCTTTATTTCATTCCTCGCTCGAGAGTTTCGCCTTGTAACTTGAATTGGCTTAGGTAAAGTCTCAGAAACGAATGCACATCTACGGCTTTCCGCCACGCTTAGAACCTCCTCCATGTGTTTCAATCCTTCCCATTTCGAACCAAGGCAGTCTTGACTGTATAGGTGGACCACCTGAAATTCTTGGTACAAAGCTAAAAAAAAGTCAAGGATAGCTAAAGGAAACTTAAATCCTTTTTAATCTTATATAAATTAACATCAATAAAAAGCTTTATTGTATTGAATAAAAACACGCCGTTTCTGAGAATTGAACTCGTACCAGTCATTATCTTTTATACAAGTACTACTACTACTCCACCTCCATTGACTGTTGCAATTAATTTGAGTAACATGCCCATTAAAAACGCTCTCAAATGTTATCAAATGGGAATCATTCATGTCTAAATTAAAAAACACTTCCAATACAGTGTTGAAGTTCTTAAAAGAAGTTGTAAAAATAATTGATTTGGTTGTTACGATTCCGGTATCTGCAGCTTCTTCTGAGCGATCTTTTAGAGCTTTCCGGCGGTTTAAAGCATACCTTCGATGTAATAAGACACTAGAACTTTTAACGCATTCGGCACTTCTTCACATTCATAACAAACTTTAACCCTTAAATATATGGTACAACCAAAGAATTTATCCCCATGTTTGAACGAGAGTAACTTTGGGAAAAATAATAAACCTTTTGGGTCACACCGATTTAAAGCTTTCGTTCTCTTCAAACGGTTATACTAACAGAATTCAGCTGACTGAATTATTTGGAGCAAAAGTGAATAAATGTTAAATGCAAAAAAGAAGGCCATACATTTAAGGGTTAACTTTTTAGTGAAGTGTTTTTCCCCCCCAAATGAAAATTAGCTTCCGGTCAGTGGCTGATCTACATACGGGCTGAAAGGGTTTTAGCCCCCCTTGGAGAATTTTTTGTATGGGAAAAAAATGAAAAAAGTTCAAAAAGACGTTTAAGCCCCCCCTTTGGTGAATCCTACATCCGCCACTGCTTCCGGTGCGCCTGCTTAGACGTTAGACAACGTTGTAAATTTCTGCAAGCTTATCATATCTCACTTTGTCGTACTACTCAAGTCATAAATGAAAAGCTTTTAATTTTATTTTATTTCAGTATTCAAAGAATTACGAAATAGTCTTCCAACTTTTCCATTCTGCCACGGAGTGCCATTTAAAATGCGAAATATTTTAGCAAATTATTTTTAACTTTCTTATAGAGTATTTCTTATAGTGAAGGGACGATTTTCTAATCTAAATACATATATAAAAAATCAAATAGACACTTCGGAGAAATAACACTCATGAAAGCTGAAATATTGATGTAATTGAATATTACTCCAGCAGAATTTGATTTAGTGCATATTGAAAATATGAAAATTTGCCGTCGGCAAAAGCAATCGGTATAGTCTTTAATATACAGCCACATTTTCACTATTGAGGAAATTGTAATTGCAAAAGTTTTTTTAGTTTATTGATGTCAAGAAATTTTTTAAACATTTACCATAAAAAAAAAACAAATAACTGGCCATTTCAGCCCTTGAAAGGACTTTGACCTAGCTTCTTATGATCAATTGTGTTGTGCGTGTTATTAAGTTTGTACACAATTGACCGAGAACCGGACCTACATGCTTAACGCCGACTCCGAACGGCGATGAACGGAATGTTCTCGTTCTCAAGAAGCTTTACATGGCATTTTGATTACTCTCTGAGGTTTGCCATTGTCTGCAGAGAGGTGGCGGCCGTACAGAAAAATTATTTTAATTCAAATAATTTTCTGTCGCTGCTGGGGTTCGAACCTGGGTCTCCAAAGTTCGTTGACATAGCGGCCACGCACTTTAACCAACTACGCCACGGACGCCACCAAACATTTACCATAGTTTTTTTCAAAATAGAATGTACCGTACCCTCTGTTTTTTGGTTTTACTCAAATGTCTCATTGTAAAAGTTTTTATTTTGTATTGGAAGGGTGTTTATTTTTTCCAAAAATGTTTACAATGCGAGCATATTGTAACTATAAATATGCAATACGTTTTTGGTATAGCATTTATGCAAAGGTATAGCAAATGAAATTCAGTATAATTTATTGTTATCGTTGCAAAAATTGCAAATAAATTTTACATTTGCTAAGATACAAGACTATTTGCATCGGATCGTGAACATCCCTAATATGATAAAACAAAATTTCGTGCAATATTTTGCTAAGTTTCTTTATCAATATCTTAAAAAACTTATATAGTGTGTTTTAAGAAGACGTGTAGAATATGTTTTTTGAATTAAGTGGCGAATTGTTTGGATGCTTCTTATATATTTATTGGATTATAAAGAAGACACACGGAGATTATGTAAGAATAAAAAATATTTTTCCGTCGCCTCGGTTAATCCCTTTTTCGAAATTTTTTATCACTCTCTTGCATAATTGAGGCTCTATTTTGGCGATGGCAACTTCAATTTTAGCTTTTTGAGTTAGAATTGGTTGCGGATGGTTAGCGTAGACTTTACTCTTAACATTTTCTCGAAGAAAGAAGTTTATCGGTGTTTAATCGCAAGATCTTGGTGGCTAATTCGTGTCGCGACAAGTACACTACACCTCTGACCACAAAAATTTATTCATCATGTCTCTGTAGCGCACTTTACGACTCTTCCGTTTTCATTTTCAAAAACATACGGCTCTATGGTAAAAATTTTCTTTATCTTCAAAAAAACCCCTAAAAACTCAAAAATTTGCGAGTTTTGATGAACTATGTTAAACAAAAAACAAGGATTTTTAGATTTTCACGAAATTTGTTAATATTTTCTTTTTTTTTTTTTAAGTATTAACTTATCATTTCCAAAATATTATTTGTTGTTGTAGCGGCCTGTTGCTTCATGAATTATTTTGCATAAAGCTCAAAATGTAATTTTAGAAATATGTTTTTTAAGAATTATAAAGTAAAATAAACATATTAAAAATGCCACAATTTTATAACTCTTATTATATGAGTTAGTTCGAAAAGAAATTAAAAAACAAGGATTCTTTGATTTTGACGAAACTTTTATGTAGTTTTACTTGAAGTATTAATATTTCATTTCCAAAATATTATCTGCCCCTTTTCTACACAAGAAATTTATGAAGGTTTCAAAAAGTAAGTTTTTGTGAAAAATGGTAAATTTTGAAGGGGAAAAAATTAAAAATTTAGCAAAGTTCGAAAATGAATTACGAAAAAAAATGATTGTTAGATTTTCACGAAATGTTTGTAGATTTTCACGAAATGTTTGTGTAATTTTATTTGAAGGACTTACTTCTTATTTCAAATTTATATTTTTTTATATTTTTTTAGGCTTTGAACTAAGGATTTCAGGTGTAATATCTATTCAGTCAAGTTTGCCTTGGTTCGAAATGACGTAATAGATTAGTCGGAGGGAAAGGGTAATCAAGTGAAACATATGTAGGATGTTCTTAGCGAGGCGGAAAGCCGTAGAAACATGTGAATTTGAATCTGAGGCAAGTGTTAGGCCGCAAAAGTGAATTTTTGCGAATTCTGACTAGCTTCAAATTGCAATCTCCCTCAAACAGATATACCTCCCATACAAAATCATTTAAAAAATTAAGAGAAGTGCCCCTAGAGTCTAACCGAATTCAACCATTTTCAGTACACGTCCATTTCTCTATTTTTGTAGCCTTCTGGCTGAGTTTTGTTAAGATCGGACAACTTTTGTATATATCTGTCATAGAAAATTGTGTAAAAAATTAATATAGATCTAAGAGGTACCCCTAGGGATAGATTCAATCATTTTTAAAAATTTTTCTTAATTAGCCTGAACTTCTAAACATACAAAATTTTAGTTTTATAGGAGCACTCCTTCTATTTGTGTTTCACTTTTGTTAGCGCACGCTGCTCCGGCTCGAAATCAGAACCAAACTCGCTGTGAATGTGATTCCCAAATGCGACAATTTTGCTTATTAACATAGCCACCAATGCGGAAATGAGCTTCGTTTTTTTCCAAAAATTACCGTCACCATTCATGTTTTCCAAGACCCAATCAGAGTACAACGAGAAAAGAAGCAATAGTAAAATCACCGAAGCCGGCTTAGGTAATGAAAATTGTATGGAAATTAGAAACTAATGGTTATTCACCAAAGTAATATATTGTTTATTACATTGCTTTGAAAGCACATACTTCGATACACTGCCAATAAAAAAATGTTTGATTCACCCAAGCCAAGTATATAACATTTTAACCTATAGTGTAGGTAAACCACCGAAAACTTTGGCACTTTATCAAAATGTTATGAGCAAAGTTTGTCGCTTAATACTCCCAGCTTGTTATAGTTCTCATTTAGTTTTTGTAGTGAAAATTATATAGCCTAGATGTTTAGCCAAGGCGCAATGCTTCGTGAGTGCATTTTGTTGGCATGAAATTATATATATTTATAAGCGATCTAAATGCATATTTTTTTTACTTTGTAAATCTATGTTGTAAACTTTGTAAATGTATGTCTATTTAAATTAAATAGAACAGGTTTTCCTTAATAAAAATTAAAATTTTTGGTTAATTTTGCTAAAAAGTTTCACATAAGTGCTTGGGTAATTTTGCACGACAGCAATATACAAAATTTTACCTAAGTATATGTACATTTCAAACTTGTCTTTGGAAATTTTTTACAAAAAAAATATACAGTGAATTTATTTGTATATTTATTTATCTATTTAACTTTGATAGTTCAACAACGTTTTTTGTTGAAAATTTGAACATATGTTCGGCAGAATAAGCAAGCACGCTTCATATAAATTGTCAAAGCTAATGTGTAAATTACAAAATACTTCGCTAATTTATCATCCAAATCAATATCGGTAAGTTAACATGTAAAACTTAGGTGTTTTGACCAAAAACTTAGGAGGCTGAAAACTGCCAAAGCCATCGTATAAATTATACTAGGTTTTTTATTAATTTTACATAAGTTTTTTTCTCGGTGTATGTAAGGCTCTGTTAGTGGTCCTCTGACTGCAGTACTCGAGTCAATTGTCATTCTTGTGTAATTATTAGCTGCAATGTGGGCGTGGAGAGGTCGAGTATAGTGACGAACTGGGTCGTTTTCAGCATTTTCCTTCACTGCGTCGATTACGAACGAAATAAATAAATATTCATCTGGAGCGAAGTATTTTCGATGTATTATTCACATCTTGTACAAATTGAACCAACACAGGCTGTGAAATGTCAAAATTCCCTTTACTTTTTGAATACACTCCATAAAATGGTGAAAATTTACATTTGCTCTAATAAAAAAAATTTGGCTTTTCCTATTTTTTTTTTTTTTTGTTAATTGCTATTTTGTTTACTTTGTTAAATATTAAACCAAAGATCAAAGAAGAAAAACTGACACCAAACCGTAAGACTTCTTTTAATTGGTCAAGAATTGAAGTCAACTTTTTAAATTTACTCTACAATTCTAGTGTAGTCTTCCCTTTCTTCTTCACCAATTCACCGCTATTCGCCAACAAACTCGAAAAATTGCCTTAAATTCTTGGCCCATGTCAAAGAGGTCAAAGCAGTAAGAATTTCACACTATAAACTAAAGTGTTCAAGATTAATTCTCCCAGGCGTCCATTTTGTACACATATTCTTCTTAAAAATTTGACTTCTTTGCTCCACTGTGCGTTTGCATTGTTAATAAAAGCCAATGTTTGTTAATAAATACCTGCTCGTACATATACACCAGCTTGTTTGTTAACATAAACGGCCTAAAGCATCAAATTATAAACAGAGATATTCTTATAAATTTAGTGAGAAAAAACACAAACACACACACATGCACACAAATAACAACAATAAAAACAAAATCCGTGTCCGCCGTAAATGAGTCAATAATCAATAAATATCAACAAAAATCACAACAGCGTTAATTGATAATTCAAATAAAAGCAATTAAATTCTCGAAAAGAAATTTTAAATACCTTCATTATTATTATTATCATTATTGTACAAAACTCACTTAAAACGTATTGGCCAAGTTAATACGAAATGCAAAGCCAGCCAGCCAGTGACTTGAACGCTGTGTTAAGACTTCAACGGCTAAAACGGGCAACAACAAGAGAACAACAACACAAAAAATAAATCAACTGAATCAACAAACAATTTTGATAGAGTGACGACGCATCTGACGATGCGACGACGATGCAAACACGTGAAACATTCAGACAACAAGAGAAGTCAACAACAACAATAACAAAATAGCACAATCACTCGATTAAGGCAGCGCGATTAATCGATTTATCAGGTGTTTTTTATTTTTTTTTGTTTTTTGATTAATCAGCCATCATTAATCGATACTTAAGACACCTCACTGATTGATCATAAGACAAATGAAAGGATTAATTAACAATTTGATTTAATTGCAATAAATAAAAAAAACAGCTGATTAATTTACAAGCAATAAATCAACTCACGGTGATTAATCGAAAAATTGCGTAATTCAATCAAATTAACTTCTGACCTCTAACTGCGTTGGTGAGGCAAAAATGAAAGCTTATCTTGATCAAAATAAATTCCAAAGCGATTATTTTCGATTCAAAGCTATTTAATCGCAATACTTAATTTATCGATAAATTCAGCGCTGCTTATACGCCACGCTATTCCGCAATTGATGCGATCGTAAGTAAATGATCAACAACAACAGCAACAGCAACGACAACACCTCAACTTTGTTAGTTGTTGTCTGTCCACCTTTGTCTGTCTCAACAATTCCAAGATTTCTTTTAATTCCTCTTTGATCGCTTGTGTTAATTAATACTTCAAATATTTGCATTATTTGTTAGTGAGTGTGAAAGAAAACAAAAAAAGACCAAAATAAAAACCTATTACAAACGGGATTTTTTTTTCTCATTGAGCTCGATGTTGCCACCTTTGCTCAAACTTGGTGTCAACTTTAAGTCAACTTAATCTTGTGCTGAGAAAACTTCAATTGATGAGTTGTTGTTGGTTTTGTAGTCGCTGACCCACAATGACAACAACAAATTGCTTGTTGTTGCATGAGCAAAGAGTAAAACCAAAATTAATTTTTACAAAGTGCTATTGCTGTTGTTGTTGTTGTTGTCGTTGCTGTTGTTGCTGTTTATATGCCTGTAACGGCGAGCAGAAGTTCTTTTACATTAAAAGTTTTATGCATAAAAATTAAAAATTATTAAGTCTTAGTTTTTAATAATGAATGTTATTAAGGACCATCTTTTGTTTTTGTAAAATTTCGGAAATAAAATTCTCATTTATTTTAGATATAAAAAGAAATGAGCAAAATTTGCGAGCAACACCAAAATATGGGTAATCACGATGTGGTGTATTTGGTTTTGAATTGTAAAATAAAGGGTTTTCCATCAAGGACTTGACAACTTTTTTTTTTTAATAAAACGTAAACCATTTGAGATTTATGAATGGAACTCGACTTCGTTCATATGGCCACCGCGGGCACGTATGCAGCGGACCCAATTCGTTGGACCCAATTTTCGATGACTCGGCCAAATATTTTGACCGCTATTTCGCATTCAATGTTGGCGCTGAGCTCTTCCAACGTAGTCGGCTTGTTGGCATAGACCTATGACTTGACGTAGCCCCAAAGTCTAGAGGCGTTAAATCGCACAAACGTGGCCGCCAATCGACTGGCCCATTTCTTGAGATAACACGCTCATCAAACTTACTCTTCAATAAATCGATTGTAACTTGTGATTTGTGGCTTGTGGCACCGTCCTGTTGGAACCACATGTCATCCAAGTCCATATATTTTAATTCGGGCCAAAAATAATCGGTAATCATGGCGCGATAGCGATGGCCATTCACAGAAACGTTACAATCGTCATCGTCGACGAAAAAATATGGTCCAATGACGCCGCCGTCATGCAAACCGCACCAAACAGTTATTTTTTGTGGATGAAGTGATGATTCATGAAGCATATGAGAATTTTCACCTGACCAATAACGCATATTTTGCTTATTGACGAACCCATTGAGAACCCATTGAGCGATCACTGAAAAAAAAAAGTTGCGATCCGACTCCGAATTTCGGTAGTGAATTTTTATAATTTGCAGACTTTGTTCGTTCGTGTACTTTACCATGACAAAAATGTTGAGTTTACTGAATAAACTGGCAGTGACAGTTCGATGATTAGTGAAAGGGTGCGTTCAGAAATTTAATTCAAAGTTGTCAAGTCACTATTGCAAAACCCTATATATTTTTGGTTTATAATATAAATCATATAATATAAATATATATAATATTTATAAATCAAATTTGATATTTGAAAAAATTTTTGATATCTGCAAAATCAAAATACACTAAGTTTGAAGTATAATAGGGCTTCTCACGATTCGCTGCTAGCAAAATTATGCAATTGCATGTAAAGAGCTATTCTTTTTACAGTTAGAAAGCAAAGCTTAAAAAACACACTAAAACTGCAGATTTCAATAAAATATTAATTTCGTTACAATGTTTGAACTTTGACATGGTAGTTTTGTAGGACTCAATCCTTTTGAGGCAATTTACGATGATTTTTGTGCCCAACTCGAGCCCTAGCTCGGCCATGACTTGACGAATGTTCGTTTTTAAGGGCCTGCGAGAGTTTTTCGGAAAAAAGTCATATTTAAAATTTGTTTTTTTCAAAAATCAACGATTAACGCCCAAGAAAAACTTCCGGAGACCCTTAATATTTGCTCAAGAGTGCAATGAAAAAACCATATTAAAAACAAATTATTTTCTATACAAATATATTTTCTAGTACAAGTTCTTAACTTCAAATACAAACTTTTACATTTCAAATGCAATTTTTTCAAATCAAATTTAACTTTTTCAAAACTAAAAACTGTTTCCACTAAAAAAAAAAAAATTAAAAAAATATTATTAGTCTCCATAAAAAATAAAAACTATTGAGTATACTTCCGTGTTTTTCGAGGACACAATATTTTCAAGTTTTGGTTTTTTCGTTTTTGTGAATTTATATCTCGACTAAAAAAAAATCCAACTATTTTTTATCCAGGTTAAAGGGTTATTAATGCATGTTTACTGAGACAGTTGGCAAACAGCTTTCTTTGGATAGTATATGAGTAGTTATTACCCATACTTAGGCTGCTACTTATATTTCGGGATCTGACAACACTAATGTCATTCCAGTCAAATAGACATTTCCATTGGAATGTTTGACATTTTTTAGCTTATACGCACTCACAACGTTTTGGTGTACGTCCGATAATTGTGTAGTTTACAGTGCTTTTAAAATTGTATTTTAGCAAAAATACAGAATTAATACGTCAACATTTCGGGTGATGATTTTTCATGATTTTTGACATGAATTCAAAAGAAATGAATATATAGATAAACTTTGTTGATCAAGTACCACACCCAGCGACTGTAAAACGCTGGTTATATGAGTTCGAGCGTGATTGTCGATCTCTCCAAAACGGATTTCGTGAAAGTCGTCCAAGAACAGCTGTTGTGGCAGAAAAAAAATACATATGCTGTGTGTAAATTGTTGGAATCAAACTGGCATGTGACATACCGTGAGATGTAGTCATTCTTGGGCATTAGTGGGACTAGCATACATTCGATTTTACACAAACATTTAGGTGTCAGGAAGATCTGTTACCGTTGGATACCCTATAGTTTGAAGGTTGCTCAAAAAAAGGTTCGTATCGATTGGTGCAAGGAAATGCTGAAAAAATACAGCGGTGGTGGTTCGAAACACAGCTACGATATCACCACAGGTGACAAATCATGGATATATGCTTACGAGCACGAACTAAAGCAGCAATCCACTGTTTGAGTCTTTCAAACTGAGAAAAACCCGACAAAAGTTCTCAGCGGAAGGAGCACATCTAAGCAAATGATTGTTTTTTTTAGAAAAACCACTCAAATCGAAATTATGCTACTCCAGCAACGGAGAACTATTAATGCTGAATGGAATACAACCTTTTGTCTCGGAGAGTTGAGAAAAACCAACCAAACCAATCTGAGGAAGATCATCCTCCATCACGACAATGCAATTTTCTACATATCAGCTCAAACAAAAGAGTGTCAGAGCACTCAGAACGTGGAATTGACGAGTCATCCGCCTTATAGTACCAACTTGGCACCCAATGACTTCACAGAGAGAAATAATATTCTTATATTAAGTTTGATCCATGGTAGAATAACAGAGGTAGACGCATTTCGGACGGCGCTCTCTTCCTCATAGCCAAAATTGTCTTTCAATAGTAATTTGAAAATAAAATAAAAAAAAAAACGAAAAAAAATAATCGCTTTCAGATTTTCTATGGGCAGTAACTTTCGTTTTGACACTTGCGACAGTCTGCCTCTCTGAAATGCTTCTACCTTGTTTTCATTGTACCATGGTTTGATCTAAGAAAATTTAAAATTAAGCCTCATTTGCTCAAATCGAGCAAAAAAAAAAAAAAAAATAAAAATAAGAAAAATAAATTTATAAGGAGCATTTATTTCTAAAATTGAGTAAAATAAATGATTGTTTGAAACAAGAATAAAATACTTGATTCCAGAACCTGGAACAAGACTCGAATCAAGAAAACATTTTCCTTATTTAAGCAATCCCAGAGAATAATTTTAGTTTTCCGCAAATGGTTTGTTTACTTGAATCAAGCTAATTTTTCTCACTTCAACTTACATTGACATGCTTATAATTCACAACATGTTTACATGAAAACATGTTTAACATGGTGCTGATTGACAAACTATGACATGGTTCGAAGGCGCAGTGTCTTATCTGTGTTACTTTACTTGGAAACATGTAAGCGTCTAAAAGATGTATTTAGTATATTCGAGTAGGTTTTTATGATTGGTTAACCTACATCCTATGTCTTTGCTGAAGGATTTTCATTATAATAAGAAAATTTAGTTTCTAATATCAAGCAAAACATTCTAGTATTAAGAAAATTGTTTACTTGCAAATTTTTCTCATTTCAAGCAAATATTAGTCTTGAATATAGAAAAAATATTCTTGAGTTTTAAGCAAATTTTTCTTAAATTAAGCATTTATCTTAATATCATGTGTTTTAAACTTGTTCAATTCTAGCAAAATAATGCTTGAATTGAGAAATTTACACTTGAGTGTAAACTAAAAGCCTATTTGCTTGATTCAAGCATGGAATGCTTGATTTTATCTCTCCGTGTTATTCTTGTTCACTCACATTAAGAGTGATGGGTGGCGATTGTTTTCAGAAATCAGAGAATCTTTAAGAGCTCTTCTGACTCTAGGATATGATCCCATCATACGAGTTTGTCATTTATATGCACTTCTAACGCTAAATAAAACGCCTCAACCGCTTCGTAATGCCAGCTAAATGAACTAAATTCGAATCTATGTCTTTTTTTATTATAATAGACAAAGATTATCTAACTGTTAACATATATTCATTATATCCGCTTAAATGTTCCCATCTGCAATAAATCAACGGGCAGCGACAGTTGATTTACCCTATTTAAGATTAAAAATAAATCAAATAAATCACCGAACAAAGATCTCCCAAGCACATCAAAGGTTAAAACATAAAAAACACACAGGCCAAAAACAAAAACCAAAAAGATTATTTAATTTTATAGAAAAGAAAATAAAAAAAAAAAATTCAAAACAACGCCACTAGCACTCAACAAACAAATTTGAACAGGTGCAAAAATATTTCGAATGTCGTGCGACGCCCGCGCTAAATTAATTAACAACGCATTCATATCTAAGTCAAGCAGTCGACAAGAATGTCCCACAAAATCTTCACAAAATATACAACAACGATTAATTGATAGAAATGACAACAAAAATTTTCATCGCTATATTTAAAAAAAAAAGAGCCAGCCAGCCAACTTGTTGGATGAAGTGCATCCAGTCAGTCATTCAAAAACGTTTATTTTTTTTTGTTTTTTATGTTTGGCAATGCGCTAAAGGGACAGGCAGAGTGGGTGAGATGGGGAAATGTGGCATTTTGGAGTTGATTTGTAAAAAAAAATATTTGAAAAAAATGGACAAGAACTTATGTGCGAACAACGTCAACAGAAAGCCCACAAGGAAAAAAAGAAAAAAAAAAAAACACCATAAAACCCACACATGAAGTGAATTTAACAAATTGTCAAAAACTCGGAGTAGAAAAGTGAGCAAGAATACAAAAGCGAGAAGAAGAAGAAGGAACATAGAAACATTGAAAAAACCTCGAGATGTTGAAAAGCCGTTGAGTCGTCAGAAGGAAGATTTAATGTGGGAATTTTTCACACTGACACGCAGCACGTGTTGGGCCCGATAAGATGCTGGATTTGAGCGGAGTATAGCTAGAAAACCCAAGCAAACAACAACAACAGCAATAACACTAACAGCGATAGCGCCGTATAACATCAGCACACACGAAAACTAAAAAAAAAAATCCAAAAAAATAATGGTCTTCAGGCTAAAAAGCTGCTAACTGAGCAACAAAAAAAAAAAAAAAAAAAAAAAATAAAAAAAAGGCCGTGTGAAAAAAGCGTTGTAGAAAGCTAAAACCTTAAGACCTGAATGGCAACAACTAAAAATGTAAAGATTACAGCACAAAAAAAAAACAAAAAAAAAAAAACAAGAATCACATAATTCTCACAAAATATAAACAAGCCATTCTTTTGTTTTGACACCAACTGAATAAAAGTCATTCACGTGTTGACTGACACACACGCGCGCACACACTCAAAAAGCGTTGCCAGCTTTACCGAATTTTGAAATTTTTGTTTTCCAATAAAATGTCTTAATATTTATTTGAAAAAAATATTGAATTCAAACTTAAGAGGAAATTCACTTAATCGCCTTCTCTATTCCCGGCTGTCCGTCCTTCTTATTCATTCATTTCCATTCATTTTATTAACAGCCAATTTTACACATTTTCATTGCCTGCCTTTATCACATGTGATTAAATTTTTAATTTATTCTCTACCGTTAAGCATTTCCTGTCAAATAAAATTTTTTTCACCAAATCTTAGGCCATCACTCGAAATCAGCCATAATTTACAACCCATATCATTAGTTTGCTCAAAACAGCCATTTAAACAAATCTTTATTCAGCCTCTTTTCTGATCATAGGGTCACCCCAAAGGGTCTTAATTAGGCGGCTCTTGTTGTTGTTTTTCTTAGTTTTTGGTTTGTTGCGATGCAGATCTTGTGCTGTGATAAATTGTGGAAGTTAAATATTTGATTGTAAAGCACCAGCAGCTATTGCAAAAATATCTCAAACATTTCAAAAACACCCACATTTTTGTTTTTTTTTTGGATTTTTATTTCCCTTAATTTAATTGATAGAATTTAGGATTTTTGGGTCAATTTAAGGTCAACATTTATTTAAATTTATGAAGTGCCAGTTTAATAGAGAAATAAGTGAGTAATAAATATGATTGATTAACTCATTTGATCGAAATTTGAATACTCTGGCTAATATTTAACCCCCTACTGCGCAAAGTTGAAATTTTGGAAAAAAAAGGAAAATGTTTATCCTAAGTATGAGAGTAATTCAATAAGTCCTTATAAAAGAGTAGAAAAAAAATTTTCTTGGGTAGATTTTCTTTTTTTTTATTTTTCAACATAATATCCTACTTTCAGCTCTATAAATTTTTCGGAAACTACTCAAAATAGACATTTGTTTTGGACATTTGACCTCCTCGTTAGATGTAAACTGTTGTCCTTCACGCCATTTCTTCAAATATGGAAATAAGAACAGTAGCTCGTTTAGGAACTTTTGCGACAAATAGCCACTTTTTCTGACGTCACACTGTTTCGTTCCAAAATGCTCACTTTTGAGTAAGCTACTGTTTCTGTAACTGATAAGTAGACAGCGGAATTATATGCAAAATTTATTTGAAGTCTGATTGCACTCAAATTTTGGATTTGAACTAATATTGAATTCTTGAATACATTTTTTACTCCATATCTATGATATGCAAATTTTATGCAAAAGCATATGTAACAAATTTTCTACATATGCAAGAAATATGCTGCATATTTTTGCTTATAGAGTCATTAAAATTTTCTGCTATTATAAAATTTCCAAATTAATTTATATATTTAAAATGTTTCTTAAAAAAGAGAATGTTAAAAATTAAAAAAATTATTTTATCAACGTTTTATTAAGGCATGTCACTACTTGGCACGCACGGTATTCGAGTGAAAATTTAAAAAATTTGTACAGGAAAACGGTAAGAGATAATATAAAAATTTTTTGGGGTGAATAAATACACTAAAAATTATTTACAAAAAACATTTTTTTTAATGTTTAACATTTTTTATGTATGACATTTTATATATTTTATACTAGAGCCCTGATTGAGTATAATCGCAAAGAGAATACACTCTGCTTCACTGCTAAAGAGTACACTGTAACTGAATAAAAGTTAAACAACAGGTCGTGTAGTGAAGAGCAAATCTGCGCAAGAGCTTCACTGCATATACCTTATCTGTTCTCTCACATACACTGCAAGCACTGATCTGAACTTTGAGAGGTTTGCGTTATTTTTGTTTCTATTCGGTGTACTCACATAACATACTCTCACATACACTGCAAGCACTCATCTGAACTATGAAAGCTTTGCGTTATTTTTGTTTCTGTTCTGTAGTTCATTGATGCTTAGCGTTTAACCAAACCGGCTTTGTTAAACAAAGGAGATAGGACAGGCGACTTATTTTTTTCTTTTGTAATTTTACTCATGCTGTTTAATTTCTCAACTCAACTTATTTTATACCCCTACGTTTAAAAAACGTAAACGGGATATATTAATTTTGTCACTCCGTTTGTAACGCCCATAAGGAGGCTGGTAGGTATAGTAAAGTGTATATATTCTTGATCAGCATCACCACCTCAGTCGATTTAGCCATGTCCGTCTGTGCATCTGTCTGTCTGTCAGTGATCACGATTACAGCGGTAATTTTCCAGCGATCATCACGAAATTCAATATTTAAGCTTTTATTTAAAAAACAAAGGTCAAGTTCGAAAATGAACCAAATCGGATGAAAACCACGCCTACCTCTCATACAAAGTGACTTCACCAAAACGGTAAAATATCTTAGAATTCCACAAAAATTAATATATGAACTTGACATTTTGCATATGAGCTTTACTATTTAATATACACTTTTAGTACGAAATTCAACCAAATCGGATGAAAACCACACCCACCTCCCATACAAAGTGACTTTATCAAAAATGTAAAATCTCTTCAAATTCCACAAAAATTAATATATGGACTTGAAATTTTGCATATGAACTTTGATATATAACATGTACTGTGTGTATGAAATTCAACGAAATCAAGTGAAAACCACACCCACCTCCCATACAAAGTGACTTCATTAAACAACAAAAGCGAATATTTTCTGTTAAAACTATGACAAAAATCTTTTTTCAAATAAACATTTTTTTGGCTGCTTAAGACTTTGAATATACTTCGATTCGGACGTGGGGGTATTTTAACTTCGGCCCAGTCGAAGATAATTTCTTACTAGTTTCATTTTTTTTCCGTACTATACTTTTTATTCATTACATTAATCATAACTTTATTTATAACTTTATTCATTAAATTTAGGCTTGAACAATAATTTAATATTGTCATTAAACTATATTTTAAAGTTTCCTGCTGTGAATTTATAATAATAAGTTTTGTTAAACGAATCACAACCTCTAATAAAAACAATTAATTCTTGGAAAACTGGAAAACAAAAAGTTTAATTTCTTTAATACTTCACTAATTGTACTAGAAAACAATGAAAAAAAGCATGTCTACATATATATTGTTTGCATCCCATTGAAAGTCACTCGTAAAACAAAAGATTCTTGCGTATAACAAAATAATGCGCAAAATATTCAGTGTACCTAGTGTTTGCGTTACTTTTTATTGCAAGAAGCTGGTCAGCAGTTCAGCAGTGTATTGCTACTCTCGCATAAAATAGAGTGAGAGTATGTTTACATAAGAGAGCTTCGGAAAAAAAGGTCAGAGCAAGCTTTTTATCCGACAGCAAACGATTGTATCTGAGTAGGCAAAAAGCATACTCATGCAGGGCTCTATTTTATACATTTTATATATTTTATACCTGGTTACAATCGTTACTCAAAATTACCTTGTCCTATTGTCTTCAATTTTTAACCGCATACTTTTCACATGTGAAGTTTCCGTGTGAACTAAAATATTACAAACATTTTTATTATTTTTTTGCACAAAATCCAGACAAAAAACTTGAGGTTTTTACGATTTTTTTTTTCAATCTTCATAAATTTTTTTGTTTTTGACCAAACCTAGAAATTTCAGTTCACACTATAACTCATATTATTTATGAATTCTTTTCTTTTTTTTTTCTAGGTCAAAGAAAACTTAAAGTTAAAACTTAAGTTAATATGGTAAACAGCTCTTTCCGATATCGACACGTCAATTCAACTTAAAGTTTCATACATAAAAAATGTTAAAAATTAATAAATAAATTTTTTGTAAATAAGGTTTTAGTGTATTTATTCACCCCAAAAAATGTTCAATTATCTCTTACCGTTTTCCTGTAAAACAATTTTAAATTTCCACTCGAATACCGAGCGTGTTATTACTACACATATTACTATAAATTATTAAAACTTTCCAAGTTGTCGTCGGCAAAATTTTGTCGCTTTTTAGAAAAAATAATTTTATATTACTCCAGATAATCCACCGAAGTTTTATTTAAAATTTCGTTTGTTTTTAAAACAGATATAATTGGGGTTGGGGCTTCTTTCCATAACGAGCTTTAATGTAAGGCGAAGGTCGTCACCCAACTTTTCAGGAAATTCATTTAAAATTCTTTCTCAAATATTTCGTAAGATTTCTTTAAGCTCATACCCTTTCCTTCCAAACTGGCAATAACTTAAAAAAATTGTCCGAAATGTGATTTGATAAAAATGAAACTCCTATATAAAAGTGAATTTGGCAATAACTCTTGTGCGGTTTTTACTAACACTGCTTCATTCAAATTTAATGATTGTACAACCTGAAACACATATAATGAATTTATACACATGTGGTATAATACATACTATTTATATGTGTTGGTAATAAAGAACTGCACAGAACATTCTATTCACAGTACTTGAATAGTATACACTATGTTGGTGTAGTTTCAGTGTAGCTATGACATCGAACAAAAACGTTTTGTATGAAGCAAAGCCAACAAGACAAGAATTGCATATTTTAAAAGCTTTTCATTAGTGTTGTTGTATTTTGAAGGTTTAAAACCATAGAACGACACTGAAGTAAAAGTAACGGGAAATCATAGCGAGCACACCTAGTTCACCATCAAACCGCATCGAAAAATTTTCAGCAGTCGTTTTCAGTTTTCTGAGGGGCTCACAAGTAAAGAGAGTCGATAATATAATTTAAACTTAAATAATTTGAAAAAGCATAACTCGAAAACGACGCAAGATAGACCAAAAATGACAGTGATTTTGGGTTATCTAAAGGGAGTCTCGAAATCGAGATGCACAGGTAGAGGGATCGGTCAAAATAATAACCTTAAAAAATTAGAAAAAACGCGATATCTTGAAAAAGAAGCAAGATGGGCCAAAAAGTAACACCGGATATCAGTTTTCTAAAAGGGGCCTTGAACTCTTGCCATCGCTTTGCCCGAATTATTCTATTAACAACAAACATCTTCGACCATCGGTTGATTTTATTTCTGAAGAACTCAGCTTCGGTTGACTTCATTTACCTATGATCATCGGTGTCCGCAGGATTTCTAAAAATGCAAAGCTGGGGGAAAGGGGGGCACTTTCCTTGCACCACCTGCATACGCCCATTCCTATGATAGAAGTTGTTGTTGGTTCACAAACACATACAGACATGCAGTTGCGGTTAAATGGACTTGTATACATTTTGCATATGCATATTATATGCAAATATGCAATTTTTTATTTGCATATGCACTAAAAATGTGCATATGCATTTTTTATGCAATATGCAAAATATGCAAATTTTATGTTTTCATATTCATATTTTCCGCTGTCTACTGATAAGTGAGTAAATAGTGGTCCGGGATAAGAAAGACACACAAGAAAAAGGAAATATATGAAATTGCAACAAATTACAGAGGACTCTGTATGGAGTTGAACGTGGTTCTCCTACTTACTGATGTTGATATAAAATACACAAACCTTATCCACACATTGATCCGAGTATTCTTTGAATGCAAAAAAATTTCGTTCAAATTGACCTCCCATATAACCGAAATCGGTAATATTGAATAGTTCCCACAAAATTAGCCTAGATTAACAAAATTTAGTACACATAGTTCGTTTGAAGTTATAAGCAGCTGGTGTGAAAATTAATCAAATCAGTTGACTTATATGCCCACCTCCCATATAACTGAAATCGGTAATCAGGTATATTTACACAAAATATGATAGATCATTAAAATTTACTACACATAGTCCTTTTGTAGCTATGTATAGCTGGTGTGAAAATGAAACAAATCGGTCGACTAGCACGCCCACCTCTATGCATTATTATTAGAAATATTTTGAAGATGTGTTAAAATATTTACTTTATTTAAGCAATCGCAGAATATTATTTCAGAGAATTATTTCAGCCAATTGTTCTCACTTCAACTTATATTGGCATGCTTATAATTCACAACATGTTTACATGAAAAAATGTTTAAGATGGTGAGGATTGACAAACTATGGCATGATTCGAAGGCGCAGTGACTCATTTGTTACTTTACTTGGAAATATGTAAGCGTCTACAAGATATATTTAGTATATTTGAGTAGTTTTTTATGATCGGTTATCCTACGTCTTTGCTGAAGGATTTTCAGTATAATAAGAAAATTTAGTTTCGAATATCAAGCAAAACATTCTAGCATTAAGAAAAATGTTTACTTGAATCAAGCAAATTATTGTAGTTTTCAGTAAATTCTTTACTTGAATCAAGCAAATTTTTCTCACCTCAAGCAAATACTTGCAAAACTTGCATCCAGAAAAAAAATATTCTTGAGTTTCAAGAAAATTTTTCTTGAAATAAACTTTTTCTTCTTAATATCATGTATTTAAAATGTTCTCAATTCTAGCAAAAGAATGATTGAATTGAGAAATCTACGTTTAAGTATGAACTGATAGTCTATTTGCTTGATTCAAGCATAGAATGCTTGATTTCTTCTCCGTGTAGCAGGCGGCATCATCGGACCATATTTCTTTCAAAATGGTCCTCTATATTGAGAGATGTTAACCGACTTTCTGTGGTCAAAGCTCGATAACATCAATAAATTCGAGTTGTGGTTCCCACAAGACGGCGCTACATGCCATACAAGCAACGAGTTTGAAGCACAACCAGCTAAGCCACAACCAGGATGCCATTTAAGTGATGTCCTATTACATACAGAAGGAATATGAGTATTTTACATCTTATGTAACGTAGACACCTGCCATACGGCTTAATTCTACGTTGCCCCATGGCAATGGGGTCGTGGTTCAAGGAATTGATGCCTAAGAGATAAATTTTTCAGGACGTCAGTGCCATGCTAATGTTTATATACGACGTCCGTCATATCTCTCCTAGGCGTCACTTCCATGACTCCAGGCGCGACCATCGCCCTGTCATAGTAGTTTCACACAGAAAAAAAAGAGTAGAACTTTTACCTAAAAATGTAGTCAATTCAGCTAAAGTAATCCGGTGATTTTCAGTCAACGAATTTGATTAGGTGCGCTACCAATTTCTAAATGTTAATTATATGCAATTATATTGGGTAGTTTAACTGCGAGAGTAGCTAAAAAAACCTAAATATTTAGGTGTACCTTCAACCATAAAATAGATAAGACACATAATTTATTAGAAGAATTAGCTAATTTTTTTTAAACTATGACCACTTCAGATTAGGCAAGCCACCTACTAAGTGTAGAAAAATCATCTAATTATTTAGATAGCATTCCCACTTAGGAGTGGGAATGCCGTGCAAAAAATATGCAAAAAATTTGTTTTTTGTTTTGCAATTTCTATTTTGAAGTGAAACTTTCCTTAGGTGACTTTACTTCATTTCGTCACATGATAGAGAAGAAAGATTTGTTTTATAGTAGATAGAATGAGAGAGATATATTATTATACATTGTATAAATGACTGAAAAATTTCTTTGCCACCGCTGAGATTCGAACCTGTGATCTCAAGATTTCAACAACCAACGCCTTATCTATTGAGCTAAATTTGCAATCCAGAAATTTACTCTACATACCAATTAATCAAATTGCTGTAGATGGCCAGTGGAAACATAATTTCAGAGTTGTGGACCTTATATTTTTATATACATTTTGTTCACAAATTATCAAACGGCGTAACAGTACTGCGGTAAAGCGTTTGACTTGCACGCAAGCGGCCCGAGTTCAATTCTCGCAATGAGGCTTTACTTTTTGTAAAATTTTCTCACTTTATTTTTATTTATGTTTTTTATAGGAGAGCGCTGTGCTCTTTACTTTTGCGTTTTGCAAAATTTTAGTTGAATTAACTAATTTGAATTAGGTGAATTACCTAATGCATGATTGTTAAATTAACTGTGTAAGTAGAAAAGTTGTTGAAAAGATTAGGTGAAATAGAAACTTTCACATTAGCTAAACTAGTTTAGGTAATAAATCAATTCTTTTATTTTCTGTGCAACACCGGTCGCACACCATACTTAAAGTATATTTAAATTAGTAAATATACTGTATGGATAGCAACCAATGCTGGAACGCAACAGTACCAATTATGGATGATTAGTTGGGTCATCATCCACATTTATTGGTGGAAATCGAGACCCATCTAACATCTCTTGCAATGTAGGGCATTGCCACCCGTTTGTTTAGCGCAACTCCACGCCAATCACAGACCTGTTCGCGACATTGAACTACCACAGCCAGCACGATACTCCCCGAAGGACCAGCCCTGCGATAGTCTCCCCGGGCAAAAGGGATTTACTTCGACACGCACTTATCACAACACCGATACATTTGCATTCATCACTCTTGACTGTGGTGGATAAACCATCACTACTTGGACGTGCTACAGCGTAGACCACATCGTATATGACTGTGTGAGACACAAGGTCGCCACTATTTGTTCCATTTCATACTGGTACCCTAAGACCACCGGGATGAACTCCTAGCCACCTGCAGCACTTCATGACTATACATCATATCAACATTCATTGATACACCTTATCATCACACCATGATACACCTCATCAATTTTGTACTCCGAGGCTACTCAGATAACCTTACACACTCGGAGTACTCAATATGACACTCCTTGATACACCTCAATTATCACACCTTGGGACACCGCACAACTCCTCAATACACCTCATTAGTCTAGTGCTGAAGGCTACCAAGATGAACACCCAGTGACTCAAAGCACCAGCATGACACCTCCTCAATACCACCTTTTGAATCTGGTACTCCGAGGCTACTAAGCGTTAAGCAAACACACAGTGTTAAGCAAAATTAAATAATTATAATATAGTATGGACATATGTAGTAGCTTTTCAACTGCATGGTTCAAACATCGAGTAATTATAATATTGCTATAAAAATTCGAAGCATATGGAGCATGTCTTTGATATTCATATTGAAAACATCAACCTTCAACAAAGACTTTATAGTATACAGTCAAACCTGTTATTGTGCGGTCTTTTTTTGTGCGAATTTTTGTTTGTGCAAGTTGCTTATGCGGTTTTTATTTTTATGCGAGTTTTTTGTGCGATTTATTTTTTTGTGCGAGTTGAATTTGGTATTTTTTCTTGGATGCAATCTATTCTATGCATGGAAAAAACTCTGCACTTACTGAAATTATCATTAAAAAGAGCAATAAAGAGAAAAGCTTAAGAGCAAAACGCAATTCTGAAGTTTTGCTTCCCGTAAATGATAGTGACCATGGTATAATAATACATGGTAGCATTGACAACTGCTTATTTTCTCTTCAACAGGAAAACATAAACTGTCAAAAACAGCTTTTTGTGGAAATACATCAGCAGCTGCTGTGGTTGTTGTTTTTTTTTCACTTCAACGTTTTCAACATTGCTTGTGTTTTCAATGGAGGATTGTGAGCGCTCTCTTTTTGAGTATATTTTTTGACAGTATATGATTTCCCAAGCAACTGTCAATGCTACCTTGTATTATTATACCATGATAGTGACATTATCACTATCTTAACTGATCATGAAGATGGACAAGAAGAATCGAATTTTTTGACAGCAGATAACATCTATGCAGGGATCCAGCTAAGTTGCAAATTAGAAAAGCATTTTCTTAAAATAGATAACAACGTCCGCAGAAGAATGAAATTTCAAAAAGAGCTTAGATCGTGTATATCTGGTTATCGCGACATTTTTAATAAGCTTGCAAAACGACCGTCATCACAAAGACTTATCACCGACTATATGGTTATCAGATAATAATTCAATTTCAATGGAAACAACTAATAATTCCATTGCAATATCTTCAAGTGACGAAAGCCATTTCGAACCAGATCATCACAAGAAAATGCGCGTTTTGGACTACGACGAGTAGTATTGATTAACTTATGAATTTATGTATTTTAATTTCTTTTCTTAATTTGAATTCTTTTTTTAATTGAATAGTTTTTTGTATTTTTCACATTTAAAATGAGGAATTAAAACATTTTTAAACGTTTCCGTATGCAATTTATTTATTTATTTGGCTTAGAGAGCACTTTTTTGATTTCCACAGAACATTTCCTAGGTAAGATTTTTTTTATGCGGTGCTCGTATAAAAAACCGCATAAAAAAAATTTTCTTTATTAGATTACTTAAAGTTTTATGTTGTAGCTGTTTAGGAAGTCTCCGAACAATTTTTTTTGTGAGTTTTTTTCTCTGCGGTCCCTATCTACCGCACAAAAACAGATTTGACTGTATTTCAAACTTTTGAGAGTAACAAAAGAGTACACAATGTATATTTCTGTATTGCATTTATTTTCCTTATATTTTTATGTTTTTGATACAAAATTCCACACATCACATAGTTTTATGGTACATATTTACCCTCTCCAGCCCTCTCGTAAAGCCCCGTAAATATACAAAAATCATAATATTTGTATGGGAGCCCCCCTAAGGAGTGGTTGGAGGGAATAGGTCCCCAAGAGAAATGTGTTTTTTTTTTCGCATAAAACCACATCTTGCTATTTTAAGGTGAAATTTTTTCGAAAAATCCGATGACAGATTCTTAAAGTTCCGTTAATTCTACTTCTATAGAAAACACATTCGGTGAAAAGTTCGAACAAAAAGCTTTTAATTCGGACTTAATGGGTTAATAGTGTGTTTTCGATTTACGCCCGCAAAAAAGAACGTTCCTAAAAGACGTTAACATGAAAAAATTCATAAAAAGTCTCACTTAATCACTTCATCTCTACACATAAAGTCAACTGAACTTAAAATTTTCCAACTATTTCTTATAAGTACGATTTTACATAAAAGTAGAAAAAAAAAATTGCAAGCACCCTGTGTTATGTAGCACAATATTTCTGCTATAGCAGCATTTGTAAGCTTATTTTACCAAATTAATTGAACTCAAAGATTTTTCTCATAAGTGGCAGAAGAGATAAAATACCAAATACAAACCCTAGATACTAATGCAAGAAATAAATTTTATTGAAATTTTTTACTAGCGAATATTTTTTAATTTGTGGATATTCACAACTCTTCACATCATCTTCCAATTCACGTTCGAATTTTTGCTTTTAACTTTTGCTCAGACTCTGCTTGTTTGTATCTTTTGGCTGTATCTTTTGGTTGTTTCCAACCACAATCAATAACAACCACAGAGAAACGGGCTATAATTTAGCAGCGTAGCAATGTTGTGGTTGGATTAAATTTATTACAACAAAAACAAGATTTTATAACCGTACGAATCAAATGAGCGAATGGCTTTACGGATAACGCGCTGGATGGTTGGATGGATAGATGGCTGGATAGTTGGATGGGAAGATGGATCGCCAGCGTTCGCTGTTGAATTTAAAAAAGCAACGCAGCCGTACAAACATGAATCGCGGCAAAATGTGCGACAAACGGCGACTCGTTCGGCTGCTTTTTATTTCACTTTTCACGGTCTTGTGCTGTGTATCTTTTAGATACACACACATACACAAACACACATACACATATATACGTATGTATGCTAGCAGATATTTGCGCTTGTTTGCATCCATTGAATTGCGGCGCGCCATTATTTTTTGTTTTTTTGTTTTTTCTGGTTGCTGTGAGTTAACGTTGTTGTTGTTGTTCTTGTTGCTGTTACTGTATCATTTATTCGAACGAATGAGATCGCGAGCTGTTAAATATTTATTGAATTTATATATATACCGTTGTAACTTAAGTTCCTATATATGTATGTGTGTGATTAAGCTTGCTTGTATGTGATGTGAAAAATATTATATGTGGGTATTCTTGTTGCTGTTGTTGTGTTTTTTTTTTACTGCTTGCCTCTACAACTCGATCTTCGGCTTATGGCGGCAGATGCATTTGTTGCAGATACGTTGAATTTTTGTTTTATTTTTGTAAAATTTTTTCGCGACGACTGGCCGTTGAAATGTTATCTCCATGGGGAGCATTCAAAATGAGCGGTTATTAGCAGACATTGCCGGGTGTTGTTGTTGCTGTTGTTATTGTAAGTGTTGTGGTCGTCATTGTTAAAGGTTTTAAATGCAGAACCATTGAAGGCGAGCGCGAAATGCGCGTCACATGGTAATCGTTTAGGTTGTCGTAATGAGGACGTTTATGCATATTTTTCTGTAGATAGTTTTTTTTTAGTGTTTTCAGGTCGCCGCCATTGAAATTAGTTCTTTCTTATTTTCTCCTGGCTATTCGATAAACGTGTTATATTTTTGTTACTTGGCACTTATGTGATACGAATACCTATAAGTTTTTTAATAAATTTGAACAGCTTGAAAATTTTCACTTCACTTAAAATTCTTTTTAAATAAGATTTTTAGTTTTGTTTTTTTTTTATGCTCGAAATGGAAACCATTCGAAACAATTGCAAAAACTACGGTATAGGTTGCGGTATAATTAACTGCAATTTCTTCTTTGGGATAAATATCGCATGCATCGTTGCTGAATAAATTCTATTTTTTAATTGATGTGGGTCTTATCGTAAGTTTTGATTGCTATCTATGCATATAACTATGATATGATCATTTGAAATTTTCTCTACAATTTTTTGTAAAAAGTTTATAATGGGGTAGAATGGGATACTTGTTATTTTAGTTGCAGGCAGTTGTAAACAGTGCTAAGCTTGCTTTGATATAATCAGGTTACAATTTTTTTGAGTGGGGCAAAATGGGACAACCAATATTTCGACCGAAGACAATTGGAAAGCGCTGAAGACGCCTTTATATGATGAATTTATAAATTTTTTGAGTGGGGAAAAATGGGACACACTAAATTTTGTTAATATTCTATGTTTTCTTATAAAAATTATTAAATAAAAGGTCTGGACAAAGCTGTTTTACCCTTATACTAAAATTTCATAAATTTTGTATTATATACTCTCGTTTTCAACTTGCTATATATAAAATTTGAAATTTTATTAGACTTTATTGTTATATCTTGAGTGGAGGCATTATGGATGCATAATTTTTTATAAGGCTATGCTAATCTTACTTACTTACTTATCTGGCGCTTACAACCGAAGGTCGGTTTTGGCCTCGTGTAAGAAATTGCGCCAGCCATTTCTGTTTTGCGCTTGCTGGCGCCAGCTAATCAGTGGCATAAAATTCTCAAATCAGTGTAAAATTATCTCAAAAGTGACCCCACTTAAGAAACCCAACTTTTTTAAAATTACATACTTTCAAGAAAATGTTGAGGAATGACATATGATATGGACACATTTTTAAAGAAATACTGTCAATATAATCTTTTCAAGAATCGTCTTTTTTTTTTTAAAAAAAAAAACGAAAAAATCTATTAGATTTAGAAATTTCATATGATTTTCAATTTAACCCCGTTTCGCTTATGAAATTTTCGAAAATAAATCGTTTATAAAAAAGAAGCTTGTGAAATTAGAATAAAAGTACATAAATAATCATAGTGGAACCATGTTTATTAACATCCATAAAATATATCATTAATTCTTCAGAATGAAGTGTTTATTCGAGTTTAAGCAATATATCTGCCTAAGAGTACCGTATAATTCATAGGGTCTTCTGGTCTTCGTTAAAATGGTAAAGCTTTTAACTGGGTTTTACTTTAAATTGAAATAGTACAGCTCTGGAAAGCTCTCTACACTCGCCACACTCTATATTTTTTGTAAACATTTCATTTAAATGGACACCTTTTTTTAGATTGTACGTTGAACATCAGCCATCTTTGAAGTAATTGATGGACTGTTTGATATACTCTTAGTTTAAGGTAATTTTCAATATTACTCCTTACTTACTTACTTACCTGACGCTACAACCGAAGGTCGGTTTTGGCCTCGTATAAGAAATTGCGCCAGCCATTTCTATTTTGCGCTTGCTGGCGCCAGTTGGAAACACCAAGTGTAGTCAGGTTATCCAACACCTGATCCTTCCAACGAAGATGTGGGCGTCCTCTTCTGCGTTGACCACCACCGGGCACCGAATCGAATATTTTCTTCGCTGGAGCGTCGTTTTCCATTCGCTCAACATGACCTAGCCAGCGGAGCCGCTTGATTTTAATGCGCTTAACTATGTCTATGTCAGCGTACAGTTCATACAGCTCGTGGTTCCATCGAATTCGGTACTCGCCATTGACGCAGATTGGACCGAAGATCTTACGAAGGATCTTTCTCTCGAAGGCTCCCAAAGTCTTTTCATCAGAACTGCTCAACGTCCAAGTTTGTGCTGCATATAATAGGACGGGCATGATTAGTGACTTATAGAGCGTGAGTTTTGTTCGTCGAGAGAGGGCTCTGCTTCTCAATTGCCTACTCAGCCCAAAGTAACACCTGTTGGCAAGAGTTATCCTTCGCTTTATCTCAATACTGACATCGTTGAAAGAGTTTACGCTGGATCCCAGGTAGACGAAGTCCTTAACAACCTCGAAGGAGATGTTGTCAACAGTGACGTGGTTTCCAAGACGCTGGGACTGTTTATTTGTTGACACTAGGTATTTCGTCTTATCTGCGTTCACTACAAGACCCATTCGACTCGACTCTTTCGCTAACCTGGAGAATGCTGCACTGATTTAACGCGTATTATGGCCAATGATATCGATATCATCAGCATACGCCAGCAGCATAATACTTTTGTAGAATATCGTGCCACTGCGTCTCAAATCAGCAGCTCGGATGATCTTCTCCATCATTAGGTTAAAAAAGTCGCACGATAAGGAATCACCTTGTCTGAAACCTCGTTTGGTATCGAATGGAGGAGTGAGGTCCTTCCCGATTTTAACTGTGCTGCTGGTATTGCTCAGTGTCATTCTGCAAAGGCGGATGAGCTTTGCAGGAATACCAAATTCAGACATGGTGGAATATAGATGATTCCTTATTGGACTGTCGAAGGCGGCTTTGTAATCGACAAAAAGATGGTGTGTGTCGATTTGTTTTTCTAGGGTCTTCTCCAAGATTTGTCGTAGCGTAAATATCAGGTCTATGGTGGATTTGCCAGGTCTGAAGCCACACTGATAAGGTCCAATCAGCTGGTTTACGATGGGCTTCAGTCTTTCACATAGTACGCTCGACAGAACCTTATATGCGATATTCAGAAGGCTTAACCCACGGTAGTTGGCGCAAATTGTGGGATTGCCTTTCTTGTGGATTGGGCAGAGCACACTGAGGTTCCAATCGTTTGGAATGCATTCTTCCGACCATATTCTGCATAGAAGCTCATGAATGCATTTAAATAGAGCTTCGCCTCCATTCTTGAAGAGCTCAGCAGGTAAGCCATCGGCTCCTGCGGCTTTGTTGTTTTTAAGCCGAGCTATAGCTTTCAAGACTTCACTATGGTCGGGCAGCGGAACTTCAACGCTGTCGTCAAAAATTTGGGATTCCGGAATATCATCTCTATTGGCGGGATTGTTGTCGTCGTCGCCATTCAGAAGCCTAGAGAAGTGTTCCCTCCACATCATCAGTGTACTCTGGATATCTGTCACTAGACTCCCATTTTCATCCTTGCAGGAAGAGGCCCCGGTCTTGCAACCATCGGCCAGGCGTCTTACTTTTTCGAAAAATTTTCAGACCTTATTCCTGTCACCATGCATCTCAATTTTCTCGCACTCACGCATTTCCGCTTCCCTTTTCTTTCGCCTGAAAATGCGTCTCTCTTCCCTCCTCTTCTCTTTGTATCGCTCCTTAGCAGCACGCGTTACAACCGACTGCAGGGTGGCTTTGTAGGCGGCGTCTTTTTCTGCAGTGGCGTCGCGACACTCTTGGTCGTGCCACTGGTTTCGGCGAGGGCGGTGATAGCCAATCACCTCTTCGGCAGCCGTACGCATAGAGTGGGAAATATGATTCCACTGCGCACATATATCGTCGATCGGAGGAGTGCTTTCTTAAAGCAGGAGTGAGAGTCGAGTAGCGAAGTCTTCGGCTGTTTGCTTTGGTTGCAGCTTTTCGACGTCTAGCTTTCTCTGTGCTGGATTGCGCGCATTCTTGGTTGCGCACAGGCGTGTACGGATCTTGGCTGCGACAAGATAATGATCCGAGTCTATATTGGCACCACGGATCGTGCGTACATCTAAAACACTGGAAGAGTGCCTTCCGTCAATCAAAACGTGATCAATTTGGTTGCGCGTCTTTTGATCAGGAGACAGCCAAGTTGCTTATGAATATTGAGATGCTTGAATCTAGTGCTACTAACGACCATGTTTCGCGCTGCGGCAAAGTCAATCAGCCTCATTCCGTTATCGGAGGTATTGTCGTGGAGGCTGAACTTTCCGACTGTTGGACCAAAGATATTTTCTTTTCCCACCTTGGCGTTGAAGTCACCAAGCACGATTTTTATGTCGTGGCGGGGGCTGCGCTCATAGGCATCTTCAAGGCGCTCGTAGAAGCTGTCTTTGGTCTCATCGTCTTTGTCTTCTGTCGGAGCGTGCGCACAAATCAGGCTTATGTTGAAAAATCTTGCCTTGACACGGATTATGGCAAGTCGTTCGTTCACAGGTGTGAATCGCAGAACATGATGTTGTAGTCTCTTGCCAACCACAAATCCGCATCCAAATTCGTGCTTCTCTGCATGGCCGCTGTAGTAGATATCACAGGATGCTTGCTGTGAGCAACCCTGTCCCTTCCATCGCATTTCTTGGATTGCAGTGATATCAGCCTTGTATCTTTCTAAGATATCTAGGCACCATCCCAATTAAGGGTTCGGACGTTCCAGGTGCATATCCGTAAATCATTGTCAGTTTTTCGTTTGCGGTAGTCGTCATCATATTTGGGGATCATTTTTATCTTATTTCTTTTTCGTTTCATTGAAATTTGTTTTTACGTGGTGGGCATCAAACCCAACGCACAACCCTTTAAAGGCAGGGGGAGCCCGCCGCTCAGATTAGCCGTCAAACTAACGGTTGCCAGTTTGCCGTTTCTAGAGGACACCACGCAGAGGTTTGAGTCGACTTGAGACGAGTTCGACATGGATAATGCTGGCCTCACCAGGTTGAGACAGTCAGACACGTTGCCATGTGAAGATCGCCCCCTTGACCCTCACGCGTTGCCTTGTGAGGATCGTCCTCCACAATATTATTCCACTTAGAGTAAAAAACCACTGTTTACTTTTGGCTTTACGAAATAAACTAGTGGTAAAGATTTTTTATATTGCTTTTCAGATTCGAATCTTTTTCTCAGTATAGCCTTAAGGGGGCATATAGGTTACAAATTTAAAAAAAAATGTTTTCGGGAATTTTTTCATAGAAGGAAAAAAGATATCGTTTTCAAATGTTGGACATATAAAAAAAAAAATAAATAACTGGCCATTTCAGCCCTTGAAAGGACTTTGACCTAGCTTCTTATGATCAATTGTGTTGTGCGTGTTATTAAGTTTGTACACAATTGACCGAGAACCGGACCTACATGCTTAACGCCGACTCCGAACGGCGATAAACGGAAAGTTCTCGTTCTCAAGAAGCTTTACATGGCATTTTGATTACTCTCTGAGGTTTGCCATTGTCTGCAGAGAGGTGGCGGCCGTACAGAAAAATTATTTTAATTCAAATAATTTTCTGTCGCTGCTGGGGTTCGAACCTGGGTTTCCAAAGTTCTTTGACATAGCGGCCACGCACTTTAACCAACTACGCCACGGACGCCACACATATATACTGTGTTGGACATATACTTATTAATATTTAGAGAATACACAAAAAAAAAATAAAATGGCGGCCATTTGAAAAAAAGTCGATTTTCGAGGTTACAAAATCGGCCGCCATTTTTTTTTTAGCGGAAAAAAATTATCATAGCTCAGGCGATAGCCACTTAAACAAGGATTAATTTGGTTTTTTTTCTTCAGATGTTCCAGATTGGTGATATCCTGTACACCGTCAATTTTTGACGGTTACTACCATATAACACTTTGTGAACTTAAACGAGCTAAAAGTCATTTAAAAAAATTATAATACTTTGCAGATTTTAAGTTTCCTTATGTGACTTGTAAAATAACCTGTTTTTTCTTCACCTAACATCGACCATTCTTAATGCTCTGAGATAAACTTCCGGTAACTTCACTTCAAGGGTTCTGAGTAGTGTCGTTAAGCCAGAAAGTTTGGAAAAATGGAAAAAAATAATTTTTGAATCTTGAGAAAAAAAAACTCTTCTCTTCAACCCCACCAAATTCGAAAGTGTATCAAAATTACTGTTTTTCTTGATTTTTATAAAAAAATATAGTTAATTTTCAAAAAATTTCAATGAGTTTCAATATAAGACACATAAATACATCATAATATACTGAAATAAGAAAATTGGGGCGAAATGGGACATGACATTTTTTCGTTGTCTGCAATATTTTGCTATAGTCTAGCTGAAAATAAATAAGTTATCGACAACATTTTACTATAGAACCGAAATTTTACGCATTTTATTTAACTTATGCTTGTTTTGAACCCAAAAACGCTAAAAACATGCCTATTTTTGTTTAAAAATAACAAAAATTCTATTTCAACAGTGTGATTGAGATAATTTTTATAAATAAATGTAATAAATAAGTCAGAAATAATTGAACCTTATTCGCTATATCTTATTCCTTATAAGACCATAACTCCTCATGTTTTCTTTTAAGTAAGGTTTCTGAAAATTCGATTTTTGAAGAATTTTCTATTTAAATTAAAGAAATTTCAACTTATATAACAACTTACTGGCGATATTAAAAAAAAACAAAAAAACTTGCGTTTTCAAAATCTTCTCCGGTAGTCTACTACCTCCTAATGAACAAAACTTTTGGACCTTTGGTAATACAACAATTAGAATGCTTTTCGAAAATCTTTTGCGGAACACTCAAAATAAACTGCAAAGTACTTAAAGTACTGATTGCTGACATATTCTTATTCCTTACTTTATACAGAAAAAAAAGTATTTATTACGTGTGACTAAAAAACCGGTTCAAACCATTTGCATGCACACACAAGAGTCGTCAAATTATTAGAATCGAAAAAATATAAACGATTTGCTATGGTAAAAATAAATCTTTGTGCTTAAATAGCCTGTACAACTAAAATCCTAACAAACATATGCAAGGACCCATCCATATACACTAATTCAACTATGTATGACTGTATAGATTAAACTGGTAAAACCCATCGAACACAAAGGCATGTTTGCATGGCTTTCCCGGAATTACTACTGGTTCAGCGATGTGCAATAATATAATCTTTATCCTGCGCGACACACAATAACATGATCCTGTTTGCATACTTTGCATGATCCTCTTTGATCATTACTCGCTTTGGTCACTTTTTTGCGTTCTCTGTCCCTCTTGCACCCTAATAGTACGAGCACATACGTTACAAGCATGGCAAATATACACATGTTTACGACAGAAACGGTACCAGGCACCCTAAGAAAATTTTGAAAAAAAAAATACATTTATGTATGTATTTAGAAGCAAAATAAAATCAGTACAACAAAAATCATATAAAATGATTGTAACGCCTGCAATTAGAGACGCTCTCTTGCATCCAACATGCTCTTCATGAGGATCGTTTCTCAATAAAAATTTTAAAATTTCCGTAGAAAGCATCAAATTGTCTATCATTCTTGTATGTAGATATGCCCATCCAAAAAATTGTTGTTCGGCTTCCACTTCAAGTGATTGAAGCCACTTTAATGTGCTCAACTCAAGGTTATGGAATAAAGTAATTAAAAACGATCGTGTCTGTAATAACAGTTAATAAGATTTTTAAATTTATTATTGATTTTTATGACGGCGAGATTTTATGGGCACATTGTTGTTTGACAAATTGACAAATTGTCATTTTGACACTTAAAAATTGAAGATTCGTCGTCGTTAATGAATAGAAGGAAAATGTTTTCTATGTAGCTAAATTTCTCGCTATGATTTATGTTAAATCTGTTGATCATATGCTTTGGCAGTGTAATGAAAGTTTTATGTTTGTTCATCATATGTTTTAAACAGCATTTTTAAATTAACATTAGCTATAAAATAGATTTTAATAGACTATGGACATGGGTAGATTTTAGTAAAAATGGTGATTGACAAATTCTTATAGAGAGTTCTTGGAAAGCTAATTGTGTGATAGAAAAGAAATACGATAATCACACTCTTTCCAGCATTCTAATAATATTCTTGAAGCAGAAATCGAGAAATGCAAAAATATTATTTTCATTTGATTTTTTGTAAAATCTTTTATTTAGGGAGAAATGTTGTCTTTTAATTCAGAGAGCAATCACTGGAAATTTGAAGGAATTTTAATTCTTGAACCATGCGTTTGGCTTTTCAATTGCTTTGAAACTTTAAATACACTGAGTTTTTTAAATGTTTTTAAAAAAGGGGCAAAATGGGACGGATGTTTTTAGGT